>JAVJGI010000062.1:31452810-31468738 GCA_035590275.1 Ibycter americanus | reverse complement strand
CAGCAGCGCAGGGTCTGGCTGGAGGCCTGTAGTTAGCGGTGTTCCCCAGGGGTCAGTCCTGATCCAGTTCTGTTCAACTTGTTCATCAACAACCTGGATGAAGGGACAGAGTGTACCCTCAGCAAGTTTGTGGATGATACAAAACTAGGAGGAGAGGCTGATACCCCAGAAGGCTGCACTGTCAATCAGTGAGGCTTGGACAGGTGGGAGAGTTGGTTGGAGAGGAACCTGATGAAGTTCAACAAAGACAAGTGCTAAGATCCTGCACCTAGGGAGGGATAACCCCATGCACCAGTGGACACTAGGGGTTGGCCTGCTGGAAAATTGTTCTGTGGCAAAGGACCTAGGAGTTCTAGTGAACAGCAATTTGCCCATGGGCCCAGCAGTGTGCCCTTCTGGCCAAGAAGGCCAATGGGATCCTGGGGTGCATTAGGAGGAGCATGGCTAGCAGGTTGAGAGAGGTATCTTCCTCCTCTTCTTTGCCCTGGTGAGACCACATCTGGAGTTCTGTGTCCAGTTCTGGGCTCCCCAGTTCAAGAGAGACAGGGAACTGCCGGGAAGGGTCCAGCGGAGGGCTGCAAAGATGATGAGTGCACTGGAGCATCTCCCTGATGAGGGAAGGTTGAGAGAGCTGGGCCTGTGTAGCCTGGAGAAGACTGAGAGGGGATCTTACCAATGCATATAAATCGGTTAAGTGTGAGTGTCAAGAGGATGGGGTCAGGCTCTCTTTGTGGTGCCCAGTGACAGGACAAGGGGCAACAGGCACAATCTGCAACACAGGAATTTCCATTTGAATGTGTGGAAAAACTTCTTTCCTTTGAGGGTGATGGAGTACTGGCACAGGCTGCCCAGAGGGGCTGTGGAGTCTCCCTCTCTGGAGACATTCAAAACCCACCTGGATGTGATCCTGTGCAACCTGCTCTAGGTGAAGCTGCTTTAGTAGGGGGTTGGACTAGATGATCTCCAGAGGCCCCTTCCAACCCTGACTATTCTATGTGATTCTGTGGTTCTGTTACCTGCTCCAACAGGTCCATGTCTTTCGTGTACTGGGGACCTCACAAGTGGATGTAGTAGAAGGGGCGCAGCTCCCTTGATCTGCTGGCCAAGTTTGATTTTGTGCAGTGAATATGAGTAAGCATTTTACTAAATTTACAGTCTGTTTTTTCTGATGTTTCTGTGTAACATCCATTGTAATTAATTGATATAGTATTTATGGTAAATGTTACAGCACCATATCAAGTGACATTTAAATAAGAAAATGGCCTATAAACATGCCCACAGGACATGTGTTTCCATTAAACAGCCTTCCATTATTTGACAACCCTACTAGTCTAGTAAAGAAGCAAAGGGTCCTTACATCAATAACCTCAGTAACACCCAGAAGTTGTTGATTTAATCTTGTGCTTTCAAGTTGAACACATGAGTAAACATTGCTTAAACTGGAGCTGTGTTCAGCAGAGGGAACAACAGCATTATATTCAAATATTCTTCCATAATAAATTTTAGCCCATATCGGCTTCTTAATACTGACCACTGTATAGCATAATTAAGAGAGGATTCAACAGAGGTCTCAATAGTAATGGAAAAGGTTCCCTGGGTTTTATAAATGGATCACATTAATTACTTGTGCTTACAGCATCTCTAATAATTCCCAGAGCAGAAACAATATGTCCATTCCAATAACACTAAGAGAGATTCTATGTTTACACCACCACATATGCAAAAAACCTATGTATTCCTCTAAGGCTCTTTAGCTCTTACTAATTAAACAGTGATTTTGCTGCTTGTGTCAGAAAAGGCTGGTGCCTTGTGGACAGAAGCATCTGTGGAAGTCTTCTAACTATTTAACTGCCTTTGAGCACCACGCCACTGAGCAAGAGAATAGGGAAAGGGACATGGGGCACTGAGCTGCGGAAAGGGAGGTGGGGAATTGAGCTGCGGAGACTCCAGCCCCAAACTATAAAATTAATTCCCCTAGGAACTGAGGATAGCCTCAAACTTCATTGCTTACTGCTTCCAGCTTGTGGCACATTTCTTTGTCCTTATCATTTCTAACACAATAGTACAGTAGTATGTACATAGATGTTATAAAAAACCCGAACAAACTTTGTGCAGTTCACATGTAGATATAAAAATAAGGTCCAAAATTCTGTGCTTACTTCTTATGTACCTCTCCATGAAGTTCTGAGCCCCCAAAGATGTCCATTTTCCCTATTATACTCAGAGGGAGAACAGGTCATGACAGATGCACATTTTTGGTAGCCAGCTTTGAGGAGAGCTGCTGTAACCCTCCAGAAGGGAATGATGCAGGAAGAGTTTGGTATGATGACTAAAGAGTGGCCTAACAGAACAGTTAGTATTTTCTCTTCCTTTCTCTGGGTATCTGAAACATCTGAAACATGGGGAGGGAGAGCACTACTACTTCACTGCTTCAAGTAGTCTAATAGTCTAGTCATTAAATAATTCAAATGTGGAAATACAAGTTCAAATTCTTTATTGAGAATAAAGGCTTGAATTATATCATTTACACTGTCAGGAGGTTATTCCTCTGACTACCAACCTATTTGATCGCAGCTGGCAGCTTTGGGCAGGCTTTACCTCATTCATCTTTAGACATTTGACGTCTAAACAAAAAAATCAAGCAAATTTTGTTATGTTCCTTCTGCTTAAAGGACCTGAAGAGTGACTTCAAGTAACTAGTTTCAAAGGCAAGTAAGACAGGTGATATAACCCTGGCACAGGTTGTCCAGAGAGGCTGTGAAGTCTCTGTCCTTGGAGATATTCAAAACCCAACTGGAATGCTACTGTGCACTTGATTTTTCTCAAGAGAGTGCTCACTTTAATTTTAGATTCCTAACATAGATGAGAAAAATCTCAGCTGATATCAGTTGTACCTAAAAGCCAGACTGGCATACTGAGCAATAGCTAGTGGGTGGAGGAAAAGAGGTGTATGGTGGATTGAAGAATACAGATCAAGTTTGTGTTAGACACCAAATTAAACTAAAGTCTTCTGAGATCCAAGCTAGAGCACTGTAACTGCAGAACTACACTTCCCACATGTATCATGTCAGAACATGGCTTTCAATTAGAAGCCTTAATGTGAACGTTATATACAGGAATATAATATTCTATAATCTATGATCTATATGCACTTGTGAAATGTCACAAGGCAAGACGTACAGCCAAATGACTTGCAGTTGTTTCAGTACTGAAGCACAGTAATTACACGTTCATGATCATGACAGATACATCACACTGAAACATTTTCTTTTCTTTCTTCCTTGGTATTCTGATTAGATAAGATTTAATAACTAAGATATCTTTTCTGTACCTGACAGTTCTTACTACTTTCTTCTACAAGGCAATTAATTCAGACTGAAATAAGAACAAAAATTAGAATTTGGTGTTTAAAAACAAAGAAGAAAAGATAATGCTGCTGATTCTATATTATAGATCATGTTTATTTTCACTGTGGCAAGGTATAATTTCTTCAAGAGTACAGAGTAAAAATGATTACAAAAACTTGACTTTACATTTCTAAGTATGTCCAAGAGTGGATTTAGTATAAATTCCCACATGATTATATTTTTTAAGGCATTTCTTTAATGACATACATAACTTTTTTTAGTTTACTTTCTTGAATTATGTTAAATGTAAATAAATCTGGGAAGTGGATTTTGACCATGTTTCCAGCTTAATGCAACCATAACATATGATTTGAAAGAATCAGAGAAACCTAAGTGACAATAGTATATTGCTCCCTCTGAGCCATGAAAGAAAATAGCCTGAATGAAAATAGACATGTTGAGCAGATAAAGCTAGATATACTTTGGTATTGAAGCAGTCTGAAAAGGCCAGGTAGTTTGTTTAGTTACTTGAAATCTCTGCTTAAAATTTAAGCGTGTGATTTTTTTTTTTCTTTTGTTGCAGCAGAATCTTCCACTTTTACGCAGAAAATCCACAGTTTTGAGATTTTTTTGGAGGTCTTAAAACCTGTTGTCAAGTGAAGTTGGCTAATAGCCCTAAAGGCTTCCCATGTTTATTTTGAACATAAGAAATTAAACATACCTGGTGGTTGGGTTTTTTTTTTCTTTCCTGCAAGGCTTATCTCCCATGAAGCTGATAAATAGTGCAGTTGGTTAGTATCTCTGAAAAGCAGGACAGTTTTTCTGTGATTTACTTTCTTTACAGAAAGGCTACAGAAAAGGTGACAGCAGGCAACTGTCACTTGACATCTCACCTCTTTGGCTCAGCTCTTGATTCTGCCACTCTCTGTGTGGCTTAGGGCATCTCACTTGGCCCTTTCTGGGACCTAAAATAGTTAGCCAGTCTCTTTAGAGTTTTGTGTGGCTTCCCTAGTTAAGATGAAAGGAAACACTACAATATTGCAGAAGTCTATCATCATCATAATAAAACAGGCAAATATTGCTTCAGGGACTCCATACTCTGCGCTTCTCTTTTTCTAGGAAAGCCTGCATAAGCCACACCAAACTGATGATCCGTTGCTGCATAGCTGGCTGTGCATGCCGAAAAATATTTTGTCACTGAGACTGCATTCAGCGTATGATTGTTGACCTTTACTGAATCCCTTCACTAATGTTTGGTATTTATGCTTTTGTTTTTAATAGATAGTACAATTTTCCTACATATAAATAAACTGTACGCTTTCAGGCATGCTAACAAGTCCTAGAGAATGAAAGTGATTTTATTGCTTGCAGTCCTACAGTTCTCAGTACCCTGAGCAGCCAGAGAGTGAAAAGGAACTGAACATATCTGTGCTGCTATTTGGAGCACCTTTCTAAATGTTGCAGATGAAGTTTTTGGATTTCTGCTAAGCATCCTTTAAGTGGGACAGAGATCCTTATTGGCTTCAGAAATTTCTGGCAGCATTTAAGCGGTTTGTTCAATATGTGAATTTTATTTATATGTCTTTGATAAATGCTAGTAGACACACAGAGTCTTCTGTTAGTGAGAAACTTGTTATTTTTAACCTCAGAGGAAGCTCGTGATTTTATTCGTGTTTTGATTGGAGATGGTTATCTTAACAGCAGGTTTTTGGAGATATGTTACAGGAAAAATATGAAGAAAAAAAATCATGGCTTTCATTCAGATATGGCGTAGATCCTGATTAGCCACGAGGGCTCAGTGCCTGAGAGCAGTCCAGAGGATCCCTGTGGCATGCAAGGAATGAAGGTAAATAGTGCTGCAGTTCAGAAGCACAGTGTTGGTCCAGTTCTCACAGCTGTATTTCAAGAAGCAGATGAGATGAGTCACTGCTGTGAATAGAAAGCATCGATATCACCACATGCACGCCCACATATATAAAGATTTAAACTGTCATTTAATTTGCTCACCATTAAAGCTCATGTACTTGCTCAGCGATGGTAGAAAACTTCTGAGGACTGGGGCAGAGCAGTAAATTCCATCTAGTGTCATCTTGCCTACTTTTTATTAACCTGTTTGTTCTTTCCATCCCATTTTATGATTTCAGAGAGCTTTAAAACATTAATGCACCTTAGGAAAGGAGATTCTGCATAGCACACATCAATTCACTATTATTTAGACTGTTTATCAAGATGTAGAATATTTGTATCTCTGTTACCTATTAAACTTTAATCAACCTGAATAAATTACAGGGAATCTGCGCACATATATGACACAGTTCCAAGACATATGGATATAGAAATGTTGTACTCAGTTAAAAAAATATAGACCCCTATGAAATTTGCTTCAGAAATGTTTTTAATAAGAGAACATGTACTGTTGTCCAAAAGGGTGCCTACTTGGAACACCTCTTTCTTTTATCAATAGAAATCTTGATTTATCACAGCTGCGTTTTTGTGGCAAAGTGAAAGCTGGCATTTGAATTCAGTATCCTCTAACATTCCTTATTCCATCTGGAAACAAAGTGAGCCTGAAGGGGAAAGAAAAAAAAATACAGTTATTAATTCAGTCTTTGGTTGTGCATTTTAGTGATTAATATGGTACGCAGTGGTCCTGGGATCCTCAGTGATATAAGTAGTAATTCACAGCACAGATACTGGAAAGGCTACTGAATCTTGAAGATTATGTGATTTTTCTCCATGACAAACTAGGAAAGTCCCATTACCTGTCTATCAGCAGCTTGTAAAGCCCCAGTTCTTACATGGAGATGAAGACCAGACTGTGGTCTCCTGAATGGAATGTGCTAACAGTGATGGGACACAAGTGGTCTTTCTGTTTGTGCATTTCCCAGGAAAAGCACTGTTTTGAAGATCCTGATGAGGGGTGGTAATGGGGCTAGCTTACATACAAGGTTTCCTTAGCAGTTCCCATTTTGTGGCATGTATTATGTTTCTGATCGCTGAATGGCAGCTGAAGTACAGCTCAACTTCTGAGGAAGCACAGTTTGAGCCAGCTGATGTAGATATCAGAAGGTTAAAAAAAATATGTTTGTGGTGGAAAATGAAGGATTTTCCAGTCACACAATGACAGAATGGTTGAGATTGGAAGGGACCTCTGGAGGTTGTCTTGCCCAAACCCCTGCCCAAGCAGGGCCACCTAAAGCCAGTTGCCCAGGACTGTCCAGATGGTTTTTGAATATGTCCAAGGAGGGAGAATCCACCACCTCCCTGGGCAACCTGTGCTAGTGCTTGGTCACCCTCACAGTGAAAAAGTGTTTCCTGATGTTCAGAGGGAACCTCCTGTGTTTCAGTTTGTGCTCAGTCCTATTTGTGGGTGTTTATCTAGTGTCTGTGTCAGGTTTTCTGAGCTGAGAAAAAAACACCCAGATACTTGGTCCTTTCAGTTACACTTTTGAGAGAAGTGGAAGGACTCATGATAGTCTTGTGCATTGGGGTGACCTCCACTTTAAAATAGCCTGATTGTTAGACTAAGACAGGTAGGAATAATAACAAACCTACAAAAAAATAACATGACAGACCTCATAATACTACGTTCAGGGAAAATTTCTGCTTTCAGAATAGGTGTGGGTTAAAATGATTAATCTTAAGTGATCCCTCTCACATTTGTCCTCTGCAGTGCAACTCAGGGACTTCAGTCTATGTAGATAGATCTACACTACGAATCCCCCACGTCAATAACAGTCCTGCTATTGATTCAAAAAGGGCTGTAAAATCTAACATCTGTATTGCTGCTGTTACACTGTGATCAGTACTTTAGCTAACTAAATTAAGGACAGCTAGATGTAACTAACTTCACTAGTCAGTCCTTTGGATTCTATGGCAGACCTACCTTTAAAAGATAAAGCTTTAACTTAGACACAGGGACTAAAAAGTGAAAACACGATTAATATGGAGCAGTGCCAGCCAGCACTGTTCCTAATACAACTGGTAGTAGGGTAGGAAATGTTATGGTTTATTACATTGTTCTGACTCTATTTGGTTAGGAAAAAGGGTTAAAAATGCGCAGTGCAGTGTGATGCTAGAGTGCAGCTCCAAAAAGCACAGGGCCCATCTTGACACTGTGGTGTTCATGCTTTGATCTCTCATAAAGCCTCCATTTTAAAAGTGCTGCGTGTATTCATTTTGCAAATTTTGCTAATGAAATCTGACTGCCTTAGGTTGAATTGTTTGTCCTGGGTCTGCGATGTTTGACTGATGACAATGAATATGATTTGCACAGTGCAAGTTCATAGACAGAGAGATTTTGGGGTGGGTTGAATAGCTCCCTATTAAATTTAATGACAGCTACTCACAAATAAGTCCAAAAGACTTTTAAAGAAGTTTTTTTCTTTTTTTTTCTATTTCCCTCTCCCAATTCTTCAACTGGAAGATTTTCCTTTTGGGGTAAATCTCCAGGGAAAAGGCACAAGTAACAAACACTTATCAAAGACACCAAAAAACTTTTAAATTAATTAGGAAGAAAGAATACATTAAAGAAATTTCCTCCTGGAGAAATAAAGGAGCTGCAAGCCAAAGCATTATCCATGTTAAAAAAAAAGTAGTCTTTCAAAAGTTCTAAATTATTTACAGTTTTCAAAGTGCGTAGACTTTTCAACACATTTTAATGCCCAAAGGAGTACAAAGAAAGAAAAATCCATCAGAGGCAATTAGATATAGAACGTCTGTCTCCAGTTCAAGAGGTGATTGTTTCCCAATTCCCTGGTGTCTGTGAATGTATTCTGAAGAACTACTGCTGTTTGCTTGCTGGGTACACACACCCTCTCACTATGCATGCTTGGATCTTACCAGAGGGGACGTTGGAGTAGGTGTTACCAGGTACAGCTATTCATTACCATGGTTTGCCCCCTTCTGATAAACAAACAATATAGTTGCCTTATGACAGGTGCACTGAAAACCCCCACTGTGTGCCAGAAACTGAAGTATGGTAGAGCATTTTTATGATGCTCAGTACTTACTTTCCTTATTCCCATAACAGCCTGATTCTCCATGGATGAAGTAGAAGATCCTCTTCATGTGCTGTGCTAAGCCATCCCTCAGTGACCTGGTGAAATTGGGAGGCAGCTTAATGTAACAGAGAGCAGCAGTTCGGTAAAACACTGCACGTTTTTCACAAATTTCAACAGGAATGATGCCACCATCAGCTCTCTGCAGAGTTCTTTAAATGCTGTGTTTCTAATAAAAAGCCCTTTCTACTATCTTATGGCTGCATTTACACAACCCCCCATAGGTTTTGTAAACTCAACAAAAGAAAAAGAAAAAGAAAAGCTTTGGCAGCCATAGTGTTAGAAAGCCTCCCCACCTGTAGTTCATCCTCAGAAAATTACAGTCTACACAGTGAAATGGTAGGAAGATTATAACATACTTTATTACTCTCTTGAGTAGTGTAACTTTACCAAAACGTTCCACTGCCAGGCACCTTCCACACAAATCCACCTGAATAAAAGCTAGAGCATTTGGTCTCTCTTCTTGTTTTACATTATATTAATTTCTATAGTAAAATAGAACTTTGCCTGCAGGAAATAATACAAATATAGCAGAAAATAATGAGTGAAATCTTGCCTTACTTAAGGTAACTTTTTTCATACACAGTCCAGGCTAAAAAAAAAAAAAATAAAAATGAAAAAGTATTCAAGCAAATAAAATTTCTATCAGCTTCTGCAAGAAAGTTGTTAAAAGTATCTGGGTTGACTGCATTTAAATTTCTTTGGCTGTGTCTAAATTATCAGCTTCATTTATTTTATATTTTGGGAAAGTAAAAGCATGACTTCACTAATTCCCTGGTTTTGGACTTCCAGGAGGGTACCCACAGAAATGTTTTGAAGTCATTCTGCATTAACTATATAAATGATAACAAGTTCTCAGCCTATAGTATATTTCTGTTGATAATCTTGCATCAAAAAGTCCTGCAGCCATTAGTAAAGGTATAGTTTCAGCACCATAGAAAGGTTTAGTTTATGTAATCTGAACAAAACATTACTAAATCAGCTTATTTATAAATGCAAGCAATATTACTGCTGAAGAACTGTTAAAACTAATTTTAAACAGACAAAAACCAGATATATTTTTCAACTGCCGAACTTTTGGTCTTTGTTTTCAGTGTGATGGAAAAAAACAATGATATTGACTTTGCCTCTGGTCTTACAAAGTCCTGCCGCATAAAACTATAACCTTGAAGTTGAAGTAGTTTTATGCTAATAGATTACGCATAATAAGTTTATAGATGCTAGTAGAACTTCTTCAGAGCAGCAGTTGCACAGTCCAAACTTTTAATGAATACTTCCATAAATTAAATTTTAATTCCCCATTTTATGTATAACTATTGCTAAATCACGTAAGAAACTCAATTTTCTTTAATTTACATACAGCAGTGCAACTAATTATCTTAAACCAATAAATAATTTTATTATTGAACAATAGCATCTTTATTAACACTTGGCTAAAATTTTACACTGTTTTTTAAAATCATTACTCTATTAGCTTATTGTATCTTACAACCTAACTGAAAATTGTCATAAATTATTTCAAATATAATTTAGTCATGGTTTGATTTAATAATAAAATAATTTTATGAAGCATTATTTTTCTAGATGCAGAACGATTTTCAGCTGATTGGGATGCTATAAGTTCATCCTTTAATGTTGTTCATCATCATTGATTGACAAACATTACATCATGCACAGTTCTACTCTTTTTAATAGCTGTCTCTAAAATACTAGGAATGAAGAAAAGAGTGTAACTGTTGAAGAACTATAAAAAGTACATTATTCAGAAAAAATATCAGGTGTAAATATCTAAATAAACACGAATAAAATAATCTGGAGAGCTTCGGCCAGATGGCTGCAAGTATGAGGACAGCATAGCTATTTTACTTTTCTCTGGAACAAGTGAACATTTAGTCTGTCACATCCGTTACAGTAATTTACATCCATTAACATGAGAGACTTAAAAAATTCAGACACTGCTGTCCATAGAAAAATGCCCTTAGGAATACCTTTTAGGGATTAATATCCCCAAACTTTATTGTTCGCATGTCATGGTGGGAGTGAAACATTCTGGATATAAATAAAAATTATGTTTTATCACAGATTAATCACAGCTAAACTAATTAGGCCCTGGGAATAACAGTTCAGGCTTCTGAGTGCTGTTTAATGTCTCATGAGAATAAAATTTAAAAGACCACTTGAAACTTAGGAACATCCATTTTGAGACTGTAGACCACTTGGAGAAAGACCAGAGAACAATATGAATATTCAAAGCTCTAGGAGATGTGACCTATTACAGCTGTGTTACCTAGAGAAGACAGGCATGAATGAATAATGGTAATGGACTTCAAGTGCAAAAAAGTTGGCTGCAGACAGAAAAAGGATGCAGTGGTCTTCGTAATTACCAAGCATAGTACAAGAAGTAATGAGATCATATTTCAACAAAGGAGAAGCAGTTTAAGATTAAAAAACCTTTCTAGCTGCAGGAATAAGTGAGCAGTGGAACATACTGCTGGGGCAGATTGTAGGATCCCTGTTGCTGGAAGATGTTACTAACAGCCTAAGAAAACATATCACTATTTAGATTACTACAGGTAATCTTCCAGGCAAGAAGGGAGGGAACTGGCGTAATTTTTTTTTTGTTCTGTTTTTGCTTGATTCTATGATACAGTTCAGATATATATCAAGAGGCTAGATGGTGTTCAGAGAATTGTCATTTAGCAGACTGCATCATGAACAGGAAAGCTGCATATCCTGCATGAAACGCCAACAGCAGTGTCCTACACCCTTCCATCCTGTGCATATTTTACCATGAACAGGAAGATAGTAAAAAACCCTCTCAAATACTTCAAATTCTCAAAGACTGTGTCAGAACACACCTCTGTGTTGTGGAACCTATTTAAAGAGAGTGTTTTCTGGCAACAGTTGATGGCTGAAGAGGCAGCACAGCAAAGGGTCTGTATAACAGAAGAGAGACTTTCTGTTTTTTTCCTCTACAATTGATACGTATAACCAGGTTGTCACTTTTCTCATACAACTAAGACAAACCATTACCCAGACTAAAAAAACCCAACCCTCATATAAAACTTTTCCCTATGGATTTTTAGCAAAGAGGTGGTGGGTGGGAATAGCCTGAGAATGTTTGTATTGAATTGATCAAGTTCAGCTTCATTGACTTCTTACACTAAATACTAATCCATTTAACTGGGTAACTTGGTTTCTTTATTCAGCTAATATAACTTGACTGGAGCCACCATGTAGAACCCATTCAAAATGACAGCAACCATAAGAAATTATCTGGTTTCTAAATATGGAGTCTTATTCTCCAGTAATGTGATAAAATCTTGCAGCCTACATCCATAGATGCCTGCTTCTTCACGGAAGGACTTACAAGCCTAGTAATATGATTTGAAAATCAGCTGTTTCAATTCCCCAAGCTACATACACCTCTTAACAGATCTGGAAGTGAACTTTTATGACTACTGGCTATCTCCAACGACAGAAAATATATTTTGCATTCTCTCCAGTAATCTACAAAATGGCCATTGGTTTTTTAACTGCTGGTTTAACGATGACACCTGCTTTTCACTGCAAGTTAAGAAAAATATTCTGAGTCCTTTTGTTGTGACTTGATACAAGTGAAGTTTTCAATTCTAGAATTAGTGATAACTGCATACCACGTTGTGCGGAGATAAGCTAATGCTGAGGTCCTCTTTTACAGTACATTCTGAAAAGCAGCAGGTTCTATGGGATTGGAAGTGATGTTATTATCAACCTCCACCATAAGAGATAGGAGGTTCTTTGGAAAGAAAATGACTGTAGAGGTAATCTGTGTACGAGAGAGTAGGGTACTGATTGTTACTATTCAGCATACTCCACAATCAATACACTGAAGTAAAAAAGAAGTAGGAAAGGAAAAAAAGGACTGAAAGGTTGGATTACAACCAAGCTTTATTTTATTGGCTGAAGAGCAGACAGATGAAGAAGATATTAAAAAAAAATAAAATCATAGTTGCCTCTCTCTTCTCTTCAGGTAAAACATGACTTCATATTTAATGTTTATAAATCACATACAGCATGATGCAAAGTGTACAAAAGTTCCTGAAGCCTGACCATTCCTGCATGAGGAGCACTACAGTCTTTTAATATGTGAGAAACACTCTATAGGTCTGACATAAATGAAAGAAAGAGGCTTGTGGTGTCCTGTTCAGAGTCTTAGTTAAAACCTACTTTTTGGTGAAAAGGCTTTGGTGACTTGCTGAAAAAAGAGAAGCTTTCCATGGGAACATGCCAATTTCCTTGAAGCTTCTTCCGTGGATCTGCACTTCTCAGTGACAGCGTGAAGCCAGAGGAAAAGGAGCACAGCAGAGGGTCAGGGTGCCTGGCCCTGATGGATCTGGTATGAGATTTACATTTCCAGCCTGGATCACAGAGGTAAGGGAATTGGATGTATTCTGTCCAGCTTCCTCAACCACTGAGCTATTTATTCACCTGGAAAGAGGATATTTTTTTCTGCACTATTTTGTTTTGTTTTTAAAAAGATATGTCTGTCTCAGTTTGTGCCCCAGTTAGGTAGTGATACAGACTGAAGGTTTGAAAGTATTTGGATGCCTATTTGAATGCCTGTTCAACATCATCCTTATAACCAGACTTTTTCATCCCAGAACCATGTTTTTGGGATAAAATTAAAACAGAATCAAGGCATGATACCAGTCACTGAGAGCATACATATTCAAATATGCATGCATGCAGACACACTTTTGAGCAAATCGAATTGCTCTCACAGTTTGAAACAGATTAATATTATTTCATCTGTTTTTCAAATTCTTTCCAGGATTTGTGGAGTAAGTTATAAAATAAGGCCTTTGGGAGAATGATAATTACAGACTTCAAAGCTAGATGAATAGATGTTAACAACATCTTTTTGCTCTCAGGCTCAGTCTCTTTCTGAAGGCTGTATTTATGGGGCCCAAAGTATCTCTCTTTAGTATTGATTGTTTTGCATTTACTGCCTGAAGCAATCAGTAGTTATTGGACACTACTTACCAATTCTTTTGAATTCAGAAAACTGAAAAAAATCACCTCAAAGTTTGACTTTGTTTATCCTGGACTACTTAGTCTGAAGAAATGTATTGTTACAATACGTGATCGGAACAAGACTTCAGAAATTGTTAAAATGAGACTTCTATGGGAAAACTCAGGTGACCTAAACTAAGGATTTTAGGTACATAAATTTCAGTGATTCAGATGGCCTGTTCTCAAGTGGCGACACTTCTGAAGGCACCTGAAAAGAGAGAAAGAGCTAGCATATCATTGTGGATTCCAGGTTCCATCTGTGACTGAGCAGAGCCCAGCAGTGTTTATTGCAAAGTGCTGACTTTGCCAGATAGCTAATGATGGGCAGGATATCTGAACACAGGTAAATACTGCAGTCAATAGGTGAGTGAGTGGAAAAACCTAAATGAGCACCCAACATTCTGAATCTCAGGTGGAAGGGAGTGATTATTGTGAAGCATGGCCTGGTGGCCACATGTGAGGTGAATCTAGGATGCTGCTCAGTTGGTGTCCAGGCATGTTAATTTGCTTATTCCCATATACAGGTGAGAGGGAGGTTAGGCCTTCAGGAGTTTTCAGAGACACCTAACTCCCTCCATTGACCATGCATGGGCCTCAACCTGGTATGATCTAATTTGTACTTTGAGTAACAGGTACCTCTGTTACTCTGATTTTTAATCAGGTTTAGAAGACATTTTGGAGACTTTAGAGAAATCCGAGTGTTTCCCTTGCTTTCTTATTAGATATCAATAACTGGCTGATTTTCAAAAGAAGATGGATGAATGTTGCACCACTATTTCCTTTTGCCTCACCACACTAACATTATCTATGTCTTTGGTGCTTTTAACTTTTGTGCCATTTATTGATATGAACTCAATATGAACTTCAAGTCACTAGCTTTCTGAAGTCTTGGCTTGACTCAGTGTAACACATTTTTCCTTCAAGCCACTAAGTAAGTACATTTTAAACAGTGCTTAAATGCCAGTGATGAGATTGACACAGTGGTTTGATTGTGCCAGATAGCAATTTTTGATAGAGATTCGTGAGTCCTTCACTACGACTTTGCTTCAGCAAAGAAGCAAGAGCTGGAAACTGTAGATACCTGAACACAGGGTAAAGGAAGCACCAGAGTCAGAAAAACTTTTGCATACCTAAAGCAGGATTCAGGCATCTAAGTTCCACAAGCTGTTTCACCTGTGGCCTTACCTTGAAAAAGACTGTTTTAGAAATTTACCTTTTTTGCCCAACTCATTTCAACAAATTTCTCTAAACACACCTAAAGCTGTGTAAAATTTTACATGTGCTACCAGTTACAGCTTAGTTTCCTGTAGTTCTCTCCCATTTGATTTCTCCTGTGCATAATTAGATAACTACTTTCACATTGCAGCCTTAGCCATAGGGAGGATGGAGAACTATAATTTGGATTTATCTTTTTTTAATCAGTTGCCCATTTTCAGGCAGTGGTTATCACCGATGCCTCTGGGCATCTCTCAGGTTTGACTAAAACTAGCTATTAGGCTAAAAAATTACTATGGCTGGCTAGGAAAAAAGCCTGACAGAGGAGAAGGCAGACAGACAAACCACCACACCTGCAGATGGACATGGAAGTCACACAGTGCTTGTCAGCAGCTAACTAGAGGAATGAGTTATAACAAAGGAGGTTCAATCTAATTGAATTAAATAGATTAATGACAGGTTCACAGTCTCTGTTCAGACAAATGAAAGTCATAGCTATGGTTACGGTCATGGGGCTTTTTTGCTACTGTTTTTTTTTTGTTTTGTTTGTTTGCTTTTCTTTTAGGCTTTGGAAATGAACACTAAGAATTCCTAATTGTCCAGTAAACCATTCAGTGCCATGAAATATACTAGTAATGTGTCCATGGGGAAAAAAGGAATTTATGAAAGAAAGAAATTTGTATGATTGTGCCATTTCTGTTCACATTAGGGTGTACACAGATGCTACAGGAGGAATTATAATGAAAGAGATTGTAAACTCTTTCAAAATTAACCAAGTGTGTCCTGGAAGTTGAATTAGGGTAGAAAGATGGACCACCATCTTAGAGTATGCACATAATGAAAAAATCCTTCAGCAAATAGCCTTACAGTATGTTACTGAAAAACATACAAACATTGATATACACATTGTCCTGGTTTCAGCTGGTATAGAGTTAATTTTCTTCTTAGTAGCTGGTGCAGTGCTGTGTTTTGGATTTGTCATGAGAACAATGTTGACAGCACACTGATGGCTTTGGTTGTCGCTGGGCAATGTTTACACTAAGTCAAGGACTTTTCAGTTTCTCAGGCCCTGCCAGTGAGAGGGCTGGAGGGGCACAAGAAATTACGAGGGGACACAGCCAGGACAGCTGACCAGAACTAGCCAAAGGGATATTCCATACCATATGATGTCATGCTGAGTATATAAACTGGGGGAAGAACAAGGGGGCGGGGGGGGATGGACGACATTCGGCATTATGACGTTTGTCTTCC
>JAVJGI010000062.1:31416988-31436511 GCA_035590275.1 Ibycter americanus | reverse complement strand
TTAGGTTTGGTGTTTTGTTTGGGTTTGTTTTGTTTTTTTTTGGGGGGGGGGGGATGTAATTGGATGAAGTCTTTTTGTTGGCTGGTTGGTTCGTTGGTTTAGGTTTGCCAATTTTTTTTTCTTTCTAAAACATAATTTGCTGAGCATGAACATCTTTGATTCATGGAATGAAAACTGAGGGTAGCTCACACCTGCACGTCAGGTAGTTTAGACCTGAAAGAATATGAGAATGACAGCATTGCTGGACAATTAGTTTTTCTTTCATTAAGTGAATGCATTGCACTGTACATTAGTTTACATCCCTTCAGAGGAGTGAAGAATTCACTGTGTGAGAATAATTTTCAGCAAGATCCTACTTGGTGGTACTAAATGTGTTTTACTACCAGACTATTGTGTATTTAATGGGCCTTTCTATCTGTTGGCAGGAGATATTAATACCATAATGATAATGGGATCTACTAATGCATATCTTTTTGTTGGAGGGACTGAACAGAAGATATTTTTTTTTTTCAATTTTGCTGCATCCAAGTTATACTTACAATAAATTTAAACACCTGAGACTAAACAATTAAGTACCTATAGTATTTATGGACTGTTTCCTTGGACAAAATTGGGATTTCCTAGAAATTTTAATTATTGCAAAGGTTAGAGATTACAATTTCCTAAGTATCTACTAATTCTACCCAAAGATAGGGCACTGGGAAAATGGGTTCAATTTACACTTAATGACTAATTACTTGCTTTACCCACTTAGTTTGAGAGACTTGTAGGTATAGGACAAGAATTCTTTTCTGATTCATTGTCTGCTTAGACCACTTCATACAGCCATTTCTGAATGAATTCATCAAATACAGTGCATAAAGGACATAGCAGATGGATTAAGTAAGAAGCTTTAATAATAATTGAAATTAAATGAATAGCATTATGTCCTTTTGATTAGATTTAGTCTGTATGAAATATCTCCCACTGATGAGGACTGCCAACTTGAGAGTATTATATATTCAGTGTAAATTAAAAATTGGCAATAAAGGTTTATTGACAAAATGAATTTCAATTATCAAGTACTAAATATCTGTCCCTACCTAGAAAAGGGTAAGGTTGTTAGAGATAAATTTTGAGAAGGTTTATGTGAGGCTGTTATGTTTATTGTGCATCATTTATCCTGTTTACAAGGCAGTTCATGCAAAGGTAGCTAATAGAAAATCTTAGTCACACAACAGTCTATCTGAAATGAACATATCCAATTATTACAGAAATGACACAGCTTCCATACTTTTCTGTTTCCTTTCCCTTTAATGTTCCTCATTAGGGCTCATTTTCTTCTAGTGGATCTCCTTCGAGTTACAGAATAGTCAATACCTCATGGGAAGAAGATCTGATTATTATTTTTCTACCTTTTGTGGAAAGCTTACAAAGTTCTGCTGCTGTGAAAATGTAGTTTTGATAAAGCATATGTGGCTTTTCTCCTTTCCTACCTCACTAATTCTTGCCAGGCATACTTTTTGTCTAAGCCAGATTTTCCAGTCAGAGCCTATTCAGTGAAAAGCTACAGCTGTAACTCTCAAATGCAGACCCCCAAAACTTAGGGGTAGCTGTCACGTTTTCACGTTTGCTGCCATGACTAGAGCAAGAATCCTTCTTTTCCGATGGTAAGTAAAAGAAACTGGAGAAGGTTCCAGAGGGCCTTCAAAATGAATGAAAACAAGAAGCTACAAGCTTTTTTTTTTTTTTTTTTTTTTTAACTCACTAACAAAATGAGGAGAAAAGGCTAGGGCTCAGTACACAGCACTGAGTTCAGTAGAATGAAACAAGTATTTCCAAGGAAAATGGAGGGCTCAGCCTCAGTTCTCAGTTCATCTCTGGCAGGCTTTAGTGCCTACAAGTGCATGATGCCTTTGGGGATCCTAGGAAAATGCTGCATTACAGATCAGGATGTCAGGATGAAGAGACTGATTTTCCCTTTCCTCAGAAGTGTATGCAGCCCTATTCCTGGCTACAATCTTGTAATGCTAAGCACCTTCCAGCTGTGGTTTGCTGTAGGGCTCCACGAACTTTAAGCCACTAAAAACTCATGTCAGGACTACATTGTTCTGGGGAAGCTGTTACTCATCTGAATTTCCATCCCTCAGTGCAGTTCACTGACTGAACTCATAGTAGCTTCCACTGACAGGAGGCTACTATTACACTCAGGAGTCCAGTTGGTTCAGGTGGGTCATGCGGAGTATTCCTATGTAGTTTACCATGGAAAGAAATTTTTATTGTATAAATTTTGTTCCCTTGTATGCAAGCATCAGCTAATTTTTTTTTTTTTTCATTTACTACAGGGTTTATTGAGAAGTTGCATGTAAAATTCCAAGAAAGCCAGGTTTATTTTTTAATATTATCTTAAATCAAGTATAGCTTACTTTTCCAGAATAAAATAAATGAGCGAAAAGTATGTCAACTCATTTTCCACAGATGTCAATTTGATAAATAGTTTCCATATTTTAATTCTATATGCAAAAATCAAAGGAACTTCCTGAAAAAAAAATTAAGACTGATTTGTAAGTAACTACCATTCTCATCCTCATGAGACTGTAACTTACGAAATCTTAGTTTGAGTTTCTGTTTTGTGTAATTCCTTGTGAGAATTACGTAGTTCCTGTTTACTCAGACAAGCCACTTGGGCTGGATTCATTCCACATATCTTTAGGCAGCCGACTGAAACACCTCTCCCCATGGAAGGAGAAAAGAATACAAAAGCTCTGTTGTGGTGCCTTTCACCTTCAGTAAGCAACGAAAGAACCAGGGTACCCAGAGAAAGCATCTCAAGTTCAGTTAACACAGTTATTCACCTTGAGTACTGTGTCTGGGCCCCATGATTTAAGAAGGATGTGAAGGTCCTTAAATGCATCCAGAGGAGGGCAACAAAGGTGGTGAAGGGCTGGAAGGCATGTCCTGTGTGGAATTGCTAAGGACTTTGGGTTTGTCTAGTCTTGAGGAAAGGAGGCTGAGGGGTGACCTCATGGCTCTCTACAGCTTCCTGAAGAGGGGACGTGGAGAGGGAGGTGCTGAGCTCTTCTGCCTGGGATCCAGTGAGAGGACTTGTGGGAATGGTTCAAAGCTGCATCAGGGGAGGTTTAGACTGGACATTCGGAAGCATTTCTTTACCAAAAAGATGGTCAAACAGTGGAACAGGCTTCCTAGAGAGGTGCTCAATGCCCCAAACCTGTCAGTTTTTAAGAAGAATTTGGACAATGTTCTTAATGACATGCTTTAACTTCTGCTCAGACCTGCATTGGTCAAGCAGTTGGACTAGATGATCATTGTAGCTCAGCTCAGTTCAGCCACCAAGGTGGTTTCCAAACTGCAAGGTGGAAGTCAAGGGTGAAAACTCTTTCAGGCAGTCCATGAACAGATCAACTCCAGTTTCCCTTTTGTTAGTTCAGTTTTATTTGGTGGAGAAATTTGGTGGCTATCATGAGGCCAACAGTATGGATTAAGCAGTTGTATTTAAAAAGCAGTTGTTGCTGACCAGAAAAGGTGAATGGGAAGGATTAAAAGGGGACAGAGTGAAGGAAAAAAAAGAGAAGCTGAAACATGGGAGTGGGTATTCAGTCTGGGCACATGGCCAAAGTCTGGGTACCAAATTGTGTAACTACAGTTGTGACTGTGACTTACAGGTATATCCCTACCATTACTGTTTTCCTGCTTATACCCTGGAGGATATAGTTTACCATAATTTCAGGTAAACTTTATTGTTCTCTATACTAACATTATAAAACCAGACTTACCAAAATAAGTCTTCATTTCTCTCGCCCTCCAAAGTAATTTTTATGCATACAAGTATTGATGAAACCATGCTATTTCTAAAGCTTTACTTTAAACATAAAATTTCCTTCCTTGGCTACAGTTTGCAGTTCCTTCTTTTTACTTTTATTTCTGTCTTTTCTAAGCAGTGGAGAAATGTGAGCATATAGCTCCAGTCATGATCGCCCTTCCACAATTTTTTTATTCTTTCATTATAAAATTTCATATTCCTTTAGTTTAAGTTACTATCTTTCACTGCGTGTAGCTGTTCTGTCTTCTCCTCTATAGCCAATATTATGAGCCAAATTGAAAACTGACACACGTCAGGCACCTGTTTAGTAGATCATACCTACATTATTTTAAATCATGACTGTTTTCACTTCTTAATATCTACATCTACTTGCTGTGTTCCCTTTTGCGCTTTTTAGGGAATAACCTTTTACTATTTGTTTTAATTCATTTTATGAGAGCTGAAATGAGTTGAATTTTGGCAACTATTTTATTTTATTCTCATAATTTATTTTTACTTTTCAGAAAAAATATATTTTCCTGTTGAATCCCCAGTTCTTTAACTTCTTGGTTTTCTGTTTATTCACTATATTATTTCTGGAATACTGGACAGACAGTTTGAAGTCCTTTTATGCAGTGTTTCCCCTTGTAATTTTAGAAATTTCACAGCACCTTAAAGGAAGTTCCAGGTTTTCACTGTGTTCTTGTCCTTTATTTTTCAGTTACACTGAATTTAGTAAATAGCTCAAAGTCATCCCTCTTGAAACAAAGTGCCTTAGTTACAGACTATTTAATTTAAATTTGTGATGACTGCTTCCAAGGTTATTTTTCTTTAACAAGCTCTTCTGAAATTTCTTTCCTTGTAACCAAAGCCAAGTCTAAGATAACATTAACTCCTAGAATGTCAGGATGCAATTTGTCTTAGTTGTAACAGACATCCTAAATATCTACTTTACAGTGCGATGGATTATGTTCTAGAAATGACCGTTATTCAACACTAGCTGCCAAGGCAGTATAGAATAACTAGCCTAGATGTTGGCAATTTATGGTGTCATTTAGCCAAATGAGTCCTTCTCTTATGGCTTACCCCAAAATCTAGTGAACATTGCTATCATCAGAAAGAATTCACCAATCAGTTCTCCTTTGTATTTTGCCTGTACAGCTTCAGCGGATATGAGATCTCACAGCATCCTTTCTCACAAAGCACATAACAAGGAATCCAGTGTACAGTAATAGGCTTTCAAGTGTGATATGGACACAAGCTTTCTTCCCAGGAGTCTCACTGCACAGTGCATCCTACTGAATACCTCTAAGAGCCAACAAAGCCTATACTTTAACTGCTGAGAGCAATAGGTGTCCGGAGAGGCTTCTAAGGCAAAGGGATTAGGACCTTTCAAGACTGTGTGCACAATAGAAATTGCTGATGTCTGTGGGAAGTGATAGTGGGCAGTGTCACAGAGAATGATTTGTATCATAAATGTGTCATGAACAGTTTTGTCCAGAGAACTGCAGGCCTTTCTGTCTGTTCTTTATGCAGGGTTCAACAGTCATTTTCTGTCCAAAGACACCCCTTCCTCCCTGTTCCCTTGAGAACTGTTTCAAATCCCACTCTGCTTCCTCAAGTTTTGCAAAGAAAAATTAAGTTTGATAGAAGAGATAAAATGCTGCTACAGAAAAATAGCGAATAGATTATACTTTGGGTTGTATAGGGCTAAGTATGCTTTGGATTTATTTCCCACTTTGCAGACTCTACCAAAGAAAGTGCCTTCGGGTTGGGAAGGTAGAAGCATTGTGAAAAAACATGCCTGTGTTCTACATACAACAGAAATGCCAGAATAAGTGCATGAAGACAAACAGTGCCCAATGTCTGCATCTACATCTGTAAAAGCTCTGAGGAAAGAATCTGTCATAGCCACATTGAGGTAAGTGATGTTTCGTGAGGATGAATGCACAGAAGTTTCCAAGCATTTCTGTCATCTTGTGAGACAAAGTTCTGTTTATGCTATTTTTTGTGTGTTTCACTCATAGACATCTATGGGCAACTCTGCACTGCGGGACAGAGTTCTCAGGCTGCTGTTAAATGAGCCTGAAATAGGAAGTCATTAGCTTGGGTGCAGAACTGTTATTTTTAATTCAGACTGTTTTTAAGACTCAGGC
Organism: Ibycter americanus; assembly: GCA_035590275.1. Lineage (NCBI taxonomy): Eukaryota > Metazoa > Chordata > Aves > Falconiformes > Falconidae > Ibycter > Ibycter americanus. The sequence continues at coordinate 31,430,556 of JAVJGI010000062.1, read as the reverse complement.
CAATGCCCATACAGTGCTCATCATTCTGTCTTAAACAGATCTTCTCTCATGCTCCCCTGCACAGTGTACACACATCTGATCTCATCCATACACTCTACAGGGAGGCCAGGATCCAAGAGGTATCAGGGTATCTATGACTAGATGGCTTTCTTTTTTAGTTCCTTGTGGCTGAATTCAATCCAAATATAAATTCAAAGGAGAGGGTAGGAGGGATTGGAAAAGGAGGAGTAAGAGGAAGTACTACTTGTGGAGAGTCATGGATAGAAATAGGTGGCCTTTATGAGGACATGTAAGCACTCAGCAGATGCAAAATTGAGACGAAGACTTTGTACCCTAAAAAGGTGGGGAAGGATGAGCATGGTTAAGAAGGGCTGGAATGGAGAGAGAGGAGAGGCAAGAAAGAGAGGCCTCCACATCCAAGCTTCTGCAGAAAGACCTTACTGAAACCTTGCAGCCCTATTCCTTTTCAAATGTACTCATCCAGTCTTAGTCTGCAGACTGTCCCATTCCTTGTCCTTATGCATGTAATGCCACTGAATATTAAACAAATAAAGCCCTTCTCAAAAGCCCCTTCAATCACCTTTCATACATTCTTCAAATCCTGGCATCCCACTTACCCTTTGTAGCTCAATGCCATTGACCTTGCAATGTGTCACTCCCTTGACCCCAAATCACCATTGCTACCACTGCAAAATTCAGCTGCTTTTTAAAGGAATCTCTAGGTTAGGCATAATGGCAAGAAAACTGTGAGGTTTTTGCTGTCTGAGTTACATCTAAAATACTCTACAAATAAATAACAGCTCCTTAGTCTCCCAAACAACTCAGTCCGCCTCGCCTTTTTTTCCAGACCAAAAGTTTGAGATTAAAATATTCAAAAGAAAAACATACCTTATTCCTGCTTATAGAAACTATACCTCAAGATGCTTTAAAAAAAATCAAAAAGATTTTTTTTTAACATTCAGGAAGTTAGAAGAACTCATTATTCTTTCTTTAAATGAGAGATTCATATTGCACTCTGGTTTTCTTAGCTCTGTTACACTGGATGAAGACTCTCTTTCCAAGCTGATTTTTGTAATTAGAAATTGTACACTTAGAAAAAATCAACATAGTTTAAAATTCAAAGTAGGTTTTAAGCACAACCTTTGAAATAAGTGTTAAAAACAGATGTTTTCCAATTAATGCAAAATCAATCAAAATATACAGAAACTTGGATTTTCCATTTTGATGACATTGAATCTGAAGGCAAAAGTTGAAAGACTTGTTCCTCTACAGCGCACCGTATTCTACTCCAAAAATTATGTAGAAAACCAACCACATTAGTCAAATTATAGATTGTTTCACTTTCTCATCTTCATTTTTCATTCATGGTGACTATGTGAGAAATATTTTTGCAGGGCTTTTAACTGAATGTATATTGAAGAGAAAATAATTATTATAACATCCTGTGATAGAATGGACAAGTCATTTTCACAAGAACATTATGTATAAGCTACAGTGAAATATTTTGATTCAAATTAATTTCTAACTTATATTTCAGGATGCCTTACTGAAGTACATATTTTTCAAGATATTAGAAACAAAATATACTTTTTATTATTTGCCATCCTCTTGTATGTTTCCTTTTTGAACAAATCAATATACAAAGTGAAAAGGAAAGATCACATACAATTTTAAATGTAATTTTACATTTCACAAGCATTAGTTAAGTATGCACATGCCTTATCAATAAGTCAGAAAGCAAGAAAACTTAACTGGTTGGACTGTTTGGCAGTGAAGCATGCTGTTCACATATTACAGATTCTCAGGATATTCTGTTATTTTGCTTTGATTTTATTAAATATGTAGAAAATTTTCTTGTTTTCAGGATTTTTTTTCTGGTGTAATAGTGGATTAAGTTTCTGCTCTCTTCAATTCTGTCCCCTACTTGTGCAGCTGCTGAGTGCCTCAGTGTATCATCACATCACTTCTGTCAACATAGCTGGCTTTGGGGTCATGGGGAAATCAGTTCAGTGAGAGATTACAACCTGGCTAAAGGTCCATTCAGCAGGGAAATCCCCAATGGGTCCTCCTGGCAGAACTAAGAGATGACATGTAATGGAAGATGACACACAGTGGCTGTGCTGTTAGACAAATGTCTGTGAACATCTGAGACATGTCTACCCACAATTCAGGGCTCAGGCCTTGCTTCTGAACACTGATGTATAATGCTATTCAAATATCCTGTCTGACATTTCTGAAGGACATCAGGCCACAGGCCAAATTTCATACCTACCAGTCCCAGGCAGCCTGGACACCATAAGAGGTCTCAAACAGTAAGAGATACCAATGAGTGGGCACAGAATCTAAGACCTACTGTCAGAACATAAAGTTTTAGGATTCAGTTTAAGATTACAGAATTTAAATGTACATCTGCAGCATTAGTCCCCACATACGTGGTAGCTGTCTAAGCTTCCATTTAGCCAATGAAGGGCTACTCAACACAATTAATAGAGCTGGACACCAATGTAGTTCACCCTAAGGTAGGCTCCTAGAGTTCACTTCAGTTGCCTAAACAGGTATCCAATGGATATAGATGCCTTAGGGTATCTCTTATGGCTGAAGTCACCTGAATCACTCTGTGCATGGACTTTCTCTCCATTAACTGCCCCAGAGTTTATACACCTAGTACTCATGTAGATACATACATGAAGATACCTCAATTCAGAAGTTTCGATCTCAGCCCTGTTGTAGACATATTTAAGTGTGATGAAATCTACCCCTGGACTGTAAATAATACACTAACTTAGGGAGTGAAGCCATCCTAAGAAATTCTCCAACTCCACACAATTCTCAGCCTCCCCTGTTATGCTGCTTTGGTTCAGAGGGCTACTTTTAATCTAGGTTATTTCAGTCTTCTGGTTCACCAGCGCAGCCAGACAAACTGCTATGCTAGCCCAGCTGAAGAGGTGGTAAATCACATCAGTAGTACAGGGAAGTGAAGGGAATTGAACTTTCTCAAAGTTGTTTTGCTGAAGAAATACTGAATGAGTATTTCTTCAGAAAGTAGAGGCTTTGTGTAAAAAAGTGTTCTCACTTTAGTAAGCACATCCCAGGATACGTAGAAAAATGAAATCCTGGAAGAGAAAGGTAAGTGCTGATGAAATGTTAACAATAGATTTCATTCAGATTTCACTTGTGCAGAACAGTTTTCTAGCAGAATTGTATGCTACAGATCTTACGTTGATATGACATTTGGTATTCACAGACCTACACATGCTCGAAGGCAGATAGTACTCTCTTGGTGGGGGTGGTAGGAAAGGAGTCTTTCAGATGAGATCACTAATGGCTAAGTCAGTTGGATAGTCTGAATCTGCTCTTGAAAGAGGGAGTTGCCACTTCTTACCTCTTTCTTTACCCCAGTCTCACTTTCCTTCTACTTATTCTGGGGCTCATTTAAGCTCATAGTGGAAATTTCTATTTTTTTGTTTTCTTTTATTCCTCTTGGGTTTAATAAGTGAGTTTACATCACAGCAGGTGCTGAGAAGCACCAGAGGAGTTTGAGAGATTAGATGACACAAATCACAGAAAGGGAGCACAATGGAAAAATAAAACCTATCTTCTGGTGGTAGAGGACTGTCAGTTTTACTTACTACACCCACGTCGCTTGTGCAAGGCAGAGGCTGAGAACATGCAGCCAAGGTAAGCAGAAAGGTAGAAGTGTGTGTGCATAAGCTGAAGTTCCCTGATCATTTCAGGCCAATATTATTGCAGGTCGCTGCTGGTGAGATGGTACTTTTTTGCTCTTAACTGCAGCTGCACATTCACACCACTTATATTGGCAGCACATGGAATACAGCTGAACTGAAACTGAGAAAGGGATTCACCTAGAAAGGTATAATGTATTTTCCTGAAATATGTTTTCATATGGAGGCATTCACTGAGCTGACTCACTGCATGGCTATATAAGCACACGCTGGCACTAGGGCAGCTGTAAGGATATGTACCTGGAGGCAGAATATCAGACTGGATTGGTGTTTCTCGTTCAGGAACACCAAGTTCCCAAGTGGGAAAAATTTAAGTTGCAAGTCCACTCTTATCATCTTGGCTTTCTACCTGTCTGATGACATTTTGGGTCTGCTTCGCTACTCACTTTACTAACTTCGTAACATTTGGTGTCTGCCATGACTTCCTCGGTTGGCCGCTCAAAGCATGAGGCCCTGTGGCCATACTTTACAAAAGGTAACATGCTGTATGACTGCCCACAGCTGCTGCAAGCATAGACTTTCTCTCTCTGTTAGCCTTCATCTATTCCAGCTCACTGTATCTGTTCCTCCTCAGCTATTGAAGGATAAGATTATAAAGTAAAGGCTGGGTAAGCCTTTACTTCAGGGAGTCAGGGGAGGGAATTGTGCCCTCCTGGAGTAACTGGAAGGATGAGGAGACAGTACCTACTCACAGCTTTCCTGTGTTTCACCAAGGCAGATGATGACTACATAAATTAGAATTTCAGTAAATTCTATTAGTGAAACCACAACTGATTTCCACTGGAAGAGAGAGAATTTTAGCCACAGTTAGTTTGTTACAATTAAATGCTTTTCCTTTGCCAAGAGCAAGAACGTGTACTTTGATAAAATAGCAGCTAGTTCCATTAAGACTAAATGTAAAGTAGCAGCTGAATCCATTAAGACTACATCTTATTGTATACCTTCAACTCCAAGAAGAGAAAGAGAAAACAAAATCCACTCTAAATCCTGGTCAACACGTTCTATTGGCTTTGTTAACAACTGGATGGAGCCCCAAATGATTCTGTTTAAGTATTCAAAGGAAAATCCTGTTCTTAAATAACTTTTGGCCATCTCATGTGACAGAAGTGTCTAAAGGAAAAATTCTTGTTGTGTGAATTTTAGACTGTAACTCTAAAACAGTAGTGAGGAGTTGCTGAAGATGGCAAGGTTGGCATTGACTATGCTTTTCTCAAAATTAACTTGATTATTTGTATCATACGGTTTTAGCTCAATGTATGACCTGAATGTATGCATTAAAAATATTTTTCTTTTGTTTTGAAATTGTTACTTAGGAAATATTCTGAAAACAACAAGCAGATAAAACTAATACTATCATCTGATTAGAGTTATGTAGGCAGAATCCATAGATTTGAGTCAACATTAATAGCTTTGAGGGCAAAACCTGCCCTCTGGGTAAAAGATATAAAAACATCTTCTAGAGAAATAAAATGGGAAGGTTGCTAAGCGATGAATAAGCTACATGACTCTACTATTCATTGAAATCCTTCAATCACCGCTACAACAAAAAATCCTCTTTTGCCACATTAATCTCTCTACTACAATATTCTTTATTTAAATTTTGAACTAATGGCCTGCATGGTTTCATTCATTAAAAAAGCCCATTTCCTATTACAGATTATGACACTGAAGAGGAACGGCTGTGGAGGCTCCAACACTGCAGGCTTGGTTTGAAGTTCAGAGTTCTGAAGAATGGTGAAGCTGAGGGCGATGCCTTAGACTTGTGTAACAAATTGTCTTTACCACAGAGGCATGACATCTTACTCAGGAAACCAAGGGGTAGGAAGTAAAAAATTTAGAAGTATCTTTTATTCTGTGACTACTTTATTTAAAAAACTGTTTAAAGGAAGAATGCATTATAGCCCATAATAGAAACTTAATTCCCTAGGAAAAAGATAATTAAACTTGTTATTTAATCCTTAGTATTCAAAGTGAACTATCCATTTTTAATCAAGATCTGTGTGTGTTAAGTTAATGATAAACTTAACACAGTATATGTATTAAAAGGCTATTGAAGAAGGATAAACCTTCCTGCTTGACCGTTGATTTCTTCATCTTGTTATGGAGATTAAAAAATACTGTTTTCATCAAATCTATTACTTTGAAGATATAGCACCAGAAAAGTTCCAGATTTTAGACGACTCAGAAAAATGCATTTCCTATATAAATGGGTGGTATAAAAATAGCCATTTCATTTGGCTATAGTAATTTCTGTAATTGGTCTTGAATTCATAGAGCTATGCAGACTCTCTCTAGTGTCCTGTTTACCCATTCACAGTTCATTTTAACCACTGCTGCTGACAAACAGGAGGTAAAACTTAAGACCAGTACATTTCTCCATAATCTAAAGTCCTGTCTGCGAGGTTTTATATGCTGGACTGTATAACAGGTGCAAGCACATTAAAAGACATGGGCATGTTCCCCACATGTGGTAACTGGAGAACAGGGCTTCAATTTCCTTTCAACGTTGGGCTGTTGAAGTGTAGCATTGCCTAACTGTGCTATAATTTTCTATCATCTCCCTGATTCCAGATGTCACATGGGTCTTGGAGGTGACGAGAAGTCATGTTGTAGCCTAAAATGTGAAATGCCATCACTAAACTGGGGAGACGGGGAAGCACTGAACCTCGTGTTCAAAGAATGACCTCTCAGATATCTAGACCACTTAAAGGCAGGGTGAAACTGGGCCAAAAATAATAGTTACTTTAAAACTGGTGGCTACGATGAAACTAATCCACTTATCCTGGTGAATCTGAATTATATCTATGTCTCAGACAAATGCTTGGGGTATCTCCAGTGATATAGTTCTAATTGCATCTGTTTTAATTAATTCTGGCACAAGTGTGTTCATATTCTGCTTACTTATTATCCATTGTACTGACACTGTAACTCTGTTCCTGCAGGATGACCATGCATGTGCTGAACATAGCGTTATGACAGAGGTTGTCCTTTGACACAGGTTGTCCCTTCTAATCATCGTTATTGACACTTCCTACAAGCCTATTGGCTTCATGACACTCTCCTGCCTTTGGCAAACTGTAGTGAATGGCTGAACGGCACGATTTGATTTCACAGGTGACTGTGTAAATACACAGTGGAAAACAACTAAGCAGAATATGAATACACATGTGCCAGACTTAATTAAACTAGATGCAATTAAAACTATATCACTAGAGATACCACATACTGTGTATTGCACCCCATAGGGAGGAAGGCTGCTATTCACTACTCTTGGTTGGTTCTTTAATACCAAAATAATGTGAATGATAATTGTGTATTAAAAAGCAATCTTTCCTGGTATATGCTAACATGTTCCTATTGGTGACTGTGACTTCCACATATAATAGACATAAGATTATGTAACTTTTAGTTTTCTCAGTTTTATGATCCTTTTTGACCAATATAGTACATTTTGAATGTCCTACATTTTTCTGTATCAATATGTCTATTAAGTCTTTGAAGTGTGTCATGACCTTTGGTCCTCTGTCTTCTACTCCTGAGTGGTATACTAGCAGTTACAGACAGTTCTGTTTCAGCTCTGTGGGTAACACAGACATGGTTATTTGCCAATTTATTTCCAAGCTGCTTTTAAAGCAATAGCTGTTAATTATTCTTTTTCAATGTTTTACCTGTGTGAAACTCTACCTCTTAAAACCAAAGTGGAATATATTTTCAGGTTCACTCTTATGTGATGTTTAAAGAGGGAGACTACAGTCCACAACATTCTTCTAGTTCATTTACAAAAATCCTTGAGCTGTGTTTCTCTCCACTGCATTTTGAATGAGCTCTGCACAATTTTCCTCTTCCCTGCAGATTCAGTACCATGGATGACAGGGATACACTGGTGAAAAATTTGCTTTCTGGTGTCTGAATGACTAGCTATAGGAGTTATTACTGCACTTTAATAAAACGAGAGGACTATATTTAAAGAAGTGAAATGGTCAAGCTGCTTAGCTCTTAGTGCCCTACTTTGTATAGGCATATATGATTTTTGCAGGTTTTTTCTCTAAACTTTTCTGGTATTCAGGAAATTTTGCTAGTTCAAACAGACCACTGTCTTCCAAAGTCTGTGTTTGGTTTACTGTTAGTTCTCTTACCTTTTTTTGATGGTTCCTAGGCACACAGTCAAACCTCTCAGATTTCTCACTCACAGTGAGGGAAATCCCATGTTCTGATCTTGCAGGATCATAAACAGAAGAGAGGTCATAGCTCAGCACTTCAAGTGAATGAAATGCAGGCCTATGTGTGGGGGAAACAATGTGATATACCAGTTGTCTGAATTTCACTCTATTTATGCAAGACTTGACAAATCTCTGTAGCTATGCCTTGCAGCATTTTGATGCTTCAACAAAAAATCAACAGTGGCTGTCATTTTGAGAGGGGTGGGGACAGAAACTTGGTCATTTGCAATTAGTTGACTACAGGTTCCTAAGGCTATGACAGAGCTGACTGGGAGAGTCCAGCATTATGTTTGCTATTTACATGCTTTAGTGTCCAGAAGACATGGCAATTAAAGTGCTTTATTTCTTAAGAGTTTCTGTAACTAATTTTGTACTGTTCCCCTTTGTTGTCTTGTTTGTGGTATTAATGAAGTTGCTAATGCAAACTCACTGTAATAAGAGTCTTATGTTAAGTACTAACATAAACACAAATTTACCTGAGTGATATGGTGTAATAATTTCCTTTGGTTATCTACAAGCTAATGTGCAAAGTAAATAGGAAACTATTACTTCCTGCTTTGATGGAAAACATTTTAATTATTTAAAAAGTTTCGAAATTAGGAGCTGCATGTCACACTTTTAATCGTTCCACCCTTGCAACTCCCTCACCTTACAAACAGACCTCAGCAGGATTCTGTATACCAATATGTTCTACAGGACCTTTGTGAAATGCAGGCTGAATCTAGCGGTTTCTGCAAAGTATTAGCAGTTGAAAGCAGCAGCATCAAACAGAGATTTTTTTCTTTCCTAGTATTATTTACCCGCTTTCTATTTTACAATTGCTATTCCTGTAGTAGCTATTTAATAGCTAGGTCAGTTTAACAGGTTTTTTTCCTTTCTTTGCTTCTGACAGTTTACCCTTCTTCTGTTGCCATTTGAGTAATATAACAGAAACTTAAAAAAGGAGGTAGTAGAGCACTCTAAAAGCTGTCGGATTTTAGATTATCAAATCTCTTGTGGCAGCTCATTCCACAGCTGAGCAAACTTGAGTATGAACACTTTATCTTTCCTATTTTGTTTACGATTAGGAAGGTGCTTAAGCTTTATGCATAACTTTGAACCATGTCAGTAGTCCAATTGCCTTTTGGGGACAGCAGACATGCCTTAGGTTATATATGTTTAAATTCCTTCCCTGAATTGGAACTTTGGTTCAATATTTGGGCATCAGTTATATCCCAAAGAAAAAAGTTCTCTCACTGTGTCGTAGAAGGATGAGAGCATGGTTGCTGAGATACCTGAATTTTCCAAACACACATGGCTGAAAACCAGAATGGTCTTCAGGCAGTAGTAAAAGAAGCTTAAAGGGAGCAATGTTGTTACGATTCATTGTGCTGAGAAAGGTGGTAATGTACCCCACGCTTGCTGAAGAATTTTCTTGAGTTCCATCATTAGCTTCAGACATAATGCCCTGCACAAAATCATTGTTGAGCGACAGCAGCTTTAACACTATGATCTGACTTCTGTTTTTATTGACAGAAGATGAAGCATCTGTGTGCCACAGTTACTCCACAAGGGAAGATGAGCTGGGAGACAAGAGCCATGGCAAAGCAGACAGGGCAAGAGCCACATGGTCACAGTCCCACGAAACCTGATCAGGAAAAACAAAATGGATTTGGTGAGAGTAACCAGGGTCATCCAAGTCCAGATCATTAGGCACATCCACAGTAAACAAGGCATGTCTGAGATCAAGTCAGAAAGTCAAAACGGTGGGTTGAAGTCCAGTCCAGATCAGTGAGGGACACAGCCAGGCATGGCCATGACAGCAGGAGCAAAGGCAAGGGCTTGAGCTTAAGTGCAGCTCCTGCTGAGAGGAACAGTGGCTTGCTTGTCAGAGCAGTTTCTTACACAGTTCTTTCTACACAGCTCTCTGATTCAAGGCTGCACAGCTGCACCATTGAGGATGATCCTGAGCCCAGGCAGTCAAACCCTTGGGTGCTCAGGGCCCTGGCATAGAGAACTGTAATGGAAAAGTTACTTAATGACTATTCTAGTTAGAACTTGGGTTTTTTCCTTCCTGCTATTTGAATAGTGTAATTTTAGTCTTGTTTAAATTCATATGGATAGTCTGTAAACTTTAATTTCTAGGATGAGATTCAGGTTGCCTGTTAAGACAGTCAATAGTCACTTTGTCAGGGCAATCTATACCCACCGAAACAGGTAAGCTTATTGTCTAGTTGATAGTGAGAAATATGTTTTCCAAAGGTGATTTAGAAAGCTAGCATGCTGTACAGAAATATTGCTATAACCAGCCATTACCTCTGAATGCAGGAATCTGTCAGAGATCTGGCTCCGCTCTGAATAACACTGCAAATTAAACACTGCCATTCACTCAGGAGCCAAAGAGTAAAGGTCTCATCTGGGAATAGGTATCAGATTACTTTGATGGCTTTTTCTGTGACAGCAGGTGCTGATGGTGTTATCTACCTTTTTGGACTTAGACTTGTTGCAGAGCTAGCCTGGGGGAGCAGAGCTGCAGGCTGTCCTTACCTGGGGAATGCATCCAAGGAGAGGCGGATCCCCCAGCTTCTATTTTTTGGGACCATGTTAGAACTGCAGGGTCTTTTACTGTAGTGCCTTTTACGATAGCTCTTCCTACTGAGTCTTTACTACTGTCCTGGTTTTGGCTAGGAGAGAGTTAATTTTCTTAGTAGCTGGTACAGTGCTGTGTTTTGGATTAGTATGAGAATAATATTCATAACACACTGATGTTTTAGTTGTTGCTACATAGGGCTTACTGTAAATCAAAGACTTTTCAAGTTTCCCGTGCTCTGCCAGTGAGCAGGTACTCAAGAAGATGGACAGGCAGCAGAGCCAGGACAGCTGACGTGGACTAGCCAAAGGGATATTCCATACCATAGAACATCATGCTCAGTATATAAACTGGGGGGAGCTGGCTGGGAGCTGCTGATCACTGCTCAGGGACTGGCTGGGCACTGGTCAGTGGGTCGTGAGTAATTGTATTGTGCATCACTCGTTTTTTTTCCCCTTGGGTTTTATTCCTCCCTCCCTCTCCTCTTCATCATCATTATTATTATTATTATTGTTGTTGTTGTTGTTGCTACTACGACTACATTTCAATTATTAAACTGTTCTTATTTTAATCTGTGATTTCTACCCTTTTCTGATTTTCCTCCCATCCCACCGGAGTGGGGGGAATGAGTGAGCAGATGTGTGGTACTTAGTTACTGGCTGGGGTTAAACTGTGACAACAGCATGCAACAAAGCATGCAAGTCATGAAGGTGAAGAAGAACAAATAAAAAGAACATGATTCTAGCCTAGAGCTCAGAGCATTTGGCTGAAAGCCTGGATCCTAGCTTTGCAGTCACTGTTCCCTTACAGTGTATTTACATTGAACAGTTACTGAACAAAACAAAAAATACATCAGCAAAGAGTTTTACAGGGATGACTCAAATTCACAGGAGCCCTCTGTCAGCAATTAGTGACATCAGCAAGGATGGTTCAACAAAAGAACATCCTTCAGGAAGGTTCAGCAAAGAGTGTTTTTTGAAGTGAATAAAACTGCACCTTGAATCCCTGCTTCTGCTCCTTCCTCAAACTCATAGCTATTTTCTCCCTTTTACCTCGCTATATCAGCATAAGGAGTCTTTAGTTGAATGTGGTTCTTACTTACTTGCAAGCCTTCAGGAGTCCTTGGAGGAAAAGAACAAGTACTTGCTATTTGAAGGAAAAAGAAAAGCAGCCAAAGGGGAAGGAGAGTCAATACATTGAATAACATGAACAAAACTCGCTCAGGTTTTTGCTGAATGCTTTCATCATCGCAGTTCTATCCATTGTCCATCTTTGTAAAAACAAGATTTGTTAGATACAGAAAAGTCCTCACCTATCTAAAATCTCATTCCTGGTTCTAAGTACAGAACACTAAAATCTGTGTAGTATCAGTGTTAGATATTCTCAGAATTAGTCATTTGGAAGCATATGTACCTCATAACGTGTTATGCTTTTAAGTTTCATGCATTTGTTGTTTCTTTTTATTTCTCAGGGCTAATTCTGCATGACAGGAAGTGCTAGAACAAGTGGCCAAAATAGAGCTTCATATGGCAAGAAAAGGGCTCCTGCAAACCGTTAGGAACCATTCTGCCAAATTAGCTGTTTTCCTTGTGCTGAACCTACCTCTAATTCAGTCACAGATGTTCTGATATGTTTTTGCTTTTCACAAATTATAAAGAAAAAAAAGGAGTTAAACTGTTGATTTATACTACTGCCAGTAGCACTGTGACATTATTTCCACAGCAGGAGGTAGTGATTACCAACGGCTCCTGGTGGTCCTCAGTGCTTTCAACAAAGGCAGGCTACAATTACATTTTGTTACAGAAAGGGATAGCTTAAATATTATGGTTCATTGTCATGTTTCGTATCAACTTTTGTAAACAATGGGGCTATGTATTCTTTAACAGCAGAAAGGTTTTGCTAACAGTAAATCAAATGTTTTGGAATAAGAACATCACAGAAATACTGAATTTAAGGAATTACATCTCTTCTTTTCAAGAAAAAAAGGTAAGATGTGATTTTAAAAATTTATTTTTAATATTAAGATTTTCACCTCTGGGATATTAGTAATGATAGTGACCAAGTGAATCTGAAGAATTAAACGTTTATTCCAAAAAATACAGCACAACCATTCAAGTTGCAGCTACAGCTGCACCTGCAATTGTTTCTTAGAGGTAAAGACTTATAACCCCCCAAACGTTCAGTGAGGTGGTCCCAGGTAGTCACTCTTTGTTATGATTATTATTCAGAACTCTTTTGACAAAATATTAGATCCATCTCTGATTTCACCTTTGCTACAGGTTCACAGTGTTAAGGTCACACCTACGTTGTAGCTGTTAATGAAATACATCTAAATGACTATCTAGGTCTATGAAATCCTCAACTACAGCATAGCTAGACTATTAAAAAGAAGAGTTGCAAAACTATTCTGAAAAGACAAGAAAGCACCAAACAATTAAGATCCAGTTTTGTTTTCACAAGTTTACGAAATTTCTGTGTGAACACCAGGTTTAAGTTTCCAGCAGAACAAAGTAACATTCTAGTCCTTGGAAACAGGAAGGTATCTCACTCAAGAAAAACATATTCCTAAGTACAGACTGTTGCAAGGCCCTTGAATTCCCTAAAAACTGGTGGAAATTAATTAAATTTTAAAAAACTTATTTCAGCTTTTTTCTTTAAATACAGCTTTGTTTATGTTATCTCCAGGATTAATTGCCTTGATTTGCATGGAGTTTCTTGTGTAGACAAAAGGAGGGGGTTCTAATGAGGGAGAATTATTTTTTTGTCTGGGAAAGCTGAAAGTAGATTGTTCTATAATGCCAGGAAATACTGAAGTGGCATGTAAGCTCCTGTGACTGGAATGCTGTCATGGATGGCTACGTACTTTTAAGGAAAGACAGGCCAACAAGGTGAGTTGATCTTTATGGGAGAGAGACACTGGAATGTATCAAGTGCTGCCTAGGGGTGGATAAAGAATAAGTCAAAAGCTTATGGGTAAAGATTAAGGGACAGGCCAACATGGGTGACACTTTGTTATGGGTGTTTACTACAGGCCAC
>JAVJGI010000062.1:31382595-31414155 GCA_035590275.1 Ibycter americanus | reverse complement strand
CTAGGTGACGCTGCTTTAGTAGGGGGTTGGACTAGATGATCTCCAGGGGTCCCTTCCAACCCTGACCATTCTGTGATTCTCTGATTATTTGATTTGGTGCGTTAGAAGTTATGCATTTGCCAGTCTTGGAGTAGTATCACTCACAAAGTTTGTTTGAAGTGTGGCAATAATCAGCAGTTACTGTTTTTTTAGTGATGCACAAAGAAAAACTTAATTAAAAGTGCATTTCCCTAACTTTTGTTTGTATTACTTTAAAATCTGTTTCACAATTCATGGAAGATTCAAAGGCACATAAACTGATGAAATACTGTTGTATGTGTTTTGCTAAAGATTTGAATTTCTTTTGTTGTCAGTGAAGTGTTGTAAAACAAAGTTCTATAGGTAGGGGATGTTCCTAGGTAGGTGCAGCTGTGATGAACTATGGCTTTAAAATTTTCACTTGCTAATGAAGTTCCTGTCACAGGCAGGTGCTATGACCAGCTTGAGATCACTTTACTCTCTCTAAAGTCACATTCTGGAACTCTGTTCTGCTCCTGTTCCCCTCCCCCCATCCCCCATGTCTTTGTGTGGAACCTATCAGTATATCTATATGTAAAGCAGAGGGTTAAATACACAAATATGGACAACAAAACATTCAGTTCAAACATTCGTCTTATTCTCAGACAGAAATTTAAAAGGCAGTAAATGAATTGTGAACAAATGCGCCTCTTTTCACTGACTGTAAAAGGAATCTAGACAACCAGTTCAAATTTAGGCTTCTATATAGTGGACAATGAAATTTAGTTAAAATTAATCTAATCAGAAGTGGCATTACATGATTTTAAAACTTGTCTCTTTTTAGAGGAACAGTCAAATCAAAAGAAGGCAATTACTAAGTCCATCATGGGGAACAGTTCATATTTATTCCACAGTATATTCTATCTTGAATTTTGACTCACAAATGGCAACAATGCTTATAGGTATTTAGTTCCCTCAGCACGTCAGAAAGCGGCACACTGTACTTTGTGCTCCAGAGCTGCTGATATTCACAGTGAGTGAAAGGATGACAATTATGCGCCTTTAGATGTTACAGCAATGGAACTGTGAGTACGTGGCTGGCTAGAATCTTTCATCTCTAGTTACAAGTGTACCCGATGAAATTCGAAGCTTTCACATAACTTGAATAATAGAACAGGTGAAACAATCAAAAGACTCCTTTATTATTAATAAAGAAAGAAATATTTCATTATCAGTTTCAGAACTTGTACTGTTTATTCCATGCAAACCGTAACAGCACATCAACAAGACTTATCTTCCCCAACTGAAAGCTGATCTGTTAATTACTAGCAGCTGAGCTGGGTGACTGCCTCTCATTTAATTTAGCTGAGGGCTATTGGTTCCTAATAAGGTTGATTCTAGGTGCTCTATGCAAAACTGATCAGTGTTTGTGGTCTTGGATGAGTCCTAAATGCAAAGGTTATGATTCAGAAGTGCCTTATCCATGCAATTTTGGATCTGAAGTGATGATATTATGTGATTTGTCTAGAGAAGCACTGTTATTTTTTCACATTTTTTGTCATACAATATGAACTTGAGAACAAGGAATACTTGTTATGCTTGGGCTAGCCTGGACTATCCTGACCGTCTAGAAAGAATTTCGCTCTCAGTTTAAACTTTGTATCACAGTAAAAGAAAATTCTTTTTACACAGTAGAACAAATTCCATTTGGGCTACTTCAATTATTTCTAACCCTCATTTTGGCACCTTCCATTGTCTCACCTGTGACTACCATGTTCACATCCTTTCTGTCATTCTTAAATGTACAAAATACTGATATACTAATCCAGTCATCAGAAAAGTTGACAATTTCTTTGTCTCTGAGAGTACTGTGCTTGACAATAGAAAGCAGGTATGATCAGATCCTTTTTATGAATGGACTGCAGGCTTCTTTAGCATTTTTTAAATACCAATCTCCCTGTTCAGCCACACGACATGGAATAATGTGGGGCTAGTGTTAAGATCTCATGACTTCTCCATCTTTCAAGACAAAACCCGATGCCAATTATGATTTTCTTATGAGGGAAATTATGGTAATTTAAAATGTCAGAAGCTGTGACAACTTTAATGCAGTTGACCAAATATTTCAAACTTCTGTAATTCGAACAAGACAGTGATTTCAGAAAATTATTCCAGAGATTGTTTCTAATAATGTGCCCTTCTTCACTTGAGGATACAAAATTTATCTTTATATGCAGTGGCTTGGACCTACATGGGGGGAAAAAAAAAAAAAAAGACAAAATCCTTAGTTATTTAGGACTTGGCATAATGGTGGATATAGCTGGCTTAAATGCTTTGTTCTGTTTGATAGCCTGCTGTGTGGACTTGAGCAACTCATTTAAACACAGATCATCAAATAAATGTATTTAGGCTGTATGACTTCTGGTGCCTAAATGCTGTATGAAGTTTCATTTTTAATCTCTTTTACCTTATTTACTTGTCTGTTAAATGGTAATGGAAGCACTTCCTCATATCGCTGGAGTTGCATTGGAACATACTGTGAAGCTCTTGGTGGTTGTTGTTTTTGTGAAGGGTGAACAGATACTGTGAACTGATACTGGAATGCAAGAGTTGTAACCAGGCAATTGATAGATGTTTTCTGGCCTGAGAGAGAACTTCTGTGTTCCTAAGGCAGAAATTGCCAATTTATCTAAGTCCAGTAGGCGGTGATCCATTTAGAAAACAAAATCCCTTTACAACTAGCAACCTCCTGAGAAGACTCAGAAAAGAGAATTTGGACTAAATACCTTATCAGTGGCCTTTCCAAGGAAGCTGGGATACCTTGATAAAATCTTTTACTGCTCCAGCTTGCTTAAATCCTGTAGACATACAAATGGGACTTCCACTTTCAAGGCTGTCAATCTGACATCTTTCTGAGCACTAAAATACCATAAAAAGAAGCAGGTGTAGCTGGGCAAGAGAAATAAAAGAAATTGAATGGTGAGTTCTGTTAGAACAGTTAAAACCCAACAAACTGCATTCACAGAAGGTAAAAAGAAACGAAGAAAATAAGCCAGATACCAGAATAAAGCAATAATTGTAAAGTGAAATGAGAACACTAAATTCAGAAGGTGATAATAGTTTTTAGCTTTAAAAAAAATGGAGAATGAATAGAAATAAATGTGTAATCAGCACAGAGGGAAAAAAGGAAATCAGACTCTGTAGAAGTATGATCAGCAAGTTTTTAGGATCCTAATTAGGCATAATAATACTTGGCATTATACAGTAGGTGTTGAACAGTCCTTACTTTTAAATGTTCTAAGATGTGCTTTGAATCTGTCAGCAAGTTATCTCCTTTTTTTTTTCTTTTTTTTTTTTTTTTCCTTGTGATGGTAATTACAGACACAGACCTAATTAGAAATTGATTTTTTTTTAATTTTAGGGGATTAATTTCCTTTAAAATGTCATAACTCCTGTTACACCTGGAAATGGACACTGAAAACCAGAATGCTGTTCTGAGTTTAGTGAAGCAAACTAATCTGTTATTTAGGTGTATAGTTGCTGTTTTAAACATTAGTTCATGGTCTGCTAAATTCTGTAGTGCCTCTACCTTGGAAAGGAACTGTAAAGAAGGTCTGCAAGAGTTTCTGACATTGATTAATTCCATTCTGAAAACAATTAATCAGGATATGCAGCATCCGCTTTTACTTCCATAGCAGAGAAATAAAAAGTACTAGGATATAGTGTGTCCATGTAAAACCAGTGAAAGAGTTAAACTGCCAAGTGGGTGATCATGAGTAATGGGAGCCAAATTTAGTGCAGCATGTGTTGCATGAATGAACCTCAAAGGGAAATTTTTAAAAGGAAGGCTGGCCAAATGAGAAAACTTGGCCATGTAAAATATGTGTTACAGAAATACAGCTGAAAGAGAAGAATCAATGGTACATTGTGATCTAGCTGTAAACTATTCCTAAGAGAAAGGATGCGGGTAATAAAGATGGACATGTGGAACTAAACCTTCAGGAGAGCATAGAAAATGTGATAGATTTGTACTGTTGACCTCATAATCAGAGCAAATGAAGAATAGCATGTTGTGAGACATATAAAAGAGTTTAAACTAATAGAGCAGTAATAGTGAATGATTTCAATGGTACACACACAAATTGATCAAATATCACAATAAATGTTAGGAGAAGTAGTTTCCTAATGTATTTAAACAATTACATCTTAGAACAATTATTTCTTATGTGTAGAAGTTAAATTCCCCTCAGCCTGTTCTCTTGCAATTCACAGAAAATAATGGAAAAAAAAGCAGCTAAGGTGAAGGCTTTAACGAACACTGACCATAACAGATTTAGAGAAAAACATTATATTTGGAAAAAGAAATAAGATAACAGAATACAGTCAAATGACATTCGTCTTCAGAAGATATGATTAAAACCCAGCCCTTAACACACATACTCCTCTATAAAAAGCAAAACCACAAACCCCACCTGATCTCTTAGAATCTAAACGTTTCATGATAATGTGTTGTCTGTCAAAACTTTTGTGTTCTGAGTTGTTGCCTCCCACAGCTGTTCACCTCCCAGATACTACAGCCCCTGCTATGGCTGTAGTAAGAGCACTAACTCTGTAGGTAGTTACTCCCTCACAGCCTGATTTTTCAGGCAGTTAGGTACCTTGTGGACTGGGCAGATGAAGAAGAACAGAACTCCCTACATTTCATTATCCAACTATGGACTCTTACATAATTTCTATTTCATTGAAGAATATAAACTTCTCCTTTTTTGTTTGTCTAAATTCAGGATATCAATGCTTCCCAAAAACGCAATAAAAGGAAATTTCACTCTTTGGTAAGCCCTAGTTAATATGTCAGTATACGGAGGCTTCCTAAGCCCACCTTCAAAAAGTCATGGAGACGTGGCAGCCACTAGATAAGAAAGAATAGAAAATTGATGTAAAAATAGTCATAAATGTTTGAAAGTAAATTGAGTTGAAAGTTTGGAGTTGTAGTCTAATCTGATCTGCAAACAGCCAAAAAGCATAATCTCAACCTTATTTTATCTGTGATGAGCTTGACTGGGGTGGGAATTGGAATGGAAATTACTTTGCAGAAACTTGCTTATGTTTCCTGAAACTCACCCTTCCTGAAATCTGGTCCAGTCTTAGAAATGATTCCTAGCATTATATCCCTCTTAAACATGAGTTAGGAATGACCTCAAGGGGTCAGTATACTTATTTCTATCCCACATTTAGAAGCTGTCTAGTGCAGGTTTTCTACAATTCCCTTTTGTCCTTATGACAGTTGATACCAGGATCTTTCTAGGAAAGTCCATCTGGATATGCTAAATGCTTACAAAGTCAGATGCCATAAGAGATAGTCACATTATGCCTTAATATGCCCAAATACACAACCAATTGCAGCATAAATTAACATTTCTCTCCAAAATGATATTGAATCTTTATCTTAGTCTGCACATGCTTACAGTAAGTAGGACACAAAATAAGTTTTCACATGAGAAAATATCCAAGACAGCACTTAAAATGCACAGTAGACATAGTAAATATCAGTGCATAACTGGTAGGTTGAACACTTCAGTGTTTTTTCATGTTTCCTCTCAGCCCTAACACAATGCCATACTCAATGCTGAGCATTCCATTATTTTCCACCAGAGACTCCCCTGTATGCCAGGTGACATGGGCAAGGTATATGTCAGTACATGGGAGATACATCCCAAAGTGCTCAGAGGTGAAGCACTGCCTTGGAGGATGCAGCAGCTGAAGCTGAACCCTGAAAGCTGCAGTAGCAGATGTGGAAGATCTCTGAGCAGCAGCAAGTTTGATCAAAGATACCTTCAAGGTATCCCTGATCATTTCCACCTCTGGGACAGCAGCCCCAGTGCTACAGGGAGGAAGGAATGTCCTATGACATCAGCTCAGTTTGGATAAATTCATGGTTATTGGTCATGGTTCATGTGGGTACTAGTCACGGAGGGAAGGAAAGGAGGTTGATTCAGCCGGAAGAACGGATGTAGGTGAAGAACTGTCCTGGCAAGGATCTCTGAAATATTCCCAGGACCATTCTTAAGGCCACCATATAGCATGGATAAATGTCAAATTACTGATTTTAAATTTGCAAACCTCGTAAACGAACTGTTAATGGAACAGCTCACAGTAGCCCACAAAAGAACTGGTTTTGAGCAGTATATGCGGTTTGGTTACAAATCTGTCTGTTACTAAAACACTATATATTGGTGGCCATAATACATTTAGTAAGTACATAATACATACAGTACATAAACTCCAGAAAAAGGAACTAAGTCCACCCACCCTATGTGTTAATGCTTAGTTTTAATAAGGACAGCTGCCTTAAATTAGCAAATCATGTTAAACAAGTGATAGAAGGAACAGCTAGAAGGATATATATATTTGCAGGTCACATGTATCCTGTTGTGCCATAATGAAACAATATTAGTATTTTTAAACAGATTGAAAATCAATACAAATAATAGAGAATAATAGATTCTTAGAAAGAAAAAGCAGGAAAAAAAACCCAAATGAAAACCCCACAGTTTAATGGTGAGGTAAATCCTAGGAAGAACACAGAAAAAATCCTTGCCATGACCTAACACTAAGGCAAGAGAGATTTCTAAGCTAAAAAGCATCCTTAAGAAAGCTGAAGCTGTATTCAATGAGGAAAATAAATGTTAAAAAAAACTAGCCAATTAAATGAAATAAAAACATTAACAAGGCAGTCAAAATAGATTTGTGGAAAACTATGCAGAAGGCCTAAAAGTAATAAAATTTTTTTGCAAACATGTTACGATTAGGGGAAGCCACAGAGCCCTTAGGGCCAAGAAAGATCAATGTATATAAAGTGTGTTTTGAAAAGATAAAGGCCTGGCAGAAAAACTAATTTTTACACCTGTGTTCAGTGGGAAGGAGCAGGGGAAGAACATATGATGGAACTTTTTTTCATGCAAAGTGGTTTTGGAGAGTTTTCTAAGGTGGAAATATCAGTAAAAGATGCTGTAAAACAAATGAAAACAATAAATAGTAACACCCTGAAAGATCTAAAGGTCTGTAATGGAAGTATGAACTAGATGAAGTCTGTAATGAAAGTAAAGTATGAACTAGATGAATTATCAGTCATGGTATGTAAACTCTTGCTTAAATTTACCTCACTATCAGTGATTTAGAAAGTGGCAGATATGATGCCAATTTCCAAAAATGTTACCAGAAAGAATTAAAACTACTGTAGATAGGGTAATTTGTATCAAATAAATTAGCCAGAACAGTGTTATGGGACACCGGGATAAAGGAAAAGACTTAATACCAGTTTTGTAATGGGAAGTCATCTATTATGAATCTATGGACTTCTTTGAATGAATGAATAAGCATGATTAATGGATATGCAGATTATATACCCAGGTTTCTAAAAGGCATCTCCATTACCTAAGTTTCTTACTAAAGTTGATGTGAGAGAAGAAGGACGGTCTTTGTAACATATAAATTACATTTATAAGAGAGGAAGCAAACGGTGGGAGTATTTGGCCTTATTCTAAAGAGAAAGCACTTACGGCATTTTATGGGGATCTATCGTGTGTCTATGGTGTGTTGACAATAATAGCTGCTGGTAATCGGTTTTTCTGATTGTCAAGTCGTTTAGACAGAAGCTGACAGTGAAGAACCTGGGAAGGATCTCTCAGCGCTGAGTGATAAATAGGTCAGAAACTGAGGCATGGGAAAACAACTTATCTACATAGAGGTGGGTTTTGAACTGACCATCCTTTTCCAAGTACTACAATACAGGAAAGAGATTCTAGTTTTGTGATATTAAAATGTCAATTCAATGCCCAGTAATTATAAAAAATAAATTACAAATCACTAAGACAAAAAAAAGAAAAAGAAAAAAAAAAGAAAATATAATGCAGTAGTGGTGCACATCCTGAATGGTATGTTTGAGTGCTGTTTGAGTCCTCCATGTCAACAAGGTAGAATTGGAAAGGGTACTGAGAAGCTTATCAAAGTGATCAAAGGTATAGTATGAACCTTCTTTATGAAGGTTCCCATGAAAGAAAAGACTAATTGGGAGGAGCATACTGCAGAAATCTGTGGAGTGGTCAGTGGCATGGGGCAGGTGAATAGGAAGGAACATTTTTTATCTCATCTGAAATAAAAAGAAGTAATTGCTTTGCACAATATGTAGTCGAGACGCTTGCAGAGGATATTCTGGGTGGTAAAAGCTGGCTGAGGTTCGAAGAAGGGAAAAACATGGAATTATGTGTTATAAAAGTTGAAATCAGATTTGGGAAGTTCATGAACTCTTAACTGCTAGAGACTGGTTCACTTTCATTGGTCTTGTCTATTGGCCACAAAAGACTAGGCTAAAGAGGCCTTTGTTTTTTCCTCTACAAACTTTCTGATGGTCTTATATGTCCTACAGATGATTGATACAGTTTCTTGGATGCTCTGAGTCAAGCCCAAAGAATGCTTTCCTGACCTGTAAGATTGAAACTGTAGTACAGCAAAGGTTGTACTCCACCGGGTAAAGGGTGGTGGAAGACATTATCTCTGTATAATGGCACCATCTAATTTAATGGTTTTTGTTCTTTGGGTTCTAACTGTTCTACTATGAGATGTTAAGTAAGGTTGTGGATGCAGGTTTACTTTTAAAAAATGAGTTATGTTATTTTAATTTTAGAAATGTAATAAAATTGCTAGTTGCCTAAATGACTGGCTCAAGACACAGAAGTAGAATGTAGGCCTTCAGATCTGGCCTGCTAGATTTTAGTTGTGCCATGTGCTGTACATAGCAAACTTACTGACATGCACACGACTTACTCATGCTTATTCTTCTTGACTGATGTATTTCTCAGCTTGACCTAGAGGTTAAGGCTAAAATCAGGGGAATCTTAAATGAGAGGCACTTCTGAGAACAGATTTGAAGCATAGCTGGAGAGGCTCCATGTAGCCAAGAAATAAATTTAATTTCCCAGGTCACACATCTGTAGAGAAATACTTTTCTGTAAATAGTTTTGACTCAAAAAATAATTAATTAAAACCTATTCAGTAAAGAGTTGCCTGATAGGAACTGTTTTCTAGAGTTCTGGAATTCAGGCAGGACTCTAAGTTGCTTAAAAAAAAAAGGAGAAAATGAGACTCTTCTGTTGATTTGAAAATTTACAAAGAAGAAAAATGGCAAAATACTTTGTGTAAGGGTCTGAAATACCAGATAAATGTATTGTAATGTGTCAACCTGGCAGAAGGATACTACTGAAAATGGGTTTTGTGAACATCAAGAAATAGCTCAGCATCATAGACATAGCCTGTTGTCATAGTATTATATTTGCATTTTGAGATAAGAAAAAATAGTCGCAATCCATCCTTCCTGTTAATGGAATTACACTGTTGCATTTTTTTCTCTTAAAAGAAAGACATACTAGGTTTTTTAGAAGAATTTTCATATCTAGATGATTTTCTGAGAGGTTTTCCTTTACAAATTTAAAGTTTTCTAAAAACGGTATTGGAATGATATTTAAAAAATATTTTATGGTTCAAAACAAATGCAGCGTTTCAGAAGACAACAAATTTTCAAAGCTGTATTTTGTTCCACGTGCAAAGCATACGTTTCAGTGGACTGTTGAAAGATTTTATAGTAATATGTGGATTTCCATGTTCAACATTTAAAAACAAATTATGTTGAATAAACACTGAATCAATATCTCATCAACACGGCAAAATGATGATTCTAATCAGAAATTACAGTCCTACAGAGCAACACAGAAAAGGTTAATCTTGAAAAAGAAAAGTAATTAGTAATTCATGTTTAACTCTAAATGTTAGTTTCTTGTCCAATTAAGATCCATCTGCTCATAGCCTTTTTTGTGCATATCAAACATGATGTTCAAACAAAAAAAAAGTCAAAAGTTTTCATGCAGAGAGGAAATAACATCCTCCTTAATGAGAATGGTGCATCATTCCTATTATTCTGGCGCAAAAAAATACAGTAATCTAATGAGTTATCTGTGCTTATTGTAAGCTGACTTGAAGATTAATCTTTGTTAACTAACTGTTTAATGTTACAGTTAATAATTAGTTACCTTGTAGCCCTATATCATCCATCACTTTGCTGAACTGAATCAATTCTTTTTTTAACTTATAAGAGGTTGTTTATCATTGCTTAAGGCTACTTTGGATAAAAGATATTTGAAAGGTTATACAGTGCTGATTCTGTGGGAGTTTATTCTGCATGCAAACACAAATCGTTCTTTATAAATTTCCATGTTTATTGCTTTCCACAATAAAAAAGCACCTCTAGTTGCCATTTTCTTCACCATAAATGGCAACCACATAACTTTATATCATGTTGATCCATAAATATTTTCCTGCATTCTTCAGTAGAAATGGGACTTAGATGAATTAGAATAATCTACTGTGCACTACAAATATTTTCTGAAACCTGCAAAAATTAAATTCTAACTGCTTTTATTTTGGCAAAAAAATTCCCCAACTTTGGCTGTCTTAGAGACTAATAAAAATTTAGAAACAAAACATTTAATACCACTGTTCTCTAAGAATTAAATTATGCTGTTTGAAGGACCTTGGCTTGAAGAGGGCATTATGACTTTGACTTTTCTGCCTAGAACTGTATTCCAGTATTTGACGAGTTGCTGATCTGTGAATTATCCTTCATGTTCATATTGTATAAATTATTTTAATATCAAAGAAATTTCTCTCAAGAGCTGGAGATGAAGTATGTGGTCAACAGACAATTTTTTTCCTAGTAAAGTAGAAAAAATTATAGTAAAACTAAAAAGGTACAATATAAATAAATAAATAAATAAATAAAGGAAAATAGTGCCAAGGGTTAGCCTTTGTTTTCACCAAAATAAGCAAATTAATAGTTACAGTTCACACTGTGATGATGTCTCAATCCTCTGGCACATACACTGCATTCTGTTTTGTAGCACATGATATTCACTTTAACGGTTTAATATATTTATACTAAGCAGCTGAGTTAAAATGGCTTGAGGGATTATAATTTTAAATATGTTGTCTTTTTGTGCATAACACTGCAGCCATAATGCACCATTAATATATTTTTTCCCCCATTTAATTATATACCTTCTGGTGTGCTGCATACTGCACTATAGAATGATTAGCTGGATCTTCAGCTAGTGGGAAAGGTATAGCTCAGGTGAAATCTTGAGGCTACAATTGTTTACAGCAGCTGAGAGTGTTCTGGTATGATTAGCATGGAGGAGATATAGCACATTAACATCAAGACATTGCAAGGTCTCTGATTGCCTTGCAATAGATTTTTCCTGAAATTGGAATGTTAAATTTAGTCTCCTGGGAAAGAACAGCTGCCTGCTCTCATGCTTGGTTACATGGGTGTACATCAGAAAGAACTCCCTGAATTCAGTGGTTATTCAAGTATGGAAAGCAGTGTGATACTCTCATCAGGCCTGAAAGATATTGCATAAGGTGACCTGAAATAAGCTTGTAGTGGGATAAAAGAAGTGCCAGTAATGTACTTTCACTTGGTTTATAAGTAAAGAATAATTTTAGACCAGCACTCTTTACATTCTCATCAGAGGCGTTCTTGGTGCAGTAAGAGCTGACAAGGTGCATTTTTTTTTCTTTTTTTCTTCTTGACTTAAAAATCAAAGGTTAATTAAAGGAACTTTGGAAGTGATGTGGAATAAAGACTGTTTTTAATAGTAAATATTTATTGAGCTACTTATTCTTTGGTTTAGTACCTTCTTTAACATATACCACCTACTCAATGTTAAAATGAATTAAATCCAACTGAAATTAATGTTTTTCAGGAATTGATATAAAATGTTGCTGTTTGGTTTTCAAGATGTTGCAGTACAAAGCAGTTTTGCAAAGTGGGAAGCACTGGTCCAGAAAGGCACTCCGATTTCTGCTTCTTCATTGCACATTGGTAGAGTTTTCACTGGCCTGGACCATAGCCAGAGGTGGTGAGAGGGGGTAGCCAATTGTGGGAAATTCAGCTGGCCAAATTTGTCATCATCACTGCTGCTCTAGGAAAGGAAGCTATTAATTCATGGTGCTGAAATGAGCAGGTTGTGGAAATGGATGTCAAGATAACGAAAGGAGCATTTGGTAACAAAACGTCCAGCTATAGCTGAAAAGCTGGGCTGCTTCTCTGATCTCAAATGATTTGTGCAGCAAAACAAAGCCGGTAGAAAGTGGGAATGGTGTAGGTGTATCTCCATAAAGGGAAAAATGAAGATGTTCTATGATTCCATAACACCAATTCCTTTCTACAGTATGAGACCGCAATATAAGGAATAGGTATGAACTTCATTCAGGTAAAATATCCAGTGATATCAAAGGTAGCGTTGTTGCGTTTCACTCGTATTGGAATCATACTTCCCACCCAGACTGCTCTTCTCGGTTAACAGAAGTCTACATTTAAAAATATCAATGTGTGTTGATTGGAAGATTAATTGGTTTATAAGGGCAATTTTTTTGTTTAAAAATACAGAGACGTGTATATTTCCCCCCCTTGTTCTATGTGTGGTGTAATTGGGTGGGATCACATCCAGATCTAAAAATGTCCTTGAAAATATTGACATTGACAAGATCCACTTTATTCCTACTTTGGTGAATCTCTATTGATAATCTGCACAGGTAGTCAGCTACCATGTTTACTATCTTTAAAAACCACAGAAAGTATAGTAAATATTGTTACCTATTTCTCTTAGAATGAGTATGTAAGAGTAGAAGCGATATACCTTGGTCATACAGCAAGGGCAGGTCAGTCAGGGAGCGAAGTCAGCAGCGACTGAGTCTCTGTTTCACATGACTCCAACATCTGTGATGGCAGAAGAGCAGTTTCACCACCAGCATAAATTTTGGCTCGCAGGTACAGTGTGTCTTTCATTAATTCATATGTATGTTTCTGCTTCTCACACAGACAGGCTTCATCCAACAGAACTGTTTTCTCTTTAGAGACACATTAAAAGCTACTGCCTTAAGTATCCCTGGGGAAATCTACATTTTGATATGCAAGGAAATCATGGTACTCCTCCTGCCTTTTCCTGGTATATGCTCTGTCTCTGACTTTGGAGACAGGCAGCCTGGCAAAGAGAAGTCCCACAGCATAGCCTTTACAGAAAGCACCTTATTTTCATTGATCACATGAGCTTCTGAAAGTTACCACTACCATAAAGCCCAATAGTTTCTGTCTGAGAAAACTAAATTCATTCTCAGATGCTGTTAATAACTTAACTTTTCACCTGCTCACCACTTGCCAAGACAGGATGAGGGCATTGTGCAGCCTGGTATGGTGCTGTACGTTATTTCCAAGTGAACAGACTTCGCTGTAAGAGATTAGGTGCATTCACTTAAATTATCAATTTATTGATTATCAGTCAGAGAGATAGATGCCAGTTTCTCATTAAAAAGGGTAATAAGGCACAGTACCAAAAAGATTAGGAGACTATTCCACTGAACTGAAAACTTTGGCTATAATTTGACCTCTTACATCTGAGATGAACTGAGAGATACAAAACCTATTAACCTCCTGTAACAGAGAAGTGCAGCTGTCTCAGCAACAGTGAATATAAATTTTGCATTATGGTATGAAATTTTGGTATGAAAATAAGTGCGGAATAGGACCTTTATAGACTGGCTTAATCCTGTGGCTATTGGCAACAATTCTTCATAATTGCCTGGCTACTGGGTTACCTCATTGCGGAGGTTGTTAACAGTGTAAACATGGGAAAAAGGGAGGGACTAAAAGTCACCAACCACTTACGTGTTTTGCATAGAGACCGAGCACCTTCTCCATAAAACAGAATTGAGTAATGTTTCAGCTCTCTAGCTACTTTTTTAAGAGAGAGAAAAAAGGTTTCAACAGACTGCTAGAAGATTGTAATTCACCTAGATCTTGTCGGACTCCTCTACTCTGTAACCACCAAGTCATGAGAGGTGGGAATTATTTTGACTTAACTTCACCCAAATAAAATTAGTTTGAACCATTCATTTCAGCCCCTTATATTACCATGGAGGTACTTCCAAAGGCAGTATGTTCCCCACGTATATTTTTGTTTGAAAATTAAAATCTGGTGGTTGTTTTTTTTTTTCTTTTTCCTTAAACTCTAGTGGCTAATCATTATTTTGGATTAAGAGTTCTGTTAGTGAGTCAGTACACCTGTCCCCACAAACTCCTCTGCAATTTCCAGTAAGAAAATTCAAAATTAACAAACTGGATTGTTTTTTGTATTTCAAAGGAAAATAAAAGTAAGTTTTTTATCATTTATTTTGAGAGTATGCGAAGGTGGGAGCTACCTGACTCAGAGAATGTTATTTTCTAAAACTGACTTTTTTTTTTTTTGTAGTCTTATGAACACAGTACTAATAAACAAGAACTTGCAACAAAACTGCACCATGTAGTCATAAATCAAGCTGGTACCTCTACAGAGTCTCAAGTGAACAGATGTGGGAAATGGGAAGATTAGATGGGTTTCATTTGTGATAAACTATGTTTGAGAACAGTGTAAATAAGCTTCATTTAGTTCTTTATTCAGGACCATGTGATGAATCAGTGTGTGAGTGAGGAGCAGGTAACAAGGGCCAGATTTCTTCATATATGTGACTTGTGGCTGCTTTATTATGTGAAGCTCAGGTTAGCAACTCTGTAGGGCTTGAGATACAATGACTGAAATTCTTGGGTGATATTTTTGGGTGATAAGAAATTCCTTGTATCTCCTGTTGTCCTGATGCTGGAAAAGCTAATCAGGGTTGTGAGTTAACTGTGATGCAATTGTTATAAGAAGATTATTACTTTCCTTATTTCTTATTCTCTCCATATGTTTTTTCTTTTTTTCTTCTTTTCTTTTCACTGTGTACTGAATAGGAACAAAGGAGGCTTTTTTAGATTGTCACTTTTGTTTAAATTTTCCTCTCTTCCCCTCTGCACCCACTGAGTGATTATAAACCCATTACAGCAACTGAAGTGTAATAGTGCAGCAGAGGTGTACGAATATATTTTGAGTGATAAATGACTGCTGAAATGCCATTACAAACCAGCACCGCTGTTATGCTTACTTTACTACATCTTGAATTTGTTGGGTTTGGTTTGGTTTTTTAGTGGGGTTTTTTTGGTGTTTGTTTTTTTTTTTTTTTAAATCTAATCACTTTCAGAATTCACTTGTTTCAGAGCGGGGGACATGTTACATATTAAAAGATGCCTTCTTTCATTTCTTTTCTCACCTTTCATACTCAGAGTCTTGTAAATTCATAAGCTGGAAAGGAGATAGGCTATATGTTCTATTTGCTGTCCTTGAGCAGTCAGTCATGATTTCTGCTAACAAAATCTGCACTGATGTTTACACCAGCAAATTGACTGTACAGTTTCTCAGTTTCCTTAGATTAACTGGATGACATTTCATACCTGTTTAGGGCATTAGAAATCCCAGAACACTTTTTTGTTTGTTTGTTTCAAAATGAGATGAAATAATTTTCTATCTCACTTCAGTCCTTTTCTTCATTTCCCCTCTTTCATTGCTATCTCCTCTCCTTGTGTTCATTACTAATGCCATATCCCTGTTTTGTCTAGTATCTATCCTTTCATGAAACACTTCAACAGTTTTAATCCATTTATTTATCTTCCATGAAGTTAATTTGTGTGTCCAGTTTGAAATGGATTCCCTACAGTTTATATGTTGAACCTTTTAGATAGTTATTTATCCAGAAGGCCAGTCGATTTACTGACCAGGCCACCATACTTATCAAACAATGTACTTACCAAACATCAAACAGTGGTCCACACAGACCTCATCAGGCCCATGAAAACCCCGTGAAGTTCAAGAAGGCTAAGTGCAAGGTCCTGCACCTGGCTTGGGGCAATCCCCAGTATCAATACAGATGGGGAAGATGAGTGGACTGAGAGAGCAGCCCTGTGGAGAAGGATTTGGGAGTACTGGTGGATGAAAAATTGGACATGAGCCAGCAATGTGTGCTCACAGCCCAGAAAACCAGTCATGTCCTGGGCTGCATCAAAGGAAGTGTAGCCAGCAGAACAAAGGAGGTGATTCTGCCCCTCTGTTCCACTCTCATGTGGCCCCACCTGGAGTAATGCATCCAGCTCAGGAAAGACATGGACCTGTTGGAGCAGGTCCAAAGGAGGCCACAAAAATGATCAGAGGGCTGGAGCACCTCTCCTGTGAGGAAAGGCTGAGAGAGTTGGGGTGTTCAGCCTGAAGAAGAGAAGGCTCCGGGGAGACCTTATTGAAGCCTTTCAGTACTTAAAGGGAGCTGATAAGAAAGATTGGGAGAGACCTTTTAGCAAGACCTGTAGTGAAATGACAAAGGGCAATGGTTTTAAACTGAAAAAGGGTAGATTTAGAGTGGATATAAGGAAGACGTTTTTTACAATGAGGATGGTGAGACACTGGAATATGTTGCCCAGAGAAGCTGTGGATGCCCCATCCCTGAAAGTGTTCAAGGCCGGGTTGGATGGGGCTTTGAGCAAGGTGGTCTAGTGGAAGGTGTCCCTGCCCATGGCAGGGGGGTTGGAACCAGATGACCTTTAAAAGTCTTTTCTGGCACAAACCATTCTATGATTTTATGTAGGCCTCAAACTCAGAGCTCCAGAAGGAAACTAATTCTTGAGGAATTCAGCACTACATTCTAGGTGTTTTAAATATATACCATTGTTTGATATCAATATATTTATTTTCTTTCCACTTGCTGATTATTGTCACTGATATTGTTGCAATCTTTATATACATATTCTTTCAGCAGCTGCTTTCCCTTCCTACTGACTCAATTTCTCCCACTTAAGTGGTTTATACCATCGTTACTTCTTTTCTTTTTCTTCTATGGTATGACCCAGTACTGTACTTTGCCAGCACAATCAGACAAAAATTCCAGCTTGCCTTTGACCTTTTACCATGTTCCTCTCTTGTCACTCTCACAACTCAGCTGTCCAAGAGAATTGTTTATAGAACACCAAAGTAAAAGGTGCAGCTTATCACATCTGTATGTTCTTAGTGCAAATGCTATTGTGAATTATACAGTAATCATTATTTACTCTTGAAAAAATCATAAAGGTCATATAGTTGATCTCCTATATCCAGGCAGAATCAACCACAGCTAAGCTTTTCCCACCAGATATTTGTCTAAGCTAGTTAAAAAAAAACCACACCAAAAACAACCCCAAGAAGAAGAAAAAACTTTTTTAATGAAGATGTTGCTATATACTACATTGGCCATCTACTCCTTGTACAGTATCATTACCCGTGAAATGGCTGATCTAAATCCCTTTTACTGCAGTAAAGTTCATCATTTTTTGGGATATCCATGAAATGAACTACACATTTAGGTGTATTTAACATTCATGGGTATTTGCATTGTTCTGAGCCCTTCTAAAATCCAGAGAGAATCACACAGTGTGTAACTTTCATCTGCAGGAAGATTTACAGTATTTTGCTCATTTTATGAATAAAGGAACCAGTGATAGGATTGCCCTCAATTTCTGATCCACAACTTACTGGATATTACTGTTAACTTATCATCTGAAGTTGTCTGATTTTCCCGTTTTCAGATCTCTGATTACTGTTAATTGTACCTTCCTAGGCTGCACAAAATAGTTTCTCTCCATTCATGACACATTATAATTGTGGAAGTCTCTTAGCCAAAGTATATATGTTTAGTCCCTTGATCTGAATTTCAGTTTCCTAAGCAAGGTTGTTGATATTCTCTAAGAACTTCTTCAGCTAGCAGTAAGTGACAAAGTTCAGCCTCCAAAAATATTTGCATGTTATTTTTTCACAAAAATATTATACCATTCCAGATTAAGAATTTCAGACACTAAGAGCTACTGCTCAGCTGAAAAGAAAGCTTGGAGGGTGATAGTACATAATTTCCAAAATTATCTAATCTTCTTTTGCCCCAGCTGAAGGCTCGTTCTAAAAAGGAAATATGTTTCAGTTTCTATGGCTTACCGCATTCTGGGTGTTGTTAATATGTCTTGGATATTATTTGTATGACGTAGCAAGTAGAATATGAAAAATGTTTGGGAAATATTAAATATTGTTATAGATACCAAGGTAAAACATCTTGAAGTCATAGTGGATCTCTTCTGCTTTTTAACCTTCCTCCTGAAAAATGAGAGGCTCAAAAGCACATTTCACATCCCCTTGAGAGCCATCCATTTCTGTTAGTCTAAAAATTTAGTTCATAGTGTTACAGAGATGAAAGAGCAATTTTTTTTCTACTATTAGTTTTTGCCCACAGGCTAAACAGATCCTGTGTGAATTTCATAACGTTTCTCAGATCTGTGAGTTGACATTATTTTTAAAATCTTGTTTTTCTTTCTTTTGCTCTTTTCTTCCTTTTACAATCTTTTACATTATAGGCAGAGTTATTAAGTCTATCTATTATTAAGGTTGACTGACACTTTCTATTATAAGACCTTATTTTCAAAGGCCTGTAATTTTGACAAAGCATAACCATAGGGGCTAAAAATTTGCTTGCCAAATGACTGTGTAAAGTTCATTTCCTGCTTACTTGCTTCAACAAAATCAATTTTTTCATTT
Source organism: Ibycter americanus (assembly GCA_035590275.1). NCBI lineage: Eukaryota > Metazoa > Chordata > Aves > Falconiformes > Falconidae > Ibycter > Ibycter americanus. The sequence goes on along the minus strand of JAVJGI010000062.1, from coordinate 31,395,598 downwards.
CCTAACAATAAGACATAGAGGAATATTGTTTTCGTATATTATAAAATCTATTGCAAACATTTTAAAGAGTTCTAGCACCTTCATTTGTAGAAAGAAGAAACTGAAATTTATAGTTGGTTGTGGGTTTTTTTTGGGGGGGGAGGGGGGGAAGTAATTTATCATTCTTATGAATATCCTCTAAATTGGATCAATGAGATCAAGTCTACAAAACTTGATGAAAGAGTGAGAAAACTCTTCTTTTTTTGTGTTCAGTAAAGACTTTTTTTTAAAAGAAATTGTAGCTAAATTCGCTAAACTGAACCACTGTCAGAGTAGAGAAAATGTTGGAGCAATGCACTGTGAGCTGGATGAACACTCAGCTAACACAAGTATCCCATGCCTTTGTTAACCTCTGCTTTGGAGATCCAGGCATTGGATCACCTAACATTATGAGACATTGGTTAACAGGATGATTTATGAAAATCCAGGTCATTGACTAAAACTCTAATAAATAACCAGCTTTATAAAAATTAAATTTTTACTTTTCCCCCCCTCCCTTTCTTCCCTCCCTTCAATGAAAGATATTTTTGTTGTTTTGGGACTCAGAGTTTCTCAGAGAAATGTAAAGGAAAAATCACGTACCTACTACTTCAGCTAATTTTTCTGGGAAAATATCTGTGAAGCTTCCCCTGCTCAGTGAATATTTATCCACCTTCCACAGCTGGTTCCTGTGTTTGCTCCCACCCACCTTGCAAGGAGTCCTAGAGCTCCCTTTTCCTCCCTGATCACAAACCAGAAAAGGAATCCAGCTTTAGGTTCTTGAAAACTGTTTTTTTTGTGCTCCACTGGGGCTCTTATGGAGAGAAAAGGAAGGCAGAGCAGTGAAATGAAGGTTAGTGGTGAACTTTGCCTGTCTTCTCCAACTGTGTTGATCTAGAACCGAATGGAGAAGGAGCAATAATGGGGTTTAGTGCAGTTCACTGGCAGTAAGAGAACTTCACCCTGAGATGGGAGATCAAACCAGGTAGTTATATCTACACTTTTAAAACAAAAAGTCAGAGCATAGGCTCAAACATTGTTTCATAATGGTCCTAGCTGATAAATTCTTAGCCTGTTCCCTACTATGGGTTTTGCCTGAGTTAGCAAGCGCTCCCTGGACAATTACCAGACATGGGGAATCACCGCTGGCCACAGAACTTCCCTGTGTGCAATATGGATGTAACCACCCTGTTTTTGTGACCAAGAGAATTTAGCTATATGGATGCAAGATGCACTATATCATCTTCCCTAAGGACTAGAAAGCGTTCCCCAGACAATATTATTTTCTAGTATAGATGTAGCCTTTATACCACACTTAACACAATGTCCTGATCAAAGAGAGTTTGGAAATATTTAATTTTTCATAAGATTTGAATGTGGCATAAGATTATCGCTTCCTACAATCAGAGAATACACATGCCTGGTGTGTGCATCATGCCCTCAAGGCTGAGGCTTTAGGGTGGGACATGAAGAACAGCCAGGCTTATAAATGACTGGCAAAATTGAGGACAACCTTGGCCATTATTATAGAAAATGACATATTCAGTGACAAAGCCAATTAGAAAATTCCTGCCCTCCTTTTCTATGCCACTTGTTCTGCCCTTGTTCTCCAGCTTAGTGTTCCCTCCACTGTACCTATAGATCTGTCAGAGAATTCATGTTGCAAACTGTTCCATTGAGCCAATCTGGGTCAAATATGAGAGGATTTAGTCTAGGGGATTATTTTCAACAGAGTGTCTTTGCCACTCAGTTTCGGACAGATAGTACTCAGCCCTGACTTTCAGTTATATTACACTTCCCTATGTTTTGAGTTAAATGAAATATTCCTTTGCAACGCAGGAGGACTATAGGTTACAGAGGAGTGTCATGGCAGAGTGACTGCAGCTCAGTGGCAGATATGATTTGTGATGTCCTTGGGTATCTGAATGGTGAATATTAAATGTTAAGAGGTCTTACCAATAAAGACAATGATGTGAATGTTCTCTTTTTCTAAAGAAACGGTGAATTAAATTAAGACATTAAATCAAAGTTAAAAACACTTGAAGATCAGCAGAGATTCAGTTTTGTAATTAGTAGGTGGATATAATTTCCATGATTATGGTCTATTTTCTTCTGTATTTAAAGTTAGACTAAACACACGGAATTCAAGAAATCCAAAGATGTAGACAGGGTACTTACAGGTATTTTAGAAGTTCTGTTCTGAAAAATAATTCAATATATGATACATTTGCATTGCACACTTTTACTGCATAAAAAAAATGGACAGTTTACAGCTCTTTCATGTGCAAATTACCTCAAATATATTATAGAGAAAGAACATGGGCTCAGGTCTTATCACAAACTAACAGAACAAGAAAGTGGCAATCATAAATATTGAAGTCAAGTGTTACACTTCTAGTCCCCAAGGGTAGCTAACAAAAGATATATTAACCAGCTACCAGTGGCATATCCAATGTTGTTTCTAGGTGAGGGAAAACCAACCAAACCCCATGCTGCGCTATCTTTTAACACTTCCTAAACACACTGTCTGTAGCACTTTGTTCTATACAAGGAAATCTTCCAAACTGTGCTGGGCAAGACGTTTTCGTGAGCAGCAGGAGAGGATCAGCTTGCTCCTAGAAAGACATCAGCACAACCTGGTGTGAACAGCAGGGGCCTGGACATTTTTATTTACACAGCTCTATCCACTGAGCCCTTTTGAGTAAATAGTGATTTGTTGTAAAAGTTTGTGTCACAGCCTCACCAAGCTCTCTGCTGTGCATCAACTCATCTACGGAGCCAAAATAAAAGAATGCAAATATAATACTCATAATTTAAAAACCTCTTAGAAATAAAATGTGGAATGGCTGTGCTATGTAGACAAAGATTACTGAAACGGTCAATCAATGTATTTCACTACTTTTCTCTGGTGCATTGAATATAGTCTGTATCCTATGATCTGACACAGGAAACTACTGTAGCTTGGTGTTTCTCAAATAGATACCACAGTCTGAGAAATACAAATTATTCTAGCATTAGAATCGTTTGGTTTTGTGACCCCAAAGTTACATCTTGACAGTTTTGCCAGCATTACATTTCAGCATTATATTGTTTCTCTCTTTGCGTGGATGTATGATAAGTAATGATGCTATTGCAATTTCTATGTTCTTTAAAAATGTATTATTGAAAGATATTATTAGATAAATGGCTTGAACACAAGGCAATAAGACATACCACTATTTTTAGCTGAAATATGGTCTTAGTGCAATTAGCCACCTCACATGCTATTCTGATATGTCATTAGTATTTTTCCAATCAAGAATTTTTAAAAAAAGCCAACTAGATCTCAAAATGTATTTTTGGGTAAGCCACCTTACTCATCAGCTGTACGTCATAAAATGAAGTTTACGTAAATAGTTGCTTTATAAAACGATGTGTGTAGAATAGTATTTTGGAAGATAATTTTATATAACAGTAAGTAAATGCAAACATCTCCTGGCATTCATCAGATATGTACTCTGGCAGTAAATCAGCTCTTCTGACACAATGTTTGTGATGACACAAAACTCAGACATGTGGCAGTAACAGAAAACACTACACTGAAGTTTAACATTTACTCAGCTGAAGAAAGAGAGCATAAGCTATGAATAAAATATGTGGAGTTTTTTTATTCTCTAGTTTTATAAATATCTTTCAAGAAATGTTTGGGGTTTTTTGCTGGGTTTTTTTTTCTTTCTCTTGCATGACTGTTGCTCACTTATACCTCCTGCTTGAACTGGTGGACATCATCAGGCTAGCCCTGGACAAGCAACATGCACCTTTGAACACAACTCTTCAAGAGTACTGCCTTGCAGAATAGGTTCAGCTGTATGGGAGGAATAGCATTAACCTGGCTTTCTCACTCTGCTCAGGTATGTCTTCGACGGGCAAGAGTTTCATTTTTCAGGGAGCATTCACGAGTGCTATTCTGCAAGAAAGCATTCTTGCCAGCTGCACTGAATGTGCATGTCTAAAAAATCCAGAAGAGATTGTGTGGTTTTGCACTCCACTGCCAAATACCTGGCCTGATATTAATGTATAGGAGATGTGAATACCCAGCCATCTCAGAGTCCGTATAAGACAACTGTAAACCCCATTGGTAGAAAAGAAAAAAGAAAATGCTCATCAGGCTGCTGGCTCCACTGTTGTCTCTGAGTGCTTCTTTAAGAGTGGGCCAGCAGGACTAGAACACGGATGAAGTCTGCAAATGTATTATTAATACCAGATTCTTAGAACAAAATGAAGGTGGGGCTTCCTTGCCATAGCCTTTCCACTGATGTTTTAAAAAACACCTGATACTGTAATGTTTCTCAATATAACCTGAAAGGCATTAAGGATGTGTTAATTTTCGTACATCATGCTTGTGATAATTTTCCTCAATACCTGATACAGTATTGCAAAGTTCAGTGTAAAACATCGTAAGGCAAAAGGTATAAATCTTCCAAGAACCAAAGGTAAATTATCCTCCTAATGGCAGGCAGTTTACTGTCTGTCTCCACCCTAAGGTGTGAAATTTCTTATTTCTGATTGTAGTTCCCATTCAATATCATATCAGATGATCACAATTAAACCTGTTGAAACAGTCATACAGTATTGCTGTGATACTTATGTTCAGCTTCAGGGTTGAAGAGGGTGTACTCTAGACTGAATTGACACACAATAACATGGGAAGGATACTCAAGGAAAAGAAGGAATGTCTACACACTATGGAAAAAACTCTGTAACAAATCTGTGTGTAAAATGAAATAATTCATTAAAACAGATGTATAGATATTGTCCAAAGTGGCTTCCTATCCCAGGGCCCTTCTATTTAAGAGGCTGGCTTCAGTGATTTACGTCTAATTTAATAGAATCGCAGAATGGTTGAGGCTGGCAGGGACCTTTAGAGACTTGTCCGCTCCACATCCCTGATCAGAGCAGGGTCATCAAGAGCAGGTTCACTCAGGTCTGTGTCAAGTAAAATTTTTAATATCTCCGAGAACAGAGACTCCATAATTCTTTTGGGCGATCTGTTCTAATGTTTGACCACCTTCACAGTAAAACCTGGGGTTTTCTTCCTTATATTTAAATGGAATTTCCTGTATTTCTGCTTGTGCTCATTGCCTCTTGTCCTTTCTCTGGGCATCACTGAGAAGAGTCTGGCTCTGTCCTCCTTTCACTCTCCCTTCAGGTATTTATATACATTGATTAGGTGCCCCCAGAGTCTTCTCTTCTCCAGGCTAAAAAGTCCCAGCTCTCTCAACTTTTTCTCAAAGGAGAGATGCTCCAGACCCTTAACCATCTTTGTGGCCCTTCACTGGAGTCTCTCCAGTATCTCCATGTCTCTCCCGCACAGGGGAGCTTAGAACTGGACCCAGCACTCCATATGTGGCATCACCAGTGCAGAGCACAGAGGAAGGATCACCTTTCTCAACCTGTTGGCAATGCTTTTCCTCATGCAGCCCAGGATGCTGTTGGCCTCCTTTGCTACCAAGGTGCATTGCTGGCTAATGGTCAGCTGTTGGCAGCTCTCAAAACCAAAACCAGTTAATTGCAGAGAAGTATTTGGAATTAACTATCTTCTGAATGAGCTGCTTGAACCTGGCTTTCCTTCATCTTTCCTCAGGCAGACATCCCAGATGTGTCCTAAATTAACAATTATTTATAGAAGGTGTACCGGCTTCATGAGGAGGACTTGAGATTTGTCCCAGAATACTACTATGTAGCTTGTTAGTCTGTGATCCGGCATTAGAGCATACTGAATCATGTAAATTAGATAATAGAAAGAATATTTTCTAACTTTGAAATAAATTTGTTGACTTGCAATGCTATAAAAAATTATTGTATCATTTTCTTCTTAACTGTAAAAGTCTGGTCTTCAACTAGCTTTTTAATGATGATGTATTCTGAAGGTGTGTTTTGATAAAATGTGTCTCTTTGGGAGCTAAGGAGTTCAGTGAAATTAAGAATTTGACAGTTACACACATGCACAAAAAGGTGAAATAGGTGGCATAACAGTTTGCTGAAAACTTAATGTCTAGAGCTTTTAGAAATAGGGGTCGAAGTGCTGCAATAGGAAAATGCAGTATCCTTTCATTACCTAAAACTGAGTCACTTTGTGGTAATACTCTAAAACTGAAGAAATAAAAAACAAGACCTGTTAAAAATAAGGTTTATGTAAAAAAAAGTAGTTAATCAAATTCTTTAAGATCTAATGCTGCTGGTAGTGATCCCTGCCATTTTGTTTGAACTAAAATGTGTTTGTATTGATTTTGAGAGGAAACCAAGGTGTTCAAGCACAGGAAGGTATGTGGTGGTGATTTATTTCACTCCGCCTCTGCTCTTTGGATTTGAAACAATAATTAATTCCTTCCAATTCTGTTGTAAACTTAGGCCAGGGTTTTGCTGTTCTACAGCCCACTCATCACACATAACGACATAGGGTGATTATATGTGATTATATGATATAGCTTGCTGCCCATAAGGAACAATAGGGGCAATATTCACATTTTAATTTTGATTCTCAAGCTGAATTTAAATTGTATATAAGGAAAGTTCCTCCTGGTCTGATTCTTAGTGAGCATAATAGCTTCTGGAATTCATGCCAGAGTACTTAAAGGTGGTAAATTTGATTACATTATAAATATCTTCCTAGCATGTTCATTACCCTTGCTACTTAAATATGCTTCTAGTTTCACAGAAAATAATGCTTGTGGTTAGTGCTCTGCAGTACTCCTGAGTTGTGTTCCATCATTATCTTTCATTGATGTACTTGTGTAGCATGTAAAACCCAGAAAGATTTTGAGATGTGGTGTTAAAAATTCAAGTAAGTCAAGGTTCATAATCTACAGTGTATGAGGAAGTTGTCCCTGCCCCGTGTGTTGTTTGCCCCCTACCTGTTACTGCTCAATAATACTGTAGGGATTTAAGAACAGAAGAGTAGGAAAGCATTTGCAATCTTCACACTGCTAATGGAGGCATCCTTGGAAGATGCCCTTCATAAACGAGACCCACAATGAGACTGCCCTGTGAATTCTTATGCTGCCCTTCTCTGAAGGTGCCTGTAGGAAAGCCATGTTCTGTCCACAATGTCCAGAGGTTAGGGGAAGGTTACAGATGTCAGGAATCTCACACTTTACACTTACAGGCACTTCTGTCATTGTTAGCCAAGTTGCCCTTGTAGCCCCCAGAGATCTGTGTGTAATAAGGTTCCCAGGTGTCCCATCTCAGCAGGCATATGCTTTTGACAGCTGAATATGCAAGGAGGACCTCAATTTGTCTGATGCCTTCAGAGAGTTCCAACTGTTGTAGTGCCTGTGAGGCATCTGTTGCTATGACACTGGACTACAGTTCTTGCTTGCCAGCTCAGTAGCTTCATGCCTTGCTACATAAATAACATTGAACCATACTTGCTAAGGAGTGCTTTCCTGTCTGGTTTGGATGGGAGATTGTTTCTTTTCTGTGGAGAGTTCTTCCTTCTTTCTTTTACTTCCCTGTCTAGAAGGAAACCAACTTCTTAAGAGCATCTCTTAGGAGATTCTGAGCACACAAAATGAACCTTCTTCAGCCCATGTTCCTTGAATGCTGTTTTCCTTCCACCTGTTTGTCTATGATGCAACTTGGTATTTGAAAAGAGACAACTGGCTAGGGTTAAATCCTCGGTGTCTTTCTCCATTGTGTCCTCAGGGACTGTCTATATGCTTATTAAATTGCAAACCAAGCCTGCTCCCCGAGGCCTGTACAGTCTAAACCCTTCTCAAATTTTTTTGCTCACTTTATCTTTCCAATGATACTTTGGCTAATTCACACTATTTTACTAATCTTAATGTTAGTTTTAATCTAGATAGCTTCTTCTTTAAAGGAGATATTGAGTTATCCAAGCAGCAACATACGTTCTTCATCACTTTAGAGCTAGAAGGGACTTCAGTGTTTTGGACTTGCATGCCATTCCTTGGCAAGGGAGTAAAGAGGGAAAGGGTATGACTGGAAACAAAGATGTCCTAGAAGTCTAGTGAATTTGCAGAATGCTTTTTTTTTTTTCTCTTTTTCTGGGTTTACACAAAAGTACTGTTTTTAAGTTGTGTGTCTTACAAGGAGGCCCTGAATAACTCTCAAAATAATTCAGGGCTTTTTTGACCTGATGTTTCTTAAAGACCTTATATTTCTGTGCAAACCCTTACAGACTCTTTCCATTGCTTCCAGAAGGTTGTCTTTATACCTGTATGTGCATAACCCGAGTGTTTGTAGCCTAGCACAGGCACAAAAGGATGGGCAAACCTTGAAGGGAGTTGGCAGGGGGACTGTTAAAGACTGATGTGTCAAGAAAACAGCCCCAATAAAGAAATATTTTTATGCAGAGGTATTTTTCAGTCATTTTAAACATGCTTATCATTTGTCACAACATTTCAAGCTGCCTAAGAAGGGAGTAAAATTCACAACAGTGCCAACACGCCTGTCTGTCTGACTAAGACTGATTTCTATTCCAGTTTCTGAATGGCATTTTCTTTAGCTGTCAGATAAAGGGTCAAACCCAGGGTATGTGTCAGCTGCGTGGAGTATGGTCCTCCATATTTCTATACAATGACTGCATGCATGTTACAGCTGGATGGAGCATGAGATGGAATTTGATCAAAACATTTTATATAAAAAGCAACGCTACAAAAGACCTACTAAGTTACAAAAGCAGTTGAAGGAGGTTTCACGGGGACTTGACAGATTAAAAGCTGGTGGCACTACTGTCACAGTCTCAGTAGAAATCCAGCTTGATCTCATTAACAACAAAGAGCTAGAGACACATGAAAACAAATGATTCAGAATGCAACGGAAACTATTATTTAGATGCCAGGACTGCTCCTGTATGCACAGACCATAGACAAACCCAGAACAGAAGAAGAAACTATTATAATGTGAAAGATGAATGAGCTAATGTAACTCAGAGTTTAGCCTTTTTTTGAAGTGTTTAAGGAAGAGATTTCTGCAGTATATTTATATATAAAAGGGAGTTTGTGTCATAATAAATTGTATCAAAATGATGAAAAATTGCAAGAAGAAAGTCCCAGAACACAAGATGGTTGAATTTAAAATGTTTTCAATTTTTTAAAAGATTTTCACTCCTGTCTGTCCAGCTCTGACTAAGTGAATGCCTTTTTAACTCCTTTGAGTGGTATAGGTGAGACAACTTCTTAATGAGACGGCTACTAAAAAAACCCCCACAAATATTTGGCAAAAGGATACAGACTTTTAAATACTCATGCATGATGTAAGACTGTAAATCCTAACCACTTAATATAAAACCAACTCTGGAAGTCTGTGGTGATACTTTACATTTTACTTTGGTAAGTATTACTGAAGAGTAATTCAGATTTCTGTGTTTGGGGTTTTATTTGTGTGTGTGTAATATACCTTTGTTTGTTCCTCCACACCTCCACCCCCAAAAACATAGTTGTAATTATTATGTTTTATTTCATTTAGCAGTCTTTAAATGAAATTTTATAGGACAAATTAGAAATCAGTATCTGCTAAACATTATTTGAGATATGTAGCTCTAAAAATAGTGCTTAGTTGTCTCATTTTGTCACCAAGAAGTTGGAAAATGATGATCCCAAGGAAAAGTTTAATGTAAAAGTTTGAGATTGAAAGCTGAGCTAGAGATCAAGGTGGCTTTTAGTACTTTTTTATTGTAAATAGTCCTCCTTTTGTGGTGCTTTAAGATGTCATGTGGATTTCCACCATTACCTTATGAAACTGTAATATAAGCTTTAAATAATAGCAATAATAGGTTTTATTCTGTTCGTGAAAAGGTATTTCTGATGTTCCTAGCGTGATTCATTAAGCTTCTTAACTGATCTTTTTCTTTTCCATGAATTTTTAAAAACATGCTTCACAGCTATACAGCTCCTAATACAGTATCATTGCCTCTCATCCTTATTAGTCCTGTCTTACTGGTACTTTAACGCTCATCAGCCAGCACGTGTTTCACTGGAATATAACTTCTTGAATAGAACCTTTTTGGTTCTTGTGTTTTTACTCTAGTTACTGGGTACTTTTATTGTGCAAAGAAAAAATATGTGAAAACTATATAGATAGCCCTTCCTTGTGCGACTGATGGAGAGGCAAGCTTTTCTAGTCACGTACCTTGACTTCTATAGTTCTATTTGTTTGCTTATATAAAGGCGTGCAGTGTCATCTGGGACCCTTAAGAGTATCTGACACATCCCAATGGGTCTAGTAGCAGTGGCAAAAGACCTAAGAAAGACCCATCAAGTGGACAGGAAAAACACATTAAGGCATCTGAAACTGTAGTAGATGCCAATTTTTAGGCAACTGGACAGCACTAGTCACCTGAATTCCTACTGCCTTAAACGTAACATGATATTTTTCAGCAGTGTGCACAAGATAGCTGAATTGTTATATTTATTCCTCTAATTCTAATGTATTCAAATAATTTATTGTTAGAATAAATTATAGAAATTCTTTTTCCTTGTCAATGGACATCAGCCCGTGGGGTTCAGTGCCTGTCTATATTATTGCAGGAGTTACCATTTCACAGCTCCTGGGCTGCGTCACATAGACATATACAGGCAATGAAGGATGACATGTATGTTTTAATCAAGCCAAGAATTCACAGCAGGATGTCTGGGGAGTGTGCACCCAGGGAATGACCAGGATCTCTGAGGAAAAGACTGCATGCTCTGAGAACCACAGTGGCCTTTATATAATGTCAAGTCTGTGCCATTACTCTCTTACTGTCAGATGTTATACTACAACCAGCCTGATTGCTTCTGAAATTTTAAGCTTAAAATTTCAATATTTACCTCTGTGGCATACATACCACAGTCTCAAAAGTGCCACCTTACTGGGAACGTAATACTACTATTGAATGCAGATTCCCATGTGAAGATTTGAGCCAAGCCAGAGGTGTGATTTATTTATTTGTTTGTGTGTTTACTCATTCATTCATTCATTCATTCATTCATTTTTGTGACCTTTGCAGAAACCATTTCTCTGGTTCCAAGAGATTTTTAAACATATTTGTTAAATTTCAAAGAAAAATGAGAGGACTGCTCTATAGTCTGCCACAAAAATGTATTATATCATCACAACAAAGGTGCATGATGTGTTCCACAGAGCATGCCATGGAGGCATGGGTGTTGTGTATGTATGCAATGGCTGATAAATGAGTGCTAAAGAACAGTACTGGTTAAAAGAAGATAAATTCAGTGTTACCTCCTGTACACGATCTGTAGAGGTTAGCCTCTGAAACAATGTAATTAATCAACTGCTTTTAAGGTTTCTTTTTGGAGGGAAAAGGGATCTCCCAAAAGAAACCTAGATATTGACTCACTGAGTGTAGCTGTAAATGGATAGTGAACAGGGAGTGAAACAGTTAACAGGTCTGCTTCTTAGCCCATGCAAAGGAATAACATCAGCTCCCCATTCAGTTGTTGTGACATTTAAAACTAGAGGGAGTAAAACACTAGAAAAGAAGATATCTATAATAAGAACAATGACATAAAGTAGCACAAGATAAGCAAGTATCTGCAAATCTTTACTGAATGTCAAAGCTATTCAGTAGCATCACCTGTAGGGCAAAAATCCAAAGAGGTATGCTCTTTATCTCCATAGCTATAATTTCCATAATGCTTAGAAGACTTTAGGTCAATTCTAAAAATAAAATGTGTCTTCAGTAGTTAACCAGGATTCGTGTTTAATTCACTTCAAACAGCAGTTGCAGAGGTGGAAGGTATTTGGATGGCTCTGAGCTCCCATGGGTAAGAATCAGGACCACTAAAAGCAATTGGTTGAGCTACTGACAGCAATGAGATAGGGGTCAGCTCACTAAAAATCTTTAGTTCAAATTATAAAGTTTTAAAGTACCTGTTAGCAATAATTGGTAAATCTTTTATACGCTGACCCCAGCAATATACACCAACATGTAAGACAATGACATGTAAGACATTGATCACCAGCAATATATTTTCAAGAATTAACAGTGTGTGACAACTACTGCATCATAAGTGACCTTGTTTCTAATGCTACTGGTTAGTCTGACGTAATTGCTAGTCCTATCGTCTATTTTCCGAGTTATTTCTGCTGTACTGCAGAAATGTCGTTGTGGGTAGATATGAAAAGGGAACTGAATTTACAGCATGTATTAAGGATTAGCACTCAGCTTTAAAAATTTCCCTTATTCTGCATTAGCAGTGATACATGACTGTGTTGCTGTTATAATTTAAAAGACCATTTTAAGGTACACTGTATTTTTTTTAATTTTCACTTAGTTACTGAATGAAAATGTTAAGGATCACCAACCTGCTAGTTTGCCTCTTACTGCAACACAGTGCAATTTGCAATGCAAATGCATAAAATGGGAATATCCTTTGTGTTGAAGTGGAACATTGGAAAATGTCCATATCCTCCTTATGGACCTATATATTTTTAAACTTTAAGTAGAAAGATAGATTGTGAAATATTCATAGATTCTCACTGTCCATGATATTAAAAAGGCACCAGCTCTTGTTAGGTATTGACCTTCTACTTAATTTTGATAATTTGTTCCTTTTTAAAATACTTCAAGTTATTAGATTTTTAATGAATGTATTGCATTTTTCTATTTGATAATCATAAGTTTTATATTTATATAAGAAATCATTTTAATATCCTATTTTTTCCAGGGTTTGGCATGCTTTTTCACATTCTGTAGATTTTAGATAAGATTTACCCTTTTGGCATGCGGGAGTCAAACACCTTACACTGAAGGGCATTACTAGGAAAGATTCCACATGAAATTGGTAGATGCGGTCTCTCTTAGGACACCTTAAGATAAAGGTTGAAGTTAAAATGTCACAGTACTACAAAACTATCATGCTGCAACAAGGTTTTCCCACACAAGGTTCCAAAAGTTCATCTATTGTCCATGCTGTTTCTTCATCCTCTTCAGGCCAGTCCACCCTGCTTCTTGCCTCTGCTGCATCTGGGTTCCTGGCTT
>JAVJGI010000062.1:31359993-31379945 GCA_035590275.1 Ibycter americanus | reverse complement strand
AGCAGAGGCAAGAAGCAGGGTGGACTGGCCTGAAGAGGATGAAGAAACAGCACGGACAGTAGATGAACTTTTGGAACATTGTGTAGGAAAGCCTTGTTGCAGTGTGATGGTTTTGTAGTGCTGCGACAGTCAGTGCATTTTGTGTGTCATCATAGTGTACATAAGACATCCACACGGGTATGGCAAATATGAAAAGAGTCCATGGGATGCTCATGCCTTTCTGGAACAGCATCTGGAAGCTAGGTGGGATACACTGGAGTATTCCAAACAGTACTAGATGCCTTTTTTAGGCAGCTTGGTCTAGCTGTCAGTCTAGCTTGCTCACTTCCAGAATGCAGTTCACACAATCTATTTTACATTCTTGTTTGAGGATGGGTAAATCAGCTTCTGGAAACTCGTAATTCTTTCCATAATTACAAAGTAAACCTGGCATGCTCTTACTATTGCTACCTGCTGGGTGACTTCAGCTGAAATGATCTATAAGTAGATAAGATCAAGCATCTGCCCATATATTTGAATCCCTATTACACTGGAAACAAATACATGCTTTAATAATTTTACTGGTAAGAAATGTAAGATTCTTTGTAATGATCTGCTGTCATTTTAATATATAAGTAAAGGGCAGAAGCTGTGGTATGCAGGAAATGAGGGGAAAACCAGACCTGGACAAGTACAAAGGTAAGAATTAATTTCTGACTTTTTTACAATTGGATCAGCTTATACGATGTTACTTGCAAAGATCTCCTATCACCTAAGGAAGATCTGAGCTTCTCCCACCACCATTTACGACAACATGAAAGGAAGACTTCTGAGCAGCATAGGAATGACTCCCTAGCTGATTAAATTCCATTCTCATTATGTCTTTTGGACAGATTCACTGCTGAATTCAAATTAAAGAAGGACTATTTGGATGCAAATGACAGATGGGGGGGCGGGGCGGGGCATTTGGTGTTTGGCGTTTTGGGTTTTTTTTCTGTTTCATTTGGCTTCTGTATTGCATATAGGTGTCAAGATGTTGGCAGTGGGGCAGCTGCAGGGAGAGGTGGGGGCTTCTGTGGGAAGAGGTCGGGGGCTACCCCATGGTGGATGCAGCTGGTTTCATCTGGTTCCAGCCAACACTACAGTAGGCCCACCATAGGACACAGCTGAGCCCATCACCAAAGCTGGTGGCATCTCTGTGAAAACAGATTTAAGAGGACAAAAAGTGATTGACAGGCAGAAGAGGAGGGAAACAAAAATAGTAGGAAACAAACAGCAGAGGGAACACCAAGGTCAGAGGAGGAGGAGGAGGAGATGCTTCGTGGTGCTCCGTGGAGCAGTTATCTACTGCAGCCTATGGAGGAGCCACACAAGAGCAGATGAATATTTCCTGAAGGAACAGCAGCCTTCGGAGAACTCATGCTGAAGCAGTGTGTTTTTTAACAGAACTGCAGCCCATGGGAAAGCCAGCGCTGGAGCAGGAGGAAGTGTGAAGGCAGTGGCAGAGAGGAACCATTATGGGCTGACATTAGTGTCCCTTCCCACTTCCCCCCTGCACCTCTCAGGGCAGAGGATAGAGGAGTTGGGAGTGAAGGAATGAAGTTGAGCTTTGAAAATGGGGAAGGAAAAGCACTGGTTTAGTGTTTGCATTTGTTTCTTACAATCCGAATCTTTTTTAATTGACTATACATTAATTTTCTCCAAGCTGAGTCTGTTTTGCCTGCAACAGTAATTAGTAAGTAATCTTCCTGTCTTTATCTCACCCCATGAGCTTTCTCATGCTATTTTCTTTCCATGCCCCTTTGAGGAAGATGAGTGAGTGAGCAGCTGGGTGGGCTTTTGGCTGTTTGCCAAGGCTAAAGCACCATGGTTTCACAGTTGAGATTAGCATGGAATATAATGTAATATGTACACTTTATACTGATTTCTAAAAAAGCATCCCTGAAAACATTACATAGGTACTGTGTTTCTTCATGATATCGTAACTAAATTTTTAACGTACACTGATTTCATTGCCTAAATCGGGGCTAATGCACAGGAGCAGTTGCTATACGCTTGACTCACTTGTCCCTATGTAGACAACATACGCCATCTGGGGGGCATCTGACACTTCAGAAGGGCATCAGTTTGCTGTAGGTTTTGTCTTACCTGAGAGTTGCATGCACATATCTCTCATATCTTACGATATCTGAAATGACACCAGATGCTAACAGCTGGTAAATTAATTAAGTCTTTACACTGCTAACTGAACCGACTACATTTGTTTGGACTAACCTAGCAAAACGTTAAACATCTAAATATGAACACTTGCATATAGGTGACAACATCAAATTGAATGTTACCCTTCATATCCAATCCTTTGTGTTCTGGGGTCGTTTTACTGTCTACTTTTTTGATAAGGTTACGCATTGCAGATGCACAAGATAAGAAGTCAGTGCCTTCTTTAGCTTCACAGTCAAATTTTTCATCTCCAAATCCCCTAGTGGTGTTTCCAAACTGAATTCCATTTATCGGAACAACTGAAGAAATATGTTACTATTTGGATGAATCTGTGTTGGTTGTACACCCCAGAAAACTTATTTTCTACATTTAAATGCATTCTGGCAAATTCAGTCAGCCTTAGGCAGAATGTTATGTACACAGATGCCTTTTGTAGTTTAAAAGTTTGGGAAATACACTTTAAGTAAGTTAAAACTAATCATCTTTAATTTAGACTGGAGGTCTTTTCAGCATGACTCATACACTCATCATTATCTTACTCTTACAGCATTACCAAAATACTAGTGTAATTAAGATGAGTATCTTACAAGATTTCTCCAGAGGAAATTTATTACAGAAAAATAATATTTTCCTGTTTTTGACAGCATGAGACATAATTTCCCTTTATTTTCATAAAGCTGACAATATATGACTCCACTACATGGTAAGGAAGTCTTCTATATGATTCATGTCTTTAAATACAGCGCTAATAATTGCAGAATACCAAATGGATAAAATTACTGTACTACTGTATTATGAATAATGTGACTTCACAGTCAGAATTAAAATGCTTAATAGTGTTGCTCCAATGGCAAGCTCTATTTTCAGTCATTTCAAGCATGCATTATTATCAAGGAATGTAAATTGAGCCAATATTTTAAAAGACATAAAAGACACATAGTGAGATAGAGAAGTAAGCATGCACACACATGCACACATACACATGCACAAGTTGAACAGCCTTTCCCCACAGTTTTACAGAAGTATTTAATACTGATATCAAACACTAAGCAAATCAGGTACATGTATGCATGATATCACACACCTCTGAGACCTTTCTTTAATTGAAACTACATAAAAAATGATAATAATATTTAGAAAAAAAACCCCTTGATATCCACAATCAACTTCAGGGGGAAATGTATGCATTTTCATCGAACTGTATGAAAAGTGGTTAGCTTCATTCTGTTAAAGTTTTAAATCCATGATGGTGACTAGTTGCATAATCAACAGTATGACCAGTTTCTTTTATCATCTCAAGAACAGCAGAATTTTTATGTTAAGGTCTTCACTGTGTTTGTAGTCATGAAAGAGTAGTGGGATTTGTGTACCTGAGAACGGAAGTTATCATTAGAGTTTTAGGGGCCATTTTGTACTTTTTGTCCACTTATTAAAGGTAATTTTATGTACCATCAAAGACTGAGATACCTCCATTTTTTCCCTACACTCGCTATCTCAACATATACATTCAATCATCTCCATTATACACACAAATAGGAATTAAGAGGTTATCTTATGATCCCTTCTATTTTGTCAGGTTGCTTTGCAGGTATTGATGTGAGTATGATTAGGTGATAAAAATGAAGAATGACCAATGATACTTAAGTGTAATAATTAATCCCTTAGATTTCTATGGACGGCGTTTTCGTATCTATTCTACAATGTGGTGCACAAGGTGACAGATGAGGAACTGCTAGAAAAACTAGAAAGGCAGAAATTAATAAAGTAAGCTAACATTAAAGTAGAATTTTTTTGTTTTGGAAAACCTCATGATTTTAAGAGTTACAATTAAGTATATTCCTGACACTGGCTTTTGACAAATTTGTATTAGAAACATAATACATTAATGTCATCAGTGTAAAATACAACAGCTAGTCTTGCTTTCCAAAACTTTATTTTTATATTACAAAACTTAATAGATAATTTCATATTATGTGTAGGATCTAGAACTATAACCACAGGTATTCTTATAACAGTTAGCACTTTTTAACCTATCCCGACAGAAATGCCAAAGCAAGGAAAAAAATTTAAGAGATGTGTCTGCCCAGTAAAGACACATATGGTGTTTTAGTGGACTTTTAATTGCCTTTAAATAAGATTACTTCAGTTCTTGAAATAATCTAGCAACAGGGAAAGGGATGCTTGTGGGTTTCTTCACTTCAGATTTGCTGTACTGATTTCAAAGAGATCCCAAGGAATAAATAGATGAGGAGATTATATGAACAGATCAGTTCAGGAATACTTGTTTTTACCCACATAGAAAAGTAGAAAAATAATCCCTTAAGAGTTTCCTTATAGAAAATTGGAAGAGGAGGAATGGTCCTAACTCTAAAGATGCATCTTAAAAAAAAAAAAAAGCCTTCCATTATCCCTTTTGAAATGTGATTGAAATACTATACTAACAACAAAATGGAACTGAGTATAGCAAATTTACTGACGTCACCGTTTAGGGAGAGGACTTTTCTCTGCTCATCATTTCTTTGTGCAATCTTAACCTTATGAAAGTTTTAAAACATTCAGCTCAGCTAGTCAGCGTGATAGTAGATCACAGAGGCAGCATTTCAAAGCTGCAGAAGCATGATCCATTTTCACTTTCTTTTGAAGAGACACGCTAGAGTTATTCCAGCCAGTTCAAACAGCAGAGAAACATGGAAAACAAAGCACTAATAGAAAATACAAACAAAGCCTAATGTCTGCTGGGCCTGATTCCCATACCTCAGCCCTTCCAAATACAGAAGGTTGATACTTCTTGTCCTTTACATTTAAAGGCCAGTTTTTCTTCCCCTGTAGATAAGAGGCAAAGGAGTCAGTAGTATACAAGGGTCTGCTCTTTCTTCTTCCCTGGGTTGCTCCTACCTTTGTCTCCTAAAAGATATCACTTACTTTTGTGTCTTCTATCATCCTTTTTTTTAAAAAACTGCATCTATTATCTGAAGCCCTTTTCTGAAATAGACCCTGACCCCTCTGGCTGCTACTCCTTTTTTAACTGGGCTGCAGTATTCTGTGTCAGCTACCGCTAATTGGTCCCTTAGTTGCAGCTAGAGAAATAATTGGTTTATATTGGCCTCTTTGAGCTGTGATAGGGTCTTTACATCTTACCTTAGCCACAACGCTCCTGAATACCCATCATGCTGATAGATTCAGAAGATCAGAGCTTTAAAAATTCTAATACATTTGGTGTTAAAAATTAGTCCTCAGGGTGTGTCTTTAGGTTTGAGTAACATTGCCAGTCTTAACTTGTATATTCTGCAGTGCTTGTAGATGGAGATAGCGTGCAGAATTGTTTGAGCTGGTTCAGCTATCAAAGGATCTGCCACTGTCTGACCTAGCAGAATGCAGTTAACTGGTTTCCCCATAGAAATATATGTACACCCTCCACTGAAATCTTGCCAAATGAGGTAACATTCATCCTTATAGTGGGCTGTGACCGTACCAAGTGAATATGGAAAGATCACAGTCAAAGCTCAGAAAAAAGACACTGATATATTATGATTCAGAGAGGTGACAGGATGTATTGTTTGTGGGAAAAAAACCACTTGTGGCAACGTGCCTGCTTCCCCAGGTCCTGGAGCATAGCCAGCTACATTGGTATTATGACACAAATGAGTTTGTAAAGTACATTTAATGGTGTATCAACTTGTTTCATTTACCTGATAGCAGCTTTTTATCGTTCTTAAGAGTTTGCAATTTATTCTGTTTGCTTTTCATTTTTCTTTGTAGTGCATAAGCCATCCAAATTTTTTTGGCATGAATTTCAATGATGTTTACATTGCTAGACCAGCAAATGTATGAGGATATTGCACTTTATGGAATCATTTTGATTTGTTGTTTGTTCAGCTTCTCTTTTTATCAGTGTCCAGCAATAGTGTTCTCTAATTGTCCCATTTATTTTGTTGAAATAGTAATCAACCATGAATCTGAAGTAATCAGCTTTAGGAAAACAAGTATTTTTTGATGAGTTTCACCTATATATTTTCATTGCAAATTGCAAGGTGTGACTTTAATGATGTTTAGTGCGTTTTTTTGCATACTTCCATTAAATTTCGTGAAGCCATTATAAATCAAAAAAATATTTTAGCAAAATGAAGGATGGGAATTGAAAAGAAGTGGGCTATTTTCTGAGCTGTCTTCCAGCTCTCTCTGGGCACATATATTTACACACAGAACAATGCAAATATAGCTTCTGATATTGAAGCAGTCTGTCCATGTTCAGCTCTCTGCATTGCACCTGAACTATTAAGGCCAGCAGTGATTTTGACTTCTGGATTGACATTGCCTCTTCTAGATTTAACCTGGGTACAAGTTATGGCTTCCAAGAACTTTGGATTCTGTGTTTAGCTGGGGCAAAGTCACTCTGAACTCATATGTCAATATTTTTCATGCAACCTTAAAGTCTCTGTATTCCTAACTTTTGTAATGTGGACCCAAGGGAATGATGGTGGCTGGGGCCCCAGCTTCAACTTAGGGCTGATCTGGCTCCTTTGTTGATGAGGTATTGCAACCTCTTGTTGTAGTTTATGACATAAGTATGTCCTCTCTCTCCCTCAAGGTGCACTGTTTTGCTCAACTCACAGTTGGTGAGGAAGGCAATGGACAATATTACCTACCTTCTCTCTTAAATCCACTCTTGCAATAGGATTTGGCTTCATTTCTTAATCAAGCAGTGAGTCTATTAATGTAACACATAATGGTCGTATCATTCTGACAAACCTGAGAGACTGCAGGAGGACAAAGTGGAATAGCACCACATTACCTCATTTAGGTAAATTAATAACTGACTGATTACTTCCAAAGGGTATTTGTAATTTAAAAAGAAAAATACATATTTCATACCTTGTTTATTCCTAGTTCAAATATACATACATACACACATATATATATATTTAAAATTTCTATTTCAATATACCTTGACAAACCCTAAAAGAATTCAGCATTATGTCACAACTTAGTAATAAAGCACAAGCATCCAAATGGTAGGGTAGCTGGATTATTGAAGAGAGAACTTTATAATGAGATTTCTCAGAGCAGCACTTCATGAAAAGCCATATTAGCTATTGAGGGCTACAACAAACTGTAATGAGATTTAAAGACTTGTGTACCTATTCTTTCACAGCTACTGAAAGGTCATGTCCTTGGAGAATTTACTACAAACCCAAGAATGCTACAACCAATTTAACAATACAAGTGTATAAAAAGGGATATTTGTACCCTCTGTTAAATTAAGTTCCCTCCTATTTTTGAAGTATAAAGATTTCGGGATTCACTGCCATGCTACATATTAATATTTTATCCTTGTCTTGAAGATAATGATCTTAAGTTTAAATTGCAGCATCTGCACTATTCAGATCCTAAGTTATCAACAAGTCAGATTGATCTGCACTTACTATAGAGGTTATTGTGAAGCTTACTTCAACTGATTCATTTTATTCAGCAAATGGGTTGGAAAAGGACAGAATTTTAGATTTTGTGACTTGAAAATATGAGTACTACATACTAAGCTCTCAATGGTTGATCGAAATGTATTTTAAAGTGCCTTTTATTTGTTTGGGTTTTATTTATCTGTTGTGCACAACTCCATTCTGTTAAATTGCAAACAATAATTACTGAGACCCTAAAGGAGAAGTTGGAAACATTAGTACAAGAACAGTCGCTCAAGATGTCTTTAATTCAGCGTGGCAGAACAACATAGTCAATAGGCAAAGCAACCACCCTAAACTGAATTGAAGGTTGAGAACTCCCATGCAACAAATTAAATTAACCATTTAATACAAAATGCAACAAACTTGAATAAGGATATTTCCAAAACACGAAAGAGGTTGGAAACACACAGATTGTATCTGTACTATTGCTCTATTATGACTGAAATTAAAAAATACTTTGTTGAAAAGAGCTGTTACTGAAGAGACTGAAATATTTTAGATGTTGATTCCATTAAACCTAAAGTGAAGAAAATGAAAGTGTAACAAGCAAAAAATATACCCAGTGAGAAGATGTTTCATCATTCATGCACACATCCTTTCATGTTTGAACTGAATAGTAGGGAAATATGCTGTCCTATATCTTTAAAGCCATCTGGACGATTTAATGCACTGTCTTCAGTGCTGAGACATACTTGAATCACTTTATCTTTAGCTTAGAGATGGGTTGCAGGGTTTTTCCTTTGTCCCAAACAGTACCATGATCTAGCTCATCCTAGGATGTCTCATCCTGGGAGTGTCAGCACAGCTGAGTGGAACACAAATGTTTTAGGGTTGCAATGGATCTCGTGCTTGTGGGGTGGTCAAGTTAGGTGGAGACAAAGGAATGTGGCTCAAAATTTCTTAACTGTACATAGAACTCAAATAGATACAATTAGCGTTGAAATCACATGTCATTAGGTTTTTAGCATGTATGAAATAATACAGTGACATTCTTTCTTTGGGTTGTTATTAATGGCTTAATTATTCTCCTATGTGATCTTCGCAATAATTTGGAATGATGTTCAGCCAAAGCCTCTAAGAGCAGTAATGGAGAACATAATCAATGATTTGTTTCAATATTTTTACCTTCAGGTTATGCATAGCTTTTTTTTTTTTTTTAGCAAGATGTCTGTATCTCCTGAAGTGAGATTATAAGCTTTGACACTGTTACTTAAACATACTAATTTTTAGAATGCAAGAAGGAATTACAGATTTTCATAGTTCAAAATATAAGCTGATTAGTTTAAAATTATATCTACGAAGAACAATGTCTCTCTTGAACCAGTCTTTTCTGTAGGTGGTATTATGGAATTTGTGCTATATAATAGACGATTAACTTGAAACATTTTTGCTCCCGGAGCTAAGCTCAGAAGATCATCTACTAATGATTTGTTTTGATGAAACAATATTTCTAAGTTTGGTTCCTTAGTACGTTCTCACTTAATGCACTGCTGAAAATGTTAAAAAGAATTTTGAGAATATTTTTCTCAAGATTTTATCTTACCTTTTTTTTTTTTTTTTTTTTTAATTCCTCAACCTGAATTATTGCTGACAGGTTGTTTTAATTTAAAACATATGAAAGGGCAGAGCTGTTCTGACCACTTTTCCACCATTTTAGGCTGAAATCAAAGGAGATGAGTTGTTCATACAAGATTTCAAGTGCAAACAAACTCAGAGCATAACGTATGTCCGTTTTGGATTAGTATTTAGCTCATAATTGTAATTTTGAGTGAAGTAGTTCCTGAATCTTACTCTACTGTTTTGTCATATTTCTGGGAGGTTCAGCAGTCAGACTACACTGATTTGTGCAAGCTGAAGATCCGGTATTGAGGATGTTGACCCACAGATGTTATGTGCAGACAGGGAATACACTTAAATGAAAAGTTGAAGAGGAAAATGACTTCTTTCAAAATGAAGATATGAACGTAAACAAACAACTTGAATAGATCTTGAGTTAATGAAACCACTGCTGAAGTCATTCCAGACCCTTGAAACTAGTCTATCTCCCCAAGTGCATGTGAAAACAGGAAACTCAAGGAGCTAGTAACGAAATGCAGAGAGAGCAGATGGGAATTCAAAGTTTCCCCCTCCCTTTTGTCACCTGAGTTGGCTGGTTCTATTCTGGCTTGGCTATTTCTGCCTAGTGCAGCAGTCTGTCATGTAAATATACCCTTAAGTCACTTTGTGTCTGGTATTTGGTGCTCTTCTGTACGATAACAGTTTTCATAAAAGCCTATTGGATTTTTTCTTTATATCCTTGAAAGTAACTTTCATCTGGAGACAGAAACGCACAACCCACTGATATTTTGATTGTCGTGGTTAAAGAATAAGGAAGAGAGAGATCAAACCTTATCAAAAGTTTGAACTTAATTTTAGTATTACTTATGGATAAATATTGATTGGCTGGTTTTATTGCTGGAGATTTTTTTTCCAAGCAGCAAATTTACAGTATTTTAGTATTGGTTGCCTGCTGATACAGTAACATTTTCAAAACATTTGTTGAAAATTTTAATGCATTTGTTGGTGAGACGAGTCACATAGTTTCTTCATACAAATCTTCAAGGATTTTATGCACTGCTGATTTCAATATAACTTTTACAATCTAGAGTCTGTAAATGACAAGTTCATGCCATCCAGTGGCAACCAAATAATTTATCACCAAAGTCTGTCTGATGTTGATTTGCCTGCAGAAGTTAGAGTGCAACCTCATAAAGCAGTGAGAGCAATTAAGATCCACAGACTATAACAGAAGAGGGTAAAAGCAAGATTTACAAGGCCACAGACCCATTTAGATCAAAATTGACTATCAGATCAACAAGCTCTATGAAATGAAATTTGTGATGAACTCAGAGCCAGGGACAGGCAATATGAAGATCTGGGGGGTAAAGGGGAAGCTCAGGTGGTATAGTGTTGCTGGGACAGGGCTGAGCTCCTGCAACTTAGGGAACATCATCTGCCTCAGCTGAAGTGATACCAATACTGAGGGAAAAAGCAGTGTCTTTTGCTTTCCTCTCCAGTATTTAAAAACAGCTGTTAAATAAGATGTTCACTGTTTACCTTCTTGGTAGTGTTTCCAGCAGCTATGCTATGAGAATCCAGAAAACATCAGAACTGAAGGCCTGAAACTCTTTACTGTTTAATTTTATGTTTACTACTGGGGATGCCCAAGATGTTTGTTGCCTTAATATTTTAGGTGTGAAAAAGAGAGGAACGTGTGCTTGTTTATCACACTGGTGGCAGCCCAGTCTGAATTTGAGAACTGAGAAGTCAAAGAATGGAACTTTTTTCGCTAACCTTCTTAAATCTGTTACATCTTTTAAAACTATTTTTCAATTTGGTGAAAAGAATAAGGTATTTCTGTTATGTGGTCCATCTGGTCTGCTTTAAATACTACAGACAAGCAGAGATGAGCATCAGGTAAGTAATTTCTAAAACTGCCATTACCAAAGGACACTTTATTTTGGGTAATTCTTTGAGGTTGAGTAGGTCTGACGAAGCATTCAGAATATAGAGGGCGCTTTGGGCCTTTAACACTGTCAGAAATGCATGTGAAGTACTGGATAGACAACACAAATATCTAAATTATACAGGACAAAATTTCATCTGGCCTCCTTTTTTTGTGTCTGATCATCTCAAAGAAATCCAATGGAAAGTCTCCCATTGACTTCACTGAATTTTAAATCAGGCTGTAATGCATTTCAAAAAGATAACTGCAAAATCTATCATGAAGTATGTATGTGCAAATGTCCCTTTTTTGTGCAAAATTGGCAATGAAAGAGTCTTTGCATGAATGCAATAAAAGAAGCAGCTGAAAATGTTGGCACACAGCACTTGATTTGAGATTTTTTCATAAAATCTCTTTTTCTTGATATATCTGTCCCGAGGAAAACAAACAAACAAACAAGAAAAAAAAGAAGTTTTGAGGAAAAAAGCATTTAGAAGAAAATGAAAAATAGAAAAAAACCTCCTCTTCCACAATTCTGTTCATTAATGTCAATAGTGTCTCCAGTGAAAGATCAGTTTTGGAAAGTAAAGTACTATTTCTAAATAATATTTTCTGTTATACTCTTACTGAGCCATATTTGGCTATTATCTTGCTTTGTTACTGGTCACGAAAAAGAAAAAGAAAACATTGACATTTATGTTTTCTGTCCTATTTGCACACTGTTACTTTTGGGGTTTTGTTCCAACCATATATTTTCTCAGACAAAGCTCAATGGTATTAATTTCTGTCTTGATTATAGATTATTTATGATAGAGACAGTGCTTTAGTGTACTGGTTTTGGCTGGTATAGAATTAATTTTCTTCATAGTAACTCAGATGGTGCTGTTTTGGATATGTGACAAAAACAGTGTTGATAACACACCCAAGTTTTAACTATTGCTAAACAGTGTTTACGCAGCATCAAGGTGTTCTGCTCCTCACTCCACCTCACCATTGAGGAGGCTGGGGGTGCACAAGAAGCTGGGAGGGGACACAGCCAGGACAGCTGACCCCAACTGACCAAAGGGATATTCCATACCATAAGATATCATGCTCAGCAATAGAAGCTGGGGGAAGAAGGAGGAAGAAGGGATGTTTGGAGTTATGGAATTTGGCTTCCGAAGTCACTGTTGCATGTGATGGAGTCCTGCTTTCCTGGGGATGGTTAAACACCTGCCTGCCCATGGGAAGTGATGAGTGAATTCCTTGTTTTACTTTGTTTGCGTGCACAGCTTTCTGCTTTACCTATTAAACTGTCTTTACCTCAGCCCTCGAGTTTTCCCACTTTTAGCCTTCCCATTCTCTCCCCCATCCCACTGGGGGGAAGGTAGTTAGTGGCTGTGTGGGGCTGAGCTGTCTACCAAGGTTAACCCACAACACTTGTGTATTTTAACGGTCTTATCACGTAGTTAAAATTTGAACACACTTTCATTTGCCAACAGAATTTAAACAGTTACTAATATCTCTAAGGGGAAATCTGATACTGACTGTATATGTATGTACACTATTGCCTGGTAGGTACCAGTGTTTATTAACACATTTCATAGAATGTCATGAACTCTGGCTGTTTTACACATTCAGAGGTTGTAGATCCTGGAGAGTTCTAAAATGATCTGCTCTGCTGTACAACAAGTTTATTAGAATATCCTTGTAAATAACTGCTCTGCAGGGGAACAGATATCCAACAATATGAAGAGCTGGTGAATTTTCCACAGCTCTTGTTCCAATGACTAATGACAACAGGTGTTAAATATTGTTTCTTTTTACCTAGACAGATTTCGTCTAGTTTCAGCTACATCTTGCCAACTTGATGATGCCGTTACCAAGGTTTTCTTTCCTGTGTAAGGATTTATACTGACTGACCAACTCATGCTTTGCAGGCTAGAATGCAAACGCTAAATATTATTATAAAGGTCAAGGCTGATATTTATAGTGATTGGAGTGCAGGCTTGAAAAGGAGGAGTTCTGCCTCGGCTCTCATCCACAGTGGTATAATTGACGAACAGATCCAAGCCGTGCACGATACCTGAAACGTGAAGAAAGAATGACTAAGGTAGTTGCATTTAAAAAAGAACATAAAGGTTTTTCTCATAGATAAATCAGTGGTCTACCTAGCTCAGCATTATGTGGCAACAGTGGCAATACAAGATTTAATTTGGGCATACTGCAAACTCCACCTGCTTTTTGTGGTCCCTTTGCTGGAACTGACACAGCATCTAGAACTGCTCTATTAGGATGCAAAAGGATACCATCTTACCTTCTCCTCTTCACAATCCACTTTTAGACCTATGAATTTGTCTATGAAGTTATATAAACGCATACTTTTTATTGGATATAAGTAGGTACTATCTATCCGCTTTTAAACCTAAGAATCCACTCACAGTTTATGAATTTCACTAATCTCTTCTTGAAGCTTCTACTCTTGTCAGCGTTCACAAAATCTGACTTTATACACACATCTGATTCCCATTCACTATGTGCTGTGTAATGTATTTAACCCATTTAAACTGATCTCCTACTAGTTTTTCTGGGTTTCCTTTTCTTCTAGTATTGCATGATTCAGTGAACAACAGCTGGGCATTCAGCTTAAACTTCAGATTCTTGATTTTAAAACCTTTCTCAGAATCTTCCCCTTTTATCCCCCTCCCCCTCCCCCTCTCCCTTTCCTCCCCTCTCTCGCCCCACCACACTGCACGCCTTGCCTCCCCATGCCTCGCCTCGCCCTTCCCCTCCCTGCCTCGCCTCTCCTTCCCACATCTTAATTGCCCTTTTCTGTATTTGCTGTAATTACATCACATCTTGAGATGTGGGCACCAGAACTACACAGTCATAGAATCACAGAATCATAGCACAGTTTGGGTTGGAAACAACCTTTAAAGGTCATCTAGTCCAAACTCCCTGCCATGGACAGGGACACCTTCCACTAGACCAGGTTGCTTAGGGCCACATCCAACCTGACCTTGAAAGTTTCCAGGAATGGGGCATCCACAACTTATCTGGGCAACCTGTTCCAGACTCTCACCACCCTCACAGTGAAGAATTTCTTCCTAATATCTAATCTGAATCTACTCTATTTTAGTTTAAACCCGTTACACCTTGTCCTATTGCAACAGGTTCTTCTAAAAAGTCTGTCCCCATCTTTCTTATAAGCCCACTTAAAGTACTGAAGGGCTGCAATAAGGTCTCCCCAGAGGCTTCTCCAGGCTGAACTACCCAAACTCGCTCAGCCTTTCCTCATAGGGGAGGTGTTCCATCCCTTTGATTATCTTTGTGGCCCTCCTCTGGACCTGCTCTAACAGGTCCGTGTCTTTCCTGAACTGATGTCTCGAGAGCTGGATACAGTACTCCAGGAGGAGTCTCAGCAGTGTGAAGTAGTGGGGCAGTATCACCTCACTATTCAAGGTGTGGGACCATCAAGTTTTCAGATAGCAGCAAACGATGACCTCTGCCTTGCTCATATTATTCTTCCTGCTAAATGCTTTTTATTGCTCTTTTTTAGTTGCTGCTGCACATTAAGATGATGATGATAAATCTTTGAAATCAATGATGACCTCAAGATCTCTTTCTTGCTTTGTAACTGTCAGTTCCAAGTGCAGTTTTACATATGCATGACATATATCATTTTTCCATGCATTACTTTGCCTTACTTTGCCTTTATTCACACTGAGCCTCATCTGCCACCTTTTTGACCATTCAGTTCTTTTTATGAAGTCCTTCTGGAGTTCCTAAACCGAGGCATGACATCTGAATACTTAAAGACCTTAGTGTTATCATAAAACTTGGATATTCATCGATTACTCCTTTTTTCAGATCATTGATAGAAAAGGTGTGTAGAACTGGCCTCAAAAGTTGTCCTTGTAGGACTCACAGATGACTGCCCCATCCCAAAAGTGTCCATTGAAATGTAGCCTGTTTTCTGCCCTTTCACCAGATTTCAGTCTATAAAAGGGCCTTTCTTCCAACCCCATGACAACTTATATTTCTTGACTGGAGTTTTCTTTTTCCTTTTTTATCCTTGTCCACAGGATACCCTTTATCCATTGTTCACTGACATCCTCATAACACTCCAGAATGCTAATGAGGCTCTTTAGAGAGGCTGTAATGACTCTTTCCCACCAAATTGTATTTATGCATTTACTCACTGGTCTTTTTCTTTATTACCGAGTCTGTCATCTTACCAGGGATGGAAGTCAGACTCACTGGTCTGTGATCCTTCTGAGGATCCCGTTGAGATATCTTTTTTAGACAGGAGTTACATGCTGGCACAGTGGTAATTTATAATATTCAATGAAAATTAGGCAATCTTGGTGTTTTTTTCCAGGTGCTAAACAACTTCTCGGTCTTCCTTATGAGTCATGTACTTTGAGAATGATTTTTACTTTTTATACCCTACTTGCAAGTTCTTTTGTGCTTTGGCCTACGTACTTGGCCACACCAGCATATAGTGTTCAGCTGACTATCAACCATCCTTCTTAATTTTTTTCAGGATCATTTTTCAGAGCCACTGCATTTCCCACCCTGCAAGTATTTTTAACTCAGATATCAATCTTCACTTTTGGCCATACCTTTGTACTTCAATCTACCTTAGGTAATTTCATAATTATAATTTTAGTTTATATAAATATTATCATTAGTATATAAGTGATTTGTATCTACTTATTTCTTAATTTAATGATATGTTTTAGATACTGAGAGTCCATGCAAATAAGTGTACTATAAATAGATAAGCTCCAAATATGTAAGATGAACAAAATGAGAAGCTGTCTAAAACTGTTACTATGCAAAAAAAAATAGTGTCTCATTATTATTTTAATGTTTTGTGAGAAACAATGTTAACTTTTATGTCTGTTTTAGTAATAGAACTAAATTTATTGGTAAAATTTCAACATTGGTTAAAAAAATTAAAATATTTTATTCCCTAATGTTTGAATCTTGTAAATATTTAGACCAATGTTTATCCACTGATACAGGATAAGTTATATAGATTGAAATCAAACTAAATATTGGTAGACATAAACAGACATAAACAGAAAGGAGTTAGGGAGAATTAAGAATGTAGGCAATCTATTTGAAGTTTGGCTTTTCTTTCAAATGCCTCTTACTCCACTGATGCTGATTGCATATATATGAAGTAGGATACATATGAGAAATTCCTGTTACAGCTTTCTCAGCGTGGTTTAAAATGTGTTTAGAAAGAATCTGATTCTCAGGATGACACTCTAGTTTTCTAAAGTAATTGCTATAGAATTTAAAACCTTTTCTATAGATCTAATTTGTCCCACTCCTACTAAATTATGAAGCATACAGAAAACCTGTCCAGTACAAGGAATGTTACGTAGGTTTGCTTCCTGCAAAAGAGGTACAAATATAATTTACATGATCAATATGCAGTCAGTTCTGTAGCTCACTGAAGACTTTGCCTCCCTCTGTTTTATGGATGGGTAATTTGAAAAGGAGAAATTAAATTTTGAGAGCCTGTCTCTGTTGTGATATTTACATATGCATAAACTCCATGACGAATGAAGGGGTTGAATGCAGAGGTGAGTAAGCAGGACAGTTTTCCAAATAACAGGTCTTGAATGGTCCTATTTAAATTTGCATAGAAAGCTCTAAAAGCTGCCCAGTGTAGTGAGAAATGGGAGGGGTCCGTGGCTTGTTCTTGCTTGTCAGCTGTTTCATTCCAGTTATTTTTCAACACCAGCACAGAAAATTCTCCATCTCATTCTCTTGAGAAGACAGAATAGAGGAATCCAACTTTTATTGCAAATTCCTTCTGCTGCCAGAAGAATTTCCGACATAGCACATATAATTTGCCAGAATTTAACTCCTGAATTTCCTTAATTTTCATGTGTTTTTTTTAATGATTTACTTGCAAGTCCAGACCTCAAAGTATCAAACTAAATATAGGAAACAGAGTTGTAACTTCATTCACAAGAGTAACCAGTTTATGTCTGGGGAGTGCCCTCGGAATAATGAAATGACAGTCCTAAACTAGTATCATTTATCGGAGGTCTTAGAGAACAGATTAGTTAAATATCTGTGAAAAGCAATATATGTGGTCTTGCCTTGAAGAGGATGAACTAAATAATGTCTTCAAATCCCTTCCAGAGCCACCCTCTGTAAACATTCTGAAGTTATACTACCTCTAATTTTTTACCAGATCATCTTTAACTTCCCTGCACCTAGGGAATACTGTAGGATAAATCTGCAGTGGTTCCAAACTTGCTGTAAAAAGAAATGAATCACCTGAAAAAAGTTGAAAAGTTTTCTCCACTATCCATGTCATGATTATGAATTTCAATCTTTTGCCTAGATATCTTATAAATGGGGAAAAGAAGAAAAAAAAGCAAAAAAAGCAAGCAGCTGCTTAGTGGTAAGTTTTATTGCAACCCTGGTAGATCTGGAGAAAAGAATTGCTTCACTTTTTATTTGAAGTGACTACTTGCTGCTTAGAAGTCAGAACGACTGTACGTTGTGAATCTAATGTTGTTCGGTCCATGTATACAGTATGAGAAAAAGGATTTAATTTACATACATTTATCCAACAAGGCATCCGGTGGTCTCATTTGTCCATATTTCAAATACTAAGGCACTTCCTCACAACTGAAAGTGACTTTTAAGAACTTACCGACCTTTGTATGGATAATACTCCCTCTCAAATGCAAATGATCATGATTTCAACTGAAATGCTGTAATTAATCATAGTTTCTTAAAATATGTTAATATGAGTAATTTGCAACCATGGAAATTGAATAGTGCAATATTTCCAATAATGTAAATATTATTTTTGTAACAACAGTAATTGCCATTAGAAATCAGAGGCTACATCAGTTTTGATATTTCCCCAATAAAAGGACTCCTGCTGTTACTGTTGTATTAACAGCCAAAAACTTAGCATTTATCTGAACCCAAGAGGTTCAAATGAAGTAGGCGAATCAGTTCTGTTTTCTGATTATAATAACACATTTGGATAACCCTTTTTAATGTTAATCAATGATTCACCTCTTTTCTATTTCCTATGAATGCTAAAAATACAGATCTTTCTATTCTCCAGGGTTTCAAGTTTGCCTTTAATTACAAGGGGAAAACTGATCAAAGAGAAGAAAAAACCCCTCACATTATTTTTGTATATGTGGTTTTTTTGCAAACAATTTGTTCTGAGCTACGTACTGGTACTTATTTTAGACATTTTGGGGTAATTATCAGTATTTATTAAATTTTCATAAATGCAGAAAGAATGAGGAACTTATGATTAATGGTAATTTTTCCAAAATATACATTAAAACTATTAAATTGTCAATATTCTTTTCTCTAGGAAAACTGAATAATGAAACTCACAGAAGTAGCACACTTAGAGCATAGAGAAGCAAGCAAAAGCAATACATGCTTTAGAAATTATTATGGAACATGGCTTATAAACTCTGCAAACTAAGCGCAGTTGCAGGAAAAAGGACTATACAAAATTCCTTAGCACTGGATGGCAAGCTCATAGAGGTAATCCTACCGAAACTGAATGAAAACCTGCTAAACAGCAGGGGAATGATTCATTTTTTTATTCAAGTGTTGAGTGCTGTTTGACGTATTGTAGGAAGTGCTTCCTGGTATCCTGCTGTTGTGGAAAAGGTCAGGTGTCTCCCACTGCTTTTGTGTCATATCTGCCAGGCCCATAAGGATTTGGGGGGGATATTATTTTATTGCAAAGGACTCACTGATCTGAGCGATAGGTGCCTGCATGCAAGTGTTTACAGAAATGTTGGATGACTAAGGGTCCATGGTGGACAATCTACATCTTGAATAGACATCTACAGGCTTGAACTCACCTTAAAGTTGATATCTAATACACAGTTAATTGTCCCTACATAGACATCTAGCACCATTTAAGGTAAAATCTTTTGTACAGCCTTTAGCTGCAGATCCACAAGGATTCATGTCTCCTATGACAGTTACATGATAGGTACTAGGTCTGTGCAAACCTCTTGCACACTCAAGGGCAACATGCCTCTGTGACTTAAATGACAATAGATATTTGTTCACTGGCAACTGAAAAAGCCCTAAATTTCAATATTTTATTCCTAAGTTGAATCCCAACTCTACCACATAGACACAGTCCAATTTCAGCTGAGAGATGAGGACCAGATTCAGTTCCTCCATTTCCTAAATCAGTCTCTTTTCTTTGTCTTTTCTGTTATTGTAGGCCTGCTACATTTTTCACACCTTCAAGCCTCAGCCTTTCATCTCTGTCTTCCTCAGTTTGAAACCCCATTTTATTCAGAACACATTATTGTGGTATAACATGTAGAAATATATTCCCTAAGTTCTTCAAAGTAGTAGTTTAGCTTTGTGTTTTTCTAAGCCATTTTCATAATTCCTCACCATTCTTAATAAAGTATTTTCTGGTCTGCAACTTCTGTTTAACTTAAACTAATTGGATATTAACTTCAATAATTTTTTTCATTACTGACTATAGTCCAATAACTTAGACTTAGAACATTATGTACCATATAAGTCAACTCAGAATTAGAAATGAGGTAATTTCTTTAAAATTAAAAATACAAAAAGGAAAAAATGGATTCTAAACCAATGCAGTTCAATTTGAAACGCATAGTCTGCTTCATTTTCCTCATTAAATAGGAAAGGTAATTCAGAAGTTTACAATCTTCCACCTGACACTCCTCTAATGATAGTGAACTGTAAAGGGTTAATCAACATTGATAATATACAGTTGTGGGCTTGCTTCTGGGGTGGTGGGTTGGCTGATGTGGATAATGTAC
>JAVJGI010000062.1:31323077-31353006 GCA_035590275.1 Ibycter americanus | reverse complement strand
AGATAAAAAGAGCTTTCTGAACTAAAACAGCTTTCTAACTGTGCCTTCCTTTTACTAGATTGAATTCATAGCCTTTTATCTGACTACATTATTACAGAAATTAATGTTTTTATGGCTATATAATTATAAGCATTATATGAAATGAAGACATATGAACAGGATAAAAAAAGAAGAAAAAAAACCAACCCCTGTTAAACACTTTAGTCTTTTAGAGATCAGACTTTTCTCTCTTCTTCTTATTTAGAAACGCACTTGCAGAAAGATTTCTTGCTGGTGTCTGTTAGCTCTGGTTAACTTGGGTCTCATCACAAGTTTTGTATTTCTCCATAATATGGCCTGAGAGAAATTACAGAAGCACTTTGATATATAAGGCAACATTTCTTTTTCTTCTTCCCTACAGGCAGAGAATATATTCAGTGTGTTTGCTACAGAGATGGAAGAATAGCTAGGTCAATAGAACAGCATATGGAGAGAAGGTTAATAGAAAAGCGTATGGAGAGAAGATATATTTTGTAAGTACAAAGTTAGCATCACATCAAATAGATGATTAAAAGGGAACTAGTTTATATTTAATAGCTGCCTTTTTCCTGGGACACATCTGATTTCAAAACCCAGAAGGGATTTGGCTTCATTAAAAAAACAGAACTCTCTCCTGTCACTTTTTTTAGGTGTGGTTCCTAAAAGGCAGTAAGAAATCCCTGAGTGATCTCCATTCCCATTGATTTCTTGAGAGGCATTTGGAACTTTGCAAGAAAAGGCCAATAATTAGCAAACCACAGACTTAATTTCACCTAATCAGTCATCCTTTGTCTTGTTCTGCAGATGTGTGTTTTCTGTCAGACTCTAAATTCTTCAGAAGGGAGAATGTGACTTACCGCTCATGCCACTTTGTGACTATTATTTATTACCATAGAATATATTTAGAATTGTAATTCCATGGCACTCATTTAACTTTTCACATCTGTAAGTGAAATGTATCAATTTATCTGGAAAATGATATTTGATACTTGTTTCCATGAAAATATTTCAAGCTGGATCTCCCACAGCCTAAGAGGGGCTCTAATGACTGAGCTATCATTGCAGAAGTCTTGAGAGAAGGGCTGTTTTCAGAAAGATTCCCACACAATCTTTTCTGGGAAAATGAGTTTAGACTGTTGCAATAGCATGTATTATGTCACAATTCAGGATATTTTACTCAAAACTCACTGATATAATAATAATAATAATAATAATTCGCAGACCAGAACTTCTCATGGCTGACCTGGCTAGATCTGCTAATGCCAAAGCTTTGCTCCCGACTGTTGGGAGTGTAATCTGGTCATGTTGGGAATATCTCAAAATAGCAGTAAATAAAATACTGGAAGGAGCCTTTTCCCAGAGACGGAAGCAGTATATATCATGGTGGCAGAAATCTGAATGTGAGGTATCATTGAAAAAAATGTAAAATCAGAAGTGAAGAAAAGGGAATTTGATCTCTACACCACATTGTTCACACCATGGTTAGCGTTGTGGGGAGGTGGCAGAGGCAAGATTTTAAACTGGATATTCCCAAGGCTGTGAGAGCTTTGACCACTGAATTACTGTACGAAGTGCACAGAAGGAGGCTGATTTTTAAAATGCTCCTCAGATCTTCTTCAAAGGTGAAAAATCTGCAGTGTGATTTAGATGCCTAATTTTCTCCTTGGATTTGGGATTTATTGGAAATAAGGCTGGTTAGACTGAGTGGGCATAGAAATTCCACATAAATTACTTTCAGGAATAGGAAAACAGAGGGGCAGAAGGCAGCCACGGTGGGGATGAGCCAGAAGTGGTGCTTCTGCCCTCCCCATTGCAAGACCCACAATTCATATGCTGTGCACAGCAGAGTTAAAAGAGCAGGGAGGTAAAGGCATCCTGGCTCCTGTCTAAGAATTTACTTCTGAAAAAGCTGATGGAGGTGACTTTAAAAGGGAGGCATTTGCTGAAGGAGCAATGACTTTTGCAAGGCTGTGTAGTTTGCAGTGCAGGGTTTGGAAAGCCATAAAAGAAATAGAGCTACTCTAATGGAAAATGATAAAGAAATGGATTTCAGTTAGGCTTGCACTTCAGAAAGAGAAAATTCTGGCTACTTCCCAGAAGTCGTGCTAGAGAGATTTCAAGCCAAAGAAATGTAAGAGGAAAAGGTAAATTTAAAAAAGATAATGTGTACTCTGACCTCTAAAAGGAACTTGCATTTTACAGCCCAACCATTCCCCAGTTCATCTCTGTGTATTCATATTTTCTCCTTATGTTTCTCCCCATTTTCCATGCCTATAAAATAATTAGTTGCTCATATCTTGCAGTCTTTAAGTATATTAAAATCAAGGATTTATTTGTGGAGTGTACTATAATTATCAATACTAATAGAGCTACAGCTTTAAGTAAGGAATGTTTACTCAGACACATCAAGTATTCAGAATGAAAGCAATTAAAGAATTTGATGTTCACAGTTAAGTATTAATATTAATGTGTGGGAAACTGCATCCAAATCATTTAGAGGTGGTTAGGAAGGCCTCTGGGAGTGAGACAGCCATGGAAAGTAGTGACATGATTATAGATGTATGGGAAAATAATGGAAACAGCTACTCTCTAAGCATCCTCAATAGGGAAGGAGGATCCTCAAAACCTAAATGAATGTGACTATAAGTGGCAGCTTTTAAGTTTGATTTGCCTACTATAAAACATTTTACATTAGTAAGTGTCTAGAGTCTTTGCACTCAAATGTATTTTTATCACTTGTCTCCAAATCCCTTTATGGATAGTACAATTAAGGGCACATATGAAACAAAATTGCACGACAGTAATTTGCCGACCATTATAATCTCAAACTGGAACTGTAATTCTCATCTGTTCCTGACACCGACCTACTGCCAGACCTAGGGTGAGCCATTTAACTGTTGGCTTGATTTTCCCAGTTCTAAAATTGATGGGAAAGTTCTAATGTGTCTCAAGGTGTATTTGGAGGGTTAATCAATAACGCTTGTAAAATTCTCTGAATGTTGTATGAATAAGATATAAACTTAATTTGCTGAGAATGTGTTTGGACTGACTACAGACGCTCCATTTACTGTGCAGTCTAAGAGTATAAAAAATGAAAAAAAAATTATGATCTCTGAAGGATGACAAGAAATCAGCTTTGCTACAAGGCTCTGTGACAGTCCTCCCTTTTCCACTGCTTCAGGAGATGTGCTTTCATATTACTGTTTTTTTATTTCTAGCTGACTCCACAGGAGTGGTTTTGGCTTGAAGTCAGGGTGAATATTTGCGGTGCATCTTTTTCAGTTCTGATTGCCTTACTGAAACAGATTTGGCATTTTGACATTCAGCATGTATTTTATGCCTTTTTTTTACTGTATGCATGTTGTTATGACCGTATACGCAAAAAAGTACAAATGCACTGCTGAGGGATGTATGTAAGTCAGTGGTTATGGGGGAACAGTGTAATGAAGAGAAGCATGACATTCCCATAGCAACAGTGGCAAAGCTCTTTATGCTGATGATGAGTACAAAATTACCAATGATTTAAAGGACAGCAGAAATAAGCTGTATGTGATTCCAAAAGAATTTCTTACCTTGCCAGAAACAAGTCAATTTAAGGTCAGTGTCAAACCCCAGTGGCTGAAAAACATTAATATAGAGCTGATGAAGACATTTACTACTTATGTCACTTAGGTAGAGTATATCGCCCTACAAATTAAAACCCACAATTTATGGGAGTATTTCAGAACAATATTACCTGTCTCTTTTCACTCCACAAATATGTTGTTTGTTTGTTTTTTAAATCCATGTCTTTCTGAACAGTCTTAGTATCAAGCCAGAGATGTTGCCTTTCTGGATGTCTTTAAGACACATTATATAATTTGGTAGCATTTACTAAAATCCAGACTTATTCCCCAATGAGTTTTACATCTTGCATAACATCTATCTATTAAATTTTACAGCTAGAGATGTTCTTACTTTTATGAGACCAGTATTTTTGTAGGTGTAGAAACAAATTTCTAGATGTCAAATGTAAAATAACATTCCAGTTTGCCTTTCATGAATATTTCTGTAAAACCTAAGTAATTTCATTGGCATCTTTATTTCTACTTCTGATTGAAATTGCAGACAGAGCAGTGATATTACTGGAAAATCTGGAAGTGGCAGAAGAGCTTGCAAAAATCCAGTTGTAGTTTTTCTATCAAAATCTTAGCTGTTATAATTTTCCAAACCAGTCATTTCATGCACCGGTGTTAATTACATCATGTTGTATCACAACAAGAGCAAAACAGCTATTTAGACATTTGTGCATGAAACTACTGTCCAAAAACAAAAATAATTTTATCTCCAGATAACAGCAGCCTCACAATTTTTGAAAAGTCATACTAGAAAGAAGTGTTAACAGTTAACAATGCGTAACGATCTCAGTCTTTTGGCAATGATGTGCAACTATTTATTTATTTATTTTCACAGCTCTTTGCAAGCTACTCCTCATCCCTTCAGCCAGTTTTTATTCTAAAAAAAGGAGATTCAAGGTAAAGCATTTTGTAACTTAAAAAGTTAAAGCTACCACTTGGAGTGCTTCAGGGAGTATCAATTCATCATTAAACTACTGAATTACAGGGACATATCTATCAGTCCAGGTAGTTAAGCATCACCCACAGGCTGGTGGTTTATTGGCAATGCATTAGATGTTGTTTCTAACTATCACATTGCTGGTGTAAAAGTAAAAATGAAAAAGATTCTCCTTCTTTAGAGTTGGTAGTCGCTGACAATGTCAAAACAGATGTAAATTAGGAAGTTGATCAGAAGCCCATTAGGCTTAATGATAAGACATCTGTATTAGTTCTTTGATTATCGCCAGTACCAGTTCTTTAATAATTCCTGTAATAATCTATGCATGGCAGGTTGGGTCCTATGCCACAGTCATAAAGAATTCTTAGTATGAGTATAATATTTACGGAGATATGTGTGACATGCTTCTGCTCAGCTGATGCACCTCATTCAATTAATTTCATATGGTTGGTTGTAGATAAATACTGTTTTATGGCCCTCCCTTTATTCTTGAAAACCTTCAGTTTCCTCCTTGTTATCGTTCTGGTCTATTTTAAAATAAATGCCCTGCCTTCTTTTCAGTGTGGTCCCAGGCCCCTGCACAGATCTTTATTTTGTCAGTCTTTCCTTTACCTGTGTATAAAGAAATTGCTGGAATCAGATCAAAACACGTTTTATTTCATTGAATACTGCACCATTTTAACAGAATTAATTATTCGGATATGTAGTACACTACCAAACACTTTTACTGTTCCTCACTCTACTACCAGAAAGACTACAACCTCTCACGCTCTCCACCAACACAGGAAATCCGAACCTGCTTTCAGCAACCACTTCAGCACGTGTTGTATCAGTGTTGGTGCAGTTTAAGTCAATGTCATCTTGATCTGTTTCTGTAAAATTGTCTAAATGATTGGACTAAAAACTGATATGGTATGTGCGTGTTGATTTATTATTATGATAACTTTGTGAAATGTGGCATTCATTGAAGGATTAATTTCAAAGCACTCCGGTGCCTGAGTGTGCAGATTGCATGTGAAGTGGGGCAAAAACCTGTTCTTCCATTTACGGTGTAATGCTCTCGTAGTCAAGTGGATAACTTTACAGGTAGGAGATAGAAATTAGGCATTTTTATCACAATGTGGCATGAAACACTGAATGTCCAGTCAAAATTGCATGGGTGAATTTCATATAGATTAATTCCACTGTACTCATCACTCCATAAATGTAAAAAAGACATTTGACCGGTTTATTTGCTCTATTAACGCTCATGAAGGTGCCAAAAAACTGTGCAGCGAGCCACCATAATGAAATGTTTGAAACAGTGGGTAGGAACCACAGGAAAACTTCCACACTTGTTTCCTTCTCGGGTTTGGTTAAACCAGGTGTAAGAGACTGTGTCGGTGAGAGCCACCATCGCCACAGCAGGTGTTTGCCTCAACATTGCTATGGCAGGAAACTCACACCATCACACCAGCAAATGTTTCTCTCAA
Source organism: Ibycter americanus (assembly GCA_035590275.1). Taxonomy (NCBI): domain Eukaryota; kingdom Metazoa; phylum Chordata; class Aves; order Falconiformes; family Falconidae; genus Ibycter; species Ibycter americanus. Next base: position 31,346,962 of record JAVJGI010000062.1, on the reverse strand, counting down.
CATCGTTAAGGCAGGGAGCCAACACCACTGCCACACCAGAGGTTTATCTCAACGTTGTTAAGTCAGGAAACCCACCGACTGACACCATGGAGCAACTCGGGGAGCTAATCCTGAGAAACTAAACCAAACCCCTGTGTATGCACCCAGACCCGGAGTCGGGGGGATCTAGGGGCCTGGAGACCCCTGAGGACCATCTGATGGTGCTGGGCATGCACACCACCACTGGGTGGAAGGTGTGGTTAAGTAGAAAAGCTCATGACAACCCTATAAAAGAACAGAACCAACCAACATCAAATGGAACGTTCCCCCACTGGATCTGGAAACAAATCGGACTGTCAGGATGCTGCAGATCTGGGGTGGTAGCTATTGCTGTGAACTCTTTCATTCTTCCCTCCTTTCTTTCTCTCTTTATCTCTTGGTCTCTCCTTTGCATTTGCAAACTGTAGTCAGGCAATTAAAGTTCCTTGGCTCTTGACTGTTTTGAGTCTTAATTCTGTTCCCAAGAATACAAGTAGAACCTCACTCCGGTCTTGGACTGGCGTGCGACACCAGAGGATGGTCAAATGATTTACTGGTAAATATAAAATGCTCTAAAGTGGAGATATCTGATATTTGAAGGAAAAAAAGGACAGGAAATCTGGAGCAAGGCTCATCACAGTATATTATTTCTGTTCAGAAGGCTCTGTCATTTGTTACATTGTCTGCTCAGTGTTCACTTTGTAATTAAATACATTCTCAATACAGCAATAGGTAAAATTACTAACAATCTTTTCAGTGTTGCAAGCATTATTGTTGGCTGGAAAGGAGATAACTTATTAGTGGAATATCTTTCCCCACTCGTTGTAGTCATGCTGCATTTCCTACACCAGTTTTCTACTGAGTTTTCCTGTCTTCTCATTGTTTGGGACCCGTTGCTCTATGCGAAGAATTTATAACTATATTTTGGAGCTCTACTGTCTTTCTCTGGGTAGTCAGGAAATTAAAAGAAAATGAGTGAACTTTGATCTTTGCTTTCCTCAATGGAATAATGTGCAATTTGCTGCCTTACCTTTGGTACAGTTTTCATTTACATTATACTTTTTAATTTACAACAGGGCAAGCACAAATGAAATACATTACTAGTTTCCGATTAACTTCCTGCACATGTTAGTGGAAGAGTACAATGCTGCCTTTATGTGAGGATGAAATCCTAAGCTTATCTCTTTTCAGCATTAATGACAGAACTTGCTGACCAATATATTAAAATTATGTACAAGAAAAACTGCTTCCTTGGCTGTTCATATTGAGTCAAACTCATTCATTATGATTCTATATCTGAAAGCACAAACTGCAAAATAAGGGTTTTTTAAATCAAATAACATACTAATAGTTACAGAAAATGTATGCTTTTTTGATATTGGAGAGTAACGGTTTTCAGGATGAAGTTCTGTCTTCACTGAAATTTACAGAATTTTTGCCCCTGACTAATGGGAACAGAATGCCATGGTCATGTCAGCTTCTGATCCATCTGCTGGTTTGTCCTGACTCATTGAGGAGTCACTTCCCTAAGAACTTGTTTCTGTTTCTATAAAAAGAGTGAAATGTTGCTTAGGTGCTTTTGCTGCAACATGGTAAGTTGGAGCTAACTGAATTGACTGTACTTCACTTTAGCTTCTTCAATGATAGAAACTGTTTTAGAACAAATTTTTCAAGATTCTTATCCTGTACGTGCAGTTTTGGCTACACAATTGTCCAGACAGATGATTCAGGTTTAATGAGGTTTTGTAGGTTCCATCACTTGCTAACTTACTAAACTTCGTATTTTAGTAAGAATATTTTTACAAGACTAGTTCTCAAAAAAACCATAAGCATTAGCACTACGGTGCTGCAACATAGGTCCTCAGTGCTGGGAGTAGAAGATTTTGTCACCCAACTCCTGTATGCATGTGGAAGAAAGTTTCATTCATGTGTTGGGATTTTAAATAGGATGCTAAATCCTTGCGTGTCTTAGTCAATAAGAAACAAGAGAAACAGTCTTTCAAATCTTCTGCAATCTGACATATTAAATTCAAGGACTTTCATCGGGATTTGCATTTGTTTACACAGTCACGGGACCACCTACCAGTCAGCTAGAGCAGTCCCTACCCAGTCATCACAGGGAAAAAGGTTTCTGTGGAGGAAATGTCCATACGGTTTTACCACAGTCCAACTATGACTGAGGGCAGCACTTCGTCATGTAGCAGGGAGATGTTTGGTACCTCCAGATTCAGAGCTGGTACCTAACCTCTGAGGCTGGAACCCCTGGACTTTGCATCCTGATATTGTCCTTGTCTACATTTTGTCTAAGACATCATCATCATCAAGTAAAAAGATAACAGCAGCAGTGTTTTCTAGAGTTCAGCCATCCTAAGTGTTAGATTAGGGCTGCATGCCTAAAACTCAAGCAACAGCTGTGTTGTAATTTGCTTTTTCTCCACCTTAATCTTCTGATGCTATCAGCTGCATAATAGCCCAACTTTAGCATACAAGGTATAGGTCACCCTCTTCCTCACCTTTGACTACTTTAGATTTGTAAAATGGGAGGTGCACATCCTTCAACTGAAAGATTCACAGCTGATTCAAATTGGAGAAGATTACTTGGATATTTTTCTTCTGGAGTGAGGACCTGGGGTTTGGTGAAAGGGGACACTGGGCTATTGTATTAAAAACAGACAGTGGTATCATCTTTGGAAGTGTCTCTGACTGTCACTTTTTATGCTAAACTTCCTAACATTGAAGCCAGTTATCTCAGTTAGATACTTCAGATACATGAGATGAATTTTCTGCTGGAGAGGTACCTCCACAATCTCTACAAAGGGAGCTTAGAGTGAGCAGCTTCAAATCCGGTAAGTAAATTCTACATGTCTAAAGTATGATGTCTTTTGCTTTTTGCTTTCAATTTTCTATTGTAAGACACGATACATTATATCAGTGAACCTGGCCACAGAAAGGAATGCAAGGGAGATGGGTAACAGTATGCTCAGGTACACTTAGCAGGAATGCTGTGCCAGCTGGTGGTCTGTACTGACAAGCCTTAGCTCTGCAAGCTCCCCAATGTGAGTACCAGACATAATGCCTGCAAAGTCGGGAGTCCTCCAGTCTGACCCCTGGCTGTCCTAAGGAGGCTTCTGATGGCTGTATGCAAGTGAAAAGCAAATTATCAGATCTGAACAGAAGAGGAAAAAAAGGTAGAATTACATAGAGAAAGTGAAAAACCCTCAAACATGAACTGAAAAGTTGAGGCTGATGACTAGAAAGATCAGGTTTGTAAATGATACCAAATAAGTGTCTGAAAGCATATGGTCCCCATAAACAGTGCTTCTCAGTCTGTAATCAGAACAAGTCCCAGGTTTATTGGCTTGGACAGACATTTGTTGCAGGACTGTCATTACAGTGTGTCTTTAATTCCCTGCACCTGATTCAATATTTTCTTCAGTTATCATTGTGCATCATTCATCACTGCCTCAAAAGTATCACCTCCAGCAACAGAGAGATTAATGGTTTGAAAATGAAAGCTTTCTGGGTACATTTTAACAGTTGAAAGTTTTTTGGCTTTTTATTTGCAATGTTACACTTACCTTCATTTTCAGCAAGTGTTACTGTAAATAATCACATTCTTTTAAAAAACAAAACAGGGTAAAACTTGAATGCAAGTGTTCAATAAACAATTATCCCACTTCATGCCCTTGTTTGTACTAAAGATAACTGGTTCAACACTTTCATGAGTTGCATGCTCACGTGCCGTCTAGAGAGATTATCTTATTTTGCATACACATACATGTATATAAAGACTGTATAAGACATGTTTCCCTGGAACCCTTCTATGCTTGACTTTTACAATAGACGAGTAAGTATATACTGTACAACATGAATAGTAAGGATTTGGAATTCAGGAAAACATCAAAAACCTTAGCAGAAATTAACATCTCATTTTGCTAAGTGCTGTGCAAAAAATATAAGAAAGCTGTTTCAGTGCAGAAGTTTATAAATTAACTGACTGCATGCAAATCTGTTATTCAGAGGTTATGAAATTTTTTGTAAGATCAAACAAGCAGAGACCCTGTTTATAAATAGAACTTCAATTCTGTTAAATGAATAAGCAACCCCCAGTGGTCACCTTTATCTTGTTTCTGTTTAGTTTATATTTGTCCCCCATGAACTCTACAGTCCAGTTAGGATTTTCTCCCTCTTGTTTTCTAAGCTGACCAGAGCTGTCAGGAGAAAAACCTTCTTCATCACAGATAAAACCTACTTAGATTCTGGGAAAGGCTACACTGAAGAACATGAACCACCTAAGGTAGTCCAGCAACCCAGATGGTTATAAAACCTCATGAACTCCTAACACAGTGACTTTCACTGACAGTATCTCCAACCACACATTTCTGCTAAAATATTGCTGGACAAACCAAGATTGGGTTTCACAGGTGACGTGCATGTAGCTAACAAGTAGAATAATAGATTTTTCCGGGTTGGAAAAGACCTTTACAATCATGAAGTCCAGCCATCAACTTAGCACTGCCAAGTCCACCACTAAGCCATGTCCCTAAGTGCCACATCTTTTAAATACCTCCAGGGATGGTGACTCATCCACTTCCCTGGGCAGCCTGTTCCAATGCTTGACAACCCTTTTGCGGAAGAATTTTTTCCTAATATCCAGTCTAACCCTCCCTTGGCACAAATTGAGGCTGTTTCCTCTTGTCCTATCACTTGTTACTTGGGAGAAGAGACCGACCCCCACCTGTCTAAAACCTCCTTTCAGGCAGTTGTAGAGAGCGATAAGGTGCCCCCTGAGCCTCCTTTTCTCCAGGCTAAACAACACCAGATGTCTCAGCTGCTCCTCATATGACTTGTGCTCTAGGCAGGTCACCTAATATAAGATGGAGAGCGGCTTGGCGCGCTCTTCCACCAGCTCCTGCAGTACCCTTGGATGGATCCCATCTGGCCCATATACTTCTGTGTGTCTAAGTCAGGTTGCTGACCATTTCTCCTTGGATTATGGGGGTTTCATTCTTCTCTCCATCCCTGTCTTCCAGCTAAGGGGGCTGAGTACCCACAGAACAACAGGTCTTACTATTAAAGACTATTGAAGTAGTCATGTTTGAGCCTGGGATGATGCCAATCTTAGCACAAGCACATGGCCCATGCAAGTATGTGTGGGACTCTGTGGAACTATTCAGTATTTACAATGCTCAAACATGAGAGGTGCCTTCTGAGCCCTGCCTTCACCCTGGAAGAGGATGGCCAAGTCAACAGTATTTTGAGGACAGCACCATGCTATATATAGCCCACACAAATAGCCATTTCTTGGCCTTGCACTGAATACTCCCTCTTTGTGGAGTCCACATCAGAAGTCAACTGACGGTGGGTGTGTACCACAGCAACAGGTTACAGGGAGAATTTTTGGGATACTGGGTTGGATCTGGAGAGCATCCTGCAGTGAATGTCCCTTGCAGTGAGCAGGAAGAAGCGCTGGCTTGGCACTGACTTCATATTGAGAATAAATTTCTGTTCTCACCATGATTACTACTGAATGAAGCCAGAAGCCCTCTCAGCCAGGCAGGGAAGAACGGTCTTGCTGAAACAGTGTCCTCTGCCTACTAGTTTACTTATTCATGCACAGGTCTGTGAGCTTCACTCTACCCAGCCACTTTTGTTTGTGCATCTTTCACCATGCACAAAAAGTCTCTGCAAGCAGGATTCATGTAACTTGCAAGTGCATGGCAAGTTTTTTCTGTCAATAATAGATCGAAAGGTTTGTTGTCTTACTGATCTAAGTATTAATATGTTCCCCACTCCCACTGAGCCACCTAATGAGTCCCTGTTAGCTGGCAAGCATCAGCCAGTTAGAGCAGAGTCAACCTCCATTTTTCCTTTGGACAATTCCTCCCTGAACATCTTTTTTTCTGATTCACTATTCTTTTCTGTCCTAGTGTTTTATACTTCTCATGAAAGTATTTTGAATCTTTGAGTTGATAGCCATTAGTCTCTCAGCATTCTTTCTACGTTTTAACTTTTCTTATCTTGCATAGCTTTACCTTACATACTGTCTTACAGCTCAAGCAACTGATCTTTTTGTAAAATCGAGCCGGTATCACACAGCTGTGATTCACAAAACTGAACATTTGGCACGGACAGCTGAACCTCAAGGCTGTGGGTTACCAGCCTATTCAGAAAGCCTCTACGTAGCAGTTGCTGTAGTATAGCCTTGATATTTTGAAGATGGTGCTGTGCAGAGGAATGTTTTGAAAATATACATGTTGCTACCAGAATTGCAGTTTGTGCGTGGAGAATAATTTTGTAAAGAAAGAAGCCCTGCAAAATGCACTTGCATCCCTGATGCTTGGAGCAATGTACTGAACTTGTAGTTGTCTGGTAAGAGGCATGGGGCCCAAGAGACAGAGAAGCATGTAAATCTGTGAAGGACTACTAGCTTCACAGGCTGCTAATCTGCCTTGAGCTTTCCTTGATCTCCCCAAATCCCTTTCTTCTTTGCTTGTTTTTTTTTTAAGCAGGCAACTGGCTTATATTCCCAGGTCTGCTGAAGCTACCATTTCAGCTCCCTGGTCAGGATTGCCCTAGAATTAACAACTCCTCAGCTGCTGAAACGGGCAAAGAAAGCTGGAGCCTCCAACTCATCTTGCACTTTTCATTGCCTTTCATAGTCATGACTACATGATGGAAAGAGACATGCTGCTGAGAAACAGTCTTTGTAGTCAAAGCAATTTACATGTTGCATCCCTTTTGCTTGTGTCCTGGTTTCAGCTGGGATAGAGTTAATTTTCTTCTTGGTGGCTAGTGCAGTGCTGTGTTTTGGATTTTGTGCGGGAACAGTGTTGGTAACACACTGATGTTGGTTGTTGCTGGGTAGCGTTTGTACTGGGTCAGGGACTTCTTGGTTTCTCAGGCCCTGCCAGCAGAAGAATCTGGAGGGGCAAGGGAAACTGGGAGGGGACACAGCCAGGACAGCTGACCTGAACTAGCCAAAGGGATATTCTATACCATGGGACATCATGCTCAGTATACAAACTGAGGGGAGCTGGCTGAGGCAGCCGATCATTGCTCAGGGACTGGCTGGGCATCAGTCAGCGGGTGGTGAGCAATTGTACTGTGCATCACTTGTTCCCTTTTCTCCGTTCCCTTTGGATAACCTTCCTCTCCCCTTCTCCCTCCTTTTCAATATAACTGTTATTGTTGTTATTGTTCTTTTGTTTTTATTTTATTTCAATTATTAAACTGTTCTTATCTCAACCTTCGAGTTTTGCATTCCTTTCCAATTCTCTTCCCCACCCCCCTGGGTGAGGGGGATGTGAGCGAGCAGCTGTGTGGCACTTAATTATCAGCTGGGGTTAAATCACAGCAGCTTGGCACTGGTTGTTCAAAGGATTTGGTAATAACAAGATCTGTTCTCTCCAGGACCTTTACAAGAACACTTGAATAGACTGTCCTTGTTCCAGTTTATAGGCTGAACTAGAAGACACAGTGGGCTTTTGTACATCTTTAGTGGAGTTATCCTTTGGATAGAAATATTGGGTGGAGTTTGGGGCATAATCACACGGTCAGGGGCAAAAAGATCACTTTTGTTATTTTCTTTCTTTTTTGTCTTCATGGAGTCTCAGAGTCCAGCTGACACCTTAGACAAAGCTCCTTGGCACGTACTGTGAAGTGGTGGGTCTGGAGCACTTCTAAATACCTATTTCTGGGTGAGCATTCTGGCCACTTCCAATCCTCCAGTGGAGCTATTCCATGTGAAGTGCAAACATAGGTCTAGAAACTGAAAGTGTACCTGAAAATCCACCAGTGTCTCCTTCTCTTCCTCAGCATTCCTCGTATGTTTTTCTTCCTGTAAGAAGAAACCCTGGATTTGTAGACTATAATGTAGTTGCAGAATGACCCAGAGTTGTCTAACATTTTCCAGGAGATAGAGCTTACTTTTTTCCTGGTTTCTTTCTTTGCATGGCTGCTCGATGACTGATGTCAGATTCATGGAGGTAGTATTCATTAGAGTAAGTAGCTGAGCAGTGTATTCTTTGCGCAGATCTGGTGTGAAAGGAAAGAATGAGTCCCTTAAGTAAGAGATGTAATAGTAGCATTTATTTTTGTCTACTCTGTGCGTTGCGTGACTTTTTTCCCAACTCTTTCTCTAAAAAAAGTATCTTATCTCATATTCCTTCTATTCTCTATCATGTCAAAAATAATACCAGAAAGAACTGCCTGAAAAGTTAAAATAATTGTTGTATGTCATAAAATTTCCAGCTCTCTGAAGGTTTCACCCTGTTAGATTTAGAACATGACAACTTGGGTGCGTTTTTGAAATATTTTTCTTAAATAAATATATTTTCTACTGGTTGCAAAAATGTATTTTTCATGTTTAATTTTTTAAAATCTGACCCAAACTGATTCATTAATATTATGACTAGAAAAAAACTTTTCCACACTCTTTTGAGGATGTGGGAAAAAGTGAGTCTAAATGTCACTAAATATGTCTTAATCTTGAGGTGACAATAAGTTGAATTTTTCTGGTTTGTTTAGAATTCAGTCACTCACCACAAGTATATAGAACTCAAGTTGTAAAGGACTGCTGGGAATCAAGCTCCACTTTTTTGTTTAAAACAGGCTGCTTATTTATAGTTTTGAGGTTTTGGTATAAAGTCTGTGTATTCCTCGACCCTGCTGAGCATTAACTCTCCAGGGATACAACAAATAAAAGAGGAAGATCTGGACAGATACATAAAACTGCTGTCATTATCACCATAATGATGCTAGGCTGAGCACTAGTAGAGGCTTAGTAATCTCCCAAATTGGGGAATAAATTGTTTCATAACCTGTAGCTTTCAGAGTATGTGATACATACATATAGTGTGCAGAATGTTACAGCTGTGCTCAGGGTCTTCGTGGGAGCTTGTTGTGCATTTTTTGTGCCCTTTATTTGTGTAATGGCCCACACAACTCCACATTATTGCTCTGTCCTCTTTAGGATGGTGGCAGCCATTTCACAGTCTGACAGAAGCTACTTCTCTCAATTTCAAAATTCCTCTCCTTATGGGAGAGCTTTACTTCTTGCTCTCTTACATTAACACTGGGAACATTGTCGTTTTATTGGTTCCTCTGTTTTCTAGTGTTCATTTTTTATGTAGGCTATTCCATATGAAGTGCAAAGATAAGTCTAGAAACTGAATGAATTTTTCACAGTTCCACCAAATTTCAGCAGCTCATAGCTATTTAGCTTATTTATAACTTTCTGGTAGACTGTTTTATGTAACATTTAGTACAGGCTTTCACAGTTCCCGAGACAAATACTGCTGTCTCTTGAAATGACCAGCAGAAGCACAGAGCAACTTTAAACATATTCATTTATTTATTGCACGTTTTTATGAAGTGGGGGTCCTTTCCAAATTGTTATTAATGTAAAAACCTTGACACAGTTCCTGAACAGAACTTTTTGAAGGTCAGCTAAGACGACGTGAAGAACTAATAGGAAAGTTTCACTTTTTGGTCACTTTTAGCAAATGAGCTTTTAAAAACGGTGAGTTTGCATTCATATACTTAACAGTAAAACTAACTTTTTGAATGACTCTCCCTTATAAAGAGAAAATCTTAAGGATCCTCCAAAATTAGTTTCCCTGGTATTTCCTTGATAATTCTTTCATATATTGCACTGCGTGATATTCCATGAAAGATGACTGCCAGGAAACATGGTGCTTTATCTGCTGAGGTAGGAGAAGGTCACTGACTTAGGAATCAGTTTAAAGTTTGGGTAGGGAACTAGTGACAAAGTGTGTTAAAAAAGCCATGGTAGGAAAAAAAAAAGAAAGAAAAGGAAAAAGAAAAAGAAAGAAAAAGAAAAGAAAAAGAAAAAAGTAAAAGAAGAAAAGGTTTGGCCCATAGATTGAAATCTCACTGAGAAAAAGAATAGGAATGGCTCCAAGATTATCAGAGAGATACAAGGGGACATAGCAACATATTTTTGAAATCTTAGTTATCTGTGCATTGTTATAGGAAACAAAGAGAAATCTTAATGTTAGTATACACAAAACAAATACAAACAAAACAGCCCTCTGGCATCACTTAGATTTCGTGAGATAAGGTCAGGATTGGAATATCAGTACAAAGCCTGATCAGGAAAGATGTCAAGAAGAAAACATTGTATATAGAGAACTCCAGAGAGATGAGAGAAGAAGCACAGTGAGATTTGCTGAGTGAAATACAAAAGGAAAGGAACTCAGGGATGCTGTGGGAGAAGTCTGTCCTAGATCTTTGCACTAGTAGGTAAATTACATTTTTCTTTGAACACAAGATTAATATCAGCAGGTGGGATTGGTAATAACAATAAACTTTCACTACTTGATTGCCTGTTGGAGAAATTTTACAACAGATCATATATTTTTTAAAAAAGACACTTCCAAAGTTCTTGTAAAGTGCAGAAATAGTAAGGAAAATATCAAGCGTTGATAATGAAGATCAGTTATTTTAGGTTTAATTCTCATTTGATTTTGACTAAATCCCAATGACTGATTGAAAATTGGAAACTGTGGAAGGCAATTTATGTGAAAGTGATCATGAAATGATAGCGTTCATGCTACTAAAGAAGAGAAACAACAGCAGAATGATGGCAATGTATTTTTAAAAGCCCACAAAACAAAATGGACCTCAGACTCAGTTCTGTAGATCAGTCCTGAGGAGAGAAACTTCTTGTGAGAAAAGGAAGTTTAGGACAGTTGGCAGCTTCTAAAAGAGGCAGTATTAAAATGATCTTCTTCATACATGGGCTATTAAACATGGAGGCGTAAATGCAACCACCAATTCAAGAAAACTGTGCTGAATTTTACTGAAACTGCAGATTAGGCATTCTTTCTCAGTGCCTCTGCCACTGCCTGTTATGAGATGAATCTTTCCTCTGAGCCAGCTTGACTATTCTTCTTATGTTCTCACAATAATAGTGATCTACTTACCTCAAAGACAGTGAAGAACGATGCGGACCATAATCTAGCTGCCTATTCCAAGCACATAATCTAGATATTGTAACATTTAAAAAGTGCACATGGCTAGCACAGAATGATTCAAATCAACTAACATTTTTTTCACTTTGTCATAGGTCCCTGAGTTCTATGATATTGCAAATACCATTTTTTTTAGCTGCACCTTGAACTTACCATGCAATCCATTAGGTCAGAAAGAGATTACTGTAATGGCTATCAAGTTTCTTTCTCTAATGAAAAGACTGGTTTTAACTCTTTTTACTCTTTCCATGATAAGGAGAAAAAAACCCCCCAACCAACAAACAAAAAAACCAAACGCTAAGAAAACCCCTAGAATAGATTTATATATCATTGTAATCTTCTTTTTAATGCTAACTTTAGTATTTTATTTTTTTCAAAATAATTTTCCTTTTATTTTACTTACAGCCAAACATTTCTATGCTATATTTGTCCTTTATTTTTTACTGTAGTTAATATGAATAATTGAGTCCTGTCCTCTTCATATTAGTACAATTGTTTGCAGAAAACTGTTTGTCTTCTCTAGACTGTTTCTCTCATAATAACCTCTCTGATTCTCACTGTCTTTTTTTTTATCCTCCCACTGTGCTCTAGCTTTTTGTGTTTTCCATGACATTTATTATTGTGCAGCTATGCTCTGAATTCTGCCTTTGTACTACTTCGTGTGAACTTCTGCAGAGGAGTTCAGGATTACTCGAATCCATCTGAACACCTTGACAGCATGAACGCGGTTTTGATTGTTCTGGCAGCTCTCTTGAGATTAGTTTTGTCGTAGAAATAAAGTAATTTCCAAAATTAATATTGCTTCCTTTCTCCCACTAGGGTGTCTCTGTTAGCCTACAGCTCCATAGCTCAGTAGATCATAGATCTTGTAGTTTCCCTTTTGAAGATGTACTGTGCCACAGCTCAGCACAACCAGCTGGCTGGCCAAAGCTTAATAGCCTAATTTCCGAGAGTATGAAACTGCAGAGTATCCACAGATACAAAATTATCCACTGGGGCCAAATCTGCCAGTACATTGTTGTACCCAAAACATTCAATTTCATAAATATTGCACCTGTTAGAAAATTACAGTGGCCTTTACTATGGGAATGGAATCTTCAGGACTCAATGCCATATCACAAGACAGTTGCTGAAGTGTTTAAAAGACAGTCATTTTTGTAGCATGGTTTCTACTGACTGTAGTTCTACATAGCAATCATTGATAATCCCTGAGTGAAGATGAAAAGGCACTCTACTGATTCTTTAACCCTTTTCATGAACCATTTTCATTAATCTTGAACAACATCAACTTTCTATATGGACATAACAGAAAATAGACCATTAATTAAATAGAACATTAATATCCAGAAGAAAAAAACAGTCACAGACTACTGAAGAAAGGTGTGAGGTACTATCACTTGTGGACTCAGTATGCAATCCTCATACTCCTCTTATTGACCATGAGGGCTGCTAGGAAAGATATTGTTCCTGGGTTTTGCATATCAGCACTTCAAAACATCAGTGTTAATTGCCTGATGAGTGGTATGATGGCTTGATGCACACCTCAAGTAGTTCTGCTAACATATTCTTACGAAAGACTTATTTAATCCCTTATCTTGCTCAGGCTTTAAGCAGGTGTGAAGGGATGTAATATTTTAAGGTCTTCTCAGCCCTTATGGTGCCAGCCCTTACACCACTAGTAACCCAGAAGCTTTTGTGGCTGGCACAAGGAACTACGCTTCTCCAGGAGGCAAAAGTAAGGTTGGGCTTCTTAACAGTGAGTAGGCAAAGAGCAAACAAAGTTTATTTGAACATGTCAGTTAAATCATGTCGTTGTGGAAAGAACAAAGCAGATGCTGCACAAGTGGAGCAGAGTCATGACCACCAGCTAGTTCTGCAGTTGGTTGGAGTGGGAACCCCTGAGTGAGCAAACATTTTTGTCTATTACCTGAATGTAAGCACAGCATGCAAGTCATTTGTTTTATACTGAGGCTTTTAAACTGGAAAACCTCTATCCAATAATCCTACTACAGCATTTCTGCTGAATTGTGCAGCCTTTATGCCAATTAGTGAATTGTGTGCAACTGGTCTTTTGTATTTTTAGGTTTTTAATTTTGATACTTAGATGCAGATTTGCATGGATTTCATTATTAGTTATGAATACATTAAATCTGAACATGCATTTTTTTTTTATTTTATTGGAAATTTGTTCTTCCTGTGAAAATTTACTCTGAATGCATCAAATGATTCTGCCAATAATATACATATTTACTTCATTTTGGTAACCAAGTGTATATATATATGTTAACTATATTTAATTATTTTTCCCCCCTGTGAGTTCTGGAGTATGTTTTTAAAGCAAATTGGTTATTTTTTAAATTATTACTATTATTCACAGGTAAATTTCACTGCTATTTTGATATATGGATAAAGTAGAAGATGAACTGTTAGGACTACAAGGAAATTTAATGTTAACTTAAAATATTGTTTGCGTTTTTTTTTCCTTATTCCTTCTGATGGGTTAGGGTCGGGAGAGGCATCTCAAACAAAAGCTTAACATTAGGCACTGTCAATACAGGTCTAAGATTACTGCCAGTTTAACAGATTATCAATATTACAAGTCCATATCAGTGGCAAGTTTTACAGTATGTTTAAAGTAATGTCACTTTGCCCTGAGATATAATTGCGATAGAGGTAGTCTACTCTACCCTTGATAAGTTAAAGCAGTGCAAACTGCAGTCTGTGCTGCTTTTAGCACTGGAGCTAGCTAGTTAATCATTGAAGGATCTTTTCTCCTAAAGGCTCATCAAGCACATAGGATGCAAGGGAGAGAATAGCAGTCCTACTGTATTATGCACAAAAAACGAGCGCTTCTACTTGCCAATGGCAGTGCTGCCTACCTCCTACCAGTAGGCTGAGTTTGAAGGAAAATGCACTATGAGATTACTAATTAATTATAGTTGCTATATGGTACTTAACTACATTAATAACTTGACCAAGATCAACCTTCTTCTGGAAGACTGCTGGAGCAATTAAAAAAGCCCTATTTCCAGCCTTACGGTTTGATTAATTCCATTTGCTTTATCAAAGAACTGCTGTAACAAATTAAATCTTGATCCATTCCTGGCTCTACACAGGGGTAGCTTTTGATCCAAATGCTCACAGTACACAGCTCACATGTATGTTAGAGGTTACCTGAAGTGTGAGAAAGAGGAGGAGAAAAGGGTTTCTGCTATCTGACTGGTAGGTGGTGGCTTTTCTTTCCTATACCCTTGAGCCTTAATCTTTACTCTTGAATCTTGAAAAAGAGTGGAGCTGAGAGCTGAAGCCCATTGCAAAGCAATTATCCTTGATGTTCCCATTTCTTGCAGTTCCTTTCAGGGGAATGACACTGTACAGAACTATGAATCAAGTATCACTTACCTTGAAGCCAGACATTCATCTATTTAGATGAGTTAAAAATCAACATTTGAGAAAATTGGTCTAGCTGAAAATAGCAATAAAAACTAAACTCTGTTTTCAAAGCATTCAAAACTAACTGCAGTTAAGCAAACTGATGAACTGATGACCCATCACTGAAATGTCGGGGATCAGCAACTGGGAAAAGCCATGCTATTTGATGGAGTTCACTCCTGAAGTGTGTGAAGGGTGGAGGAGTCTTATTCTAGCTGATATGTGTGCACAAACAAGCATTCCTGCACCTCAGGAATTTTAAGCAAATTTTTTTTTACTTTGACAAGCTACTAGAATTTGAGTGCTGAAATGTATTACAACACAATTGTCCTGGCTGTTCTGGCTCCTTTGCTATTTTCCTGCTAGGGAGCTGAGGTACCTGCACAAAACATTATATTACTCATTAGAACGGCTCTCCCCTTGAATAGAATAATTTAAACAAAATCCACTCAAAACCTTACATATCCATGGCGTTCCCATTTCAGGATCATATGATCAATATTAAAGTGACAGAATTTGAATTGCCTGTATATCCTCCCAAAAGACTGTAATTGAAAGAGACATCAGACATTAATTACTTAGAATTTATTGTTGGCATTGTAACTACCTGTTTATACCTAGGATACTTTCAAAGTAAGATATTCACACAAAGTTTTGAAAACAGATATGAAACTGCCAAAGATTTATCCAGAGATCCATAAAGATAAAGGCGAGAAAGCATGAGTAAGAAAATAAGGACTTTTTTTTTTTTTAAAATGAATAGAGTACAATTTAAAAAAAAGAAAAAGAAAAAAAGCTGAACTGGTTTCTTATTTTTTTAAAAAATATATTTAAAGGAGGCAGAAAAGTAGATTCTGAAAAGAACACATCATGAAAATGAGGAAATGGAGGAAGATATAATTAACAATCCTTGGTAATAAGCATCATGTTGAATAACCAAAATGCACAGTGTACACTGTCATGCCATTGCTTTACGCCCTAAGTGACGGCAAGTTGCACCTCCTAATCAAAACCAGACACTTTTAAATATTTAAATATTAAATATTTAAATAAATAAATAAGCAGAACATGAGCTTATCATCAGACATTGAGATTCTTGTAAAAGTAAGAATAATATATTGACCTGCTGTAAAATTTTTTGTCCACAGATCAGAGATGCAATCATCAGATGTCTACACCTTGTCATTGTTAGTCTTGTGTGTACTTATGATTCACGTGGAATTTCAATACGCTCAGTTGAACTTCCTATCTGAATGAGTGCAGGTCACAGAATAACCTAGTTTAACTAAGACTTCCAAAATATTTCTATAGGTAACTGTAGTTGCATAATTTGGAGAGAGCCAAAAGTAGTTATATATCAGCTTGAACACACCTACAGTTTCAAGAAGTAGCATGGCTGGAAATAAAATATAGGGAATTTTTTCTAGATTTCAGATTTTACCATTTTTTTCAAGTATTGATGAAGACATTCAACTAGATGTTATAAATGTCTTTTTTTTTTTTTTAATGTCAGTGAATCAATGATCTTTTTTATGTGTTTGAGGGAGGATGAAGCAAGACAGTCAGTCAGGCTTATACTTGCAGAGTTTCTGCAGTGATGAAAGGAAAAGCCACATGCAAGGACAAAGCCAATAGGAATGCAGTGGAAATATCTTATTAACTAGATAATAACCTAGCACGTTCTATGTGTAGGGTTTGGGGCTTTTTCTTTTCCCTATTTTTTCTTTTTTCTTACTTTTTTTTTCTTTTCTTCCTTCCCCCCCCCCCCGGTGGATTAGATCCTGCAGGAGAACAATACCTGGTTAAGGATAGCAGGTCACCTTGCTTAATCCTGTTTGTTATACAAGTGAAAAAAAGTATTATTTGACTAATATTTAGTGCATCGATTAAGTTAGAGACTTATTATCAATGGTAATGGTTATGAAAAGGTCTCAGGAATCTTTTTCTTTAAGCAAAGAAAATCCTAAAATGATCATTTCTACTTTTTTTTTTTTTTAAATGAAACTTGATTTCTTCTGAAATACCTCCTCTATGATTACACACAAACCTTGTTCTTCACGGTGGAACTAGAATACTGTATCACTCTGCTGACTGTTACAGTTGCAAGGTACTTGCAATACTAATTAAAAGTGTTAAGGGAAAATATGTCTCAAGGAATATGCAAGAGCACTAGGGTAGGTGCAGCAAGAAGGAAGGTTTGACATTGTTCAGTTGTAAATACTGAAGAATGAATAGTGCCACAGTTTAGAAAGGGTATTATTTACAGTCTTACATGATTGTTTCCTGTAACTAATAGATTCTGGAAACTAGGAGTTACCAAAACACTCTGATTATACCTATATTTTTCCAATACGCTAATATAGCTGTAGAATTAAATACTCAATGACCTTAGGGCAAGGGTCATGAATGTTTGTGCTGTGCTAGCTATAACCCCCAAATATTCCAAACATACACACAAATGTTGACTACTGGTCACGAAAAAAAAAAAAGATATTTTAAAGATGCAACCTTTAGAGCTGCATAAAACCTCTTTTGGGGTATAACATGAGTAGGATTTCGTGAAAGACTATTGCAGCTTCCCATGATTGCAAGCATAAGTGGTGACATCCTTCGACTGTACATAAGATCATAAGAAATCAGACAGATGCGCTGGCATCTACTTCAGAATTAGGAATGCAGAATTAATTACTCTGGCATCCTCTCTGTGTGTGCATGTGCGTGTGTACCTTATTTTATTATTATAAAAAGGGAAACACACATCGATTGCTGTTTGGTCTTGTAGCCTGTTCCTTATTAGTCACTCTATTGGTCATGTTTTATCTAGTACTCCACTCTTGAGCTTTTATTATAACTTGATTGCCAAACCACTCTTTTTGAGCTCGGGGGTACACACAAAGGTAACATAATACCATTATTGTTTTATTGTCTGCATAAATAATGGATTTCTTTTGAAGAGCTTGCAGAGATTTGGAGAAAAGCTCTCCCTCCTTTTAATGCATGCAAAGCCAAATGATGCCACAACTCTTTTATACTACTGGAAGTGAGTGCAACTGTATTTTCCAAGGGCCATTTATATGTCTAGAGTAGAGAAGTATGTGGATTGCTGCAGGAAACTTTCATACTTGCAACATTTTAAAAAAAGATTACGGTTACCAATGAAAACAGTAGCGTTCCAGATTACAGTTCTTTGTCATAAAATGTATTTCTGTGGCAACAACCATATAGCACAAGGAACTGATGTAAGAAGGAAAAGAGATAATTGGTTCTATAATGGAACTGCTTTTCAAAGACAGGAAAAAGTATATTTTTAAGTGAAAATGTTGACCAAGACCATATCAGCTGTCTGCAATGATATGGGAAAAACTTGTTCCAAGGGTGCAGGAAATAACTGTTCTGCGAAAAAAACAGATTAAAACTTTCAAAATAGAGAAATGTAAAAAATTATTTTTCCTCTTTACAGGCTGGTACATAAGTTTATAAATCAAGTAATTCAGGTGTGATTCACATACTGTTCTGTCAATTTATTATGATTACTGAAGAGCAAGTGTTTCTGTTGCCTTCGACAACTGGGGAAAAGAGGATAACAATACTTATAAGACCAGAAAAAAAGAATTAATTGTCAGCAAAACCACACATATGCTACTTCACTTCTAGTTGAGCCTCTTTGTGCTAAAAGATCATTTGCACATGATTCCTGGAACAATATCTTTCTTGTGAAAATAACATGCAGTGATGCTACTGTTTCTTTCTACAGTAAGCATTCACTCCTTCATAATATAGTGTGTGCATTTTAATCACTACAAGTCTATTGGGAAGATGGAAAGTTTCTAGAAATTATTTTAGTTTTCTAATTAATGTATATTCTTGCCTTAGGCTGTATGTTTTTGTGCAAATATACAGATATGTCATTTAATATAGTTTATCGTGATGCATATAAACCATGATAATAACATATATAAGCATAGAAATCCAGTTGTATTGATAGATATTAAAAAATCATTTTAAACATATCGATAACTAGGGAATAACTTTGTAATCACAACCTTTCCTGAAGATAGCATAGCTATCAGTAGTAGCTGAAGGAGCTAGAGAGAATTCATTCTGTTGGCTTTGTGTATTTGAAGCACTACATCTGGCCAATTTCACACTTTCTCTTGTATAGTCAGTTTTCATGAAATGTGCCCTGATTAGACCTCCTGAAGGCTGTCTTCCCACGAGTTCCTGATTCAAGCATTTTGTGTAGCTTAATTTATGCAATTTCTGTGTGTTCAAGACTCAGGACATTTGGTGCTCTTAAAGACCTATCTCCTGCGATCTTTTCCTCGTGTTCAAGCCTTCTTAAAATAAAGACGTATTTTATCCTTTCTGGCTCTTGCAGAAAGCTTGAAAATATGAACATTAAAAAATTAAGTGGCAATTAAAAGAAAACAAACACACTTATATGTGCTAAAAAGACCTCTGGATTTTTAGGGCCCAAGTAACAATTTCCATAGGCAATGTTAATGCTTGCCTTGGTATTGCTGTGCAGGTAAGATAACAGCACTTGATTCTTGTGGAAGCAAAAGCAATTCTTTTTCTTATGTGATGGATAATGCTTTTTGGAATATTTTTCATGTTTCTATTTCAGACGTGGCAGTAGAAGTATTTTGAGAAGTATTCAAGTAGACCAAATTATCCATATACTAACTAAAGTAAAATCAGTGTTGCAGGAAAAGTGCTCAGTTTTTAAATCTGATGTGTAAGTAGAAATAGTCATTAAAACAAAGTTTGTGTGACATTTTCGTAACACCCTTTCTCAGTGTTTCTTCAAAAAGGGACTTACGCTTTCTGTTATCAGGTAAAATAACAACAATTTTCACAAAATGCAGGTTAGATTTTTGTGTTATATAAATTAGCATGGTGAATACGTCATAAAAATGAAACTAATATTTTGGTACTTGTGTATTGAGAAGACAGCCCTTTCACACCTGTACTATACCTTCTGACCATAAAAACATGAATGATTAATTTGATACAAAAATAAAGCAATATGACATTTAAAACAATCCCCAGTTGTCATTGTCACTTCCAATGCATGTGTATTAAAAATAAGCAAATTACCAGCTTATTAGATAAATTAATGGAAATGTTTAAAATTTCTTCTAGAAGTCCTTCTAATTGCTTTTGAGGATTTCCCTGTGTAACTCAATACAGTCTGAATAATTCTTGAGGAACCCCCCCAAAATATTCCAAAGATACTTCCAACTCCCACCCTTATACAGACAATATAGATGAAAAAAACCTGCAAATAGTAATGCTTTTCAGTTTATAAATGAGTTACTCAAAACTTTAAAAAATGTGGCTTTTTAATTTTTCTCATTTTATTAAAAGTCAGATAAATAACAGACAATTTTCAAAGAATTTACTTGGCTCTGTTGGCTACACAGGGAAGATGGGTTTTTATCTATTTATCTACCTATCTATTTACCTCCCTCCCTCCCTCCCTCCCTCCCCCAGGAGTGCTGTTTCATCAAACAGTTAAAATTACGTAAGGTAGGCTGAAATCAAACATCAATCTTTTTCCTAGAGAAAGTAAGCGATAAGAAGAACAAGATGAACTTTTAAGAGTTTCCAGATATTAAGATGCAGATTTCAAAGCAATTGACATGAGCAATTGCTGTCAGGTTTCCAGAAGATTTTGGGTCCCATATAAGGAATGTTGACCTAAACTGAATTCTTAGCTTAAAGAAAAGTTAACCAGATGTTCAAACCTGCAAATATGGCAATTCCAGTGGGAGCTGTGGTGAGCTGAACCCTGGGGTACCTCAGCCGTGCCATGGAGATGCTGAAACAGGAAGCCTGATATGCAAAACTGTTTCTGAAATAGAACATGAAAAACTCATTTTCCAACAAACTTCATTTCATAAAGATTCACTTGCTGCCATGTCTGGATCAGGGAAGTGGAATCCCAGTTTATCTAGCAGAGAATTGAACCTGCACTGAGAGAGCAGGTGATATCTGTGGCAGTGCCTATGCCATGTGTATGTGACCCCACACGTATATAAAGGCCTATGAGAAGAGGTGGATACCTGTGAAGGGCTCCAGAGGAAGATCCTGTCTGCAAACTTCAGTTGCAGAAATGAAGCAGATGGCATCTCTTCTCCAAGACCTTTGTGGCATCCTTAGGTAATTCCATCAACGGTGTATGAAATACTCTTAATTATCTCTGATTAGATACCTCAAATTTAAGTATAGCTGCTTCCTTGATTCAAACTTCAACCCTTTGTCACTGAGAAAGCAAAGTTGTTGTATCTCAGACTCGGTCTTTAAGGCACTGTATAGACAACCACTAAAACAGAAAATGTATGAACAACTCATCTGCTCAAAAATAAATAACAGGTTGAGTCCTCGTTTGTATGTGTATATACAGCTACAAAAGCCAAGTCATAATTATTTGGGTCACATTGCTGTGGACATCTATGTACGTATTTATGTCTATTCACAATGGATGTCTTGTGTTAATTTTATTCATTGGGTGTGGGTACATGTTTGTAGTCTTATGTGTCTTGTGTCAACAAGAGCTGAATGAGGTAAAAGTGGACAGGAATTTATCTTTTCCAGTACAAACCTAACAGATCTGCCAGTGATAAGTGACTTTGGAAACTGGAAGTACACATGAATATGATAAAAAAATGCGTAACATAAAAAGTGGCATTATATGAACTAAAACTGAAATCTGACTTTTAAGATTCCTTGCTTAGACATGAAGATAGAAGTAAAATCTTCAGCTTTTCATAACAGATTGAATTTCATCTTCTGGTTAAGCTAGTGTCAAAGAAGCCAAATAAATTTTATGATGCTCTAATTAGCACTCTCACAAGCTGTTAACATTTTTACTTGCAGTCAAGTGGCATTCAGAGAAGTGTGAAATTCTTCTGCCTTTGAAAATCTTAAGGAAATCAGTTCCCCTGAAATGGAGAAGTCCACCTTAAAAGCCTGTAAATACATCAATGGAAACTGGAACTGATTCTCAGCAAAGCACATTGGATGTCTACTGCTGAAAGAATTCAATGAATAATATTCCTAAAACTGTACATTTCCTTTATACCTACTTCTTATATAAACAGTTTATTTACATTAATGTTTGCAATCATTAAAGTCGTAAGGTCAATCACATGCTCTTCAGTTGCAATCACATTCAATTATAAATGAATGTAACTTCATTTCCTATGGGTTCATGTCTCTTAGTCAACTGACCTTTAAATAAAATGATACTAATCTTTTCTGCTATCTGTGCCTTTCTTACAGAGAATTTGGACATAAATCAAGAGGCCATATTTGATTTTCAATACTGTATTCTACAAACAAGATCAAGAATTATTGGGAGGAAACTTAGGAATTTTAAAACCTGATTTCTCTTTTACCCATTTTACTGTTTTTAGGGGATGCTCAGTGGGAGCTCTGGCCCTGATCGAAATTAGACAGCACATTCAAAAGTTGCCAGAGGGGTAGAGAGACATACACAAAGACTGTGCAATTACATATACTGTTTTCATCAGAAACAAATGAAGGAAGTTAAACAAACTATTCCTTTCAGTATTGTTCAAGATGATGTTGAGAATAACCGGGAATGAGATCATCTATTCTCAGGAAGGTAACTTAAAGACATTGCTAAAAGAGGATGCACACACAGATACACACAGAAAGATTCTTCAGATTTGTTTTGAGGAGGAATACTTTTGGAGGTCAGACCAAGGAAATAATCTAGATTTCAGCAGCACCTGCACTACTCCAACGCTTTTCTTCCTCCAACCAGAGAAGGCTGCTAAAACCAACCTGCACCCCTGCATCATAGGCTTCCTGGCTTGTCTAAGTCCCTGACAACAGGGAACTTTTAAAATCACTCTGGTTCCATGCTGTTTTCTAGAGGCAGAAGAGGTGAGTAATGAGGAAGCACCTCCTTCTGTCAGCTTCTGACCTCCTCTCTTTGCTCCATACTGCAGACACTCACTAGATACCCTCTTTTGGGCAGCTAACCACTACGATGAAAAACACCTAAACTGACCAGTCATTAAGTCAAATATTTTAAGTTGAATCCCTGCCTAGGCTCCACTGACTAGATCTGCATTGACTATAATGGAGACTTGAACGCCTGCTATGTCTAGTGACAACTACATGTGGAAAATTATGTGTTTTACCGGATTGCACTGTTTGAGTTTGATCCGGTTCCCTAAACTAAAGTCATAGGGTACAACACAGGGGAAAAAAATAAAAAGTCTAATGACATTTAAGTTCACCTAGGCTGCCTGAGATATCTCCATTAAGATGATGAATCTGGTGCAGGACCTATGAAGGATTATTCCTCCCCCTCCCCCCGGAAAGGCAGCTGGAGCCCGGGAATGGTAACTTATGACATATGATATGGCACTACTGTTTAGAGTAAAAATTTTCCCCTTCAGGTCATGTGAATGTCTACCACTGTGCAAGTGCAGAAATAAATCTGGATACCTTATAGAGAGCAGAAGCCCAGCTCCTGACGCTGTCTCAGATGTTGCCTCAGAGCTCTCACTGCACCACTTCCAAATGCTACTTTACACAGAGAACAGGCTGTGATTTTGAAGGTGACAAAGTGTGCTGTGGGCATCCATTAGTCCAGCATGAAAGTACTGGAGACTTTGTGAAACATCTTGCCCTTCTCCCTGCAATGTCTGATTTGAGCTAAGAACCTCAGCTTGCTTCTTCCTCCTGCACAGGTCTTCACAAGGGTCCTAATTTGCTACCAGGCAAGTAGTTAGTTTTGTGCAGTGAGATTCTTTTCAGTCTCTTTTTCTATGAGTATTTCATTTTGTATAAGAAAGTTTAAATTAACTGCAGCAAAGACTTGAACTAAGCTCTTCTGCTACCCAGCTTCCTCCTAGACTAAGGGAAACTTTTTCTTATTTTGTTATTATGTAGAAACTGATTGTACCATTTTAGATATCACAGTCCAGTTGAGAATCTAGATCGGATCCATCTTTCCAAATAGGTATATCTACAGTACAGGCATTTACATAAAAATAAATTATTCACGGATATCTTTATAGTCAATGATAAATAAATGACTGTGTAATGGTGTGAATAATTTTATTCTAAAACAAATTTTTAGTATTAGTCTCCTTCCTCTCTCATTTACTTGACTATCTCCATTGCAGCCATCTAAAGTAGATGAGATATACCTCACTCTTTGGAAATCCTAGGAGGAAGGCAGATCTTCCTTTCAAGTTCATGAGGGTTAGAAGTTAATCCTCTGGCCTAGTGTCCTGGTTTCAGCTGGGATAGAGTTAATTTTCTTCTTAGTAGTTAGTACAGTGCTGTGCTTTGGCTGTGACGTGAGAACAATGTAGATAGGACACTGATGTTTTCAGTTGTTGCTGGGTGATGTTTATACTAAATCAAGGACTTTTCAGTTCCTTGGGCCCT
>JAVJGI010000062.1:31305204-31322977 GCA_035590275.1 Ibycter americanus | reverse complement strand
AGGGTATAGAATACACAGTTCCAGTTACACCCACACAGTGATAAACTGGTCCCAGCCACTATAACTAGGACACCTAGTATTGTAAGCGGTTTCCTGAGCCAGAAGGGTTGACTTAAACAATTCAAAGAACCTAAAATTAAGTGTGCAACTTAGAACCCTTAATTCCTTTTGTAAGGCAATCTTAACATGAAATCACTTTTTTCTCCTTTAGCTGCTTCTTTTAGAGGATCAGTTACCAAAGACTCCAGATTACATTTTCCATATATTTAATTTTTTAAAGAAAATTTGTAGTGCTATGGTCACAGTGCAAATGGAACAATTTGTCATTTTGTGTGGCTCTGTGATTGTATTTAGTGGTGACACAGCTCCCCAGTTCTTCAAGGTTGGTTGAAAGTACATTGACATCAAAAATGTCAAAGTTCAGATTCAGAAAACCAGTCATTCATGACATTGTAAGGGAAACCTCCAGTGGTGAAATAATGAGAGAAAATTCTGCAAAAATACAGTGGGTTTCAGGAAAACCATGTGATTATTTTCAAGTTCAGGGTGAAGGGTAATCAGGAGGCAGTTGTTATCCTGGGCACATTTTTAAGGTGTATGGGTTTTTACCTCACTGTTTCTATATTTTGCACTTAAGTTCTAGTTTTCAGAAGAGAGCTTAAAATACCTTATTTCCTTGAAGCATAGTCCATCTGACTCAGATGTAATCACATTTGCTGGCAGTAGGGGAAGCTAACACAGCCGCTGCTCCTGTTAAACTCATTCTGGACAAAAAGAAGAGGTTTTAGGTTTGTTTCTTGTTTCTAAAGTCCCAATGTTTGTAAGAATTTATGCCTTACTATTACTGTTTTAATATAATAGTGTTTAGCTTCTGAGGATGCAATATTTTGATATGGTAAACATCAGGTACTACAGAATGCTAACATCAGTTAATTAGGGATCTACTAGAATTGTGAATTAAATCAGTTTGGCATTTATCTTAGCCAGCCATAAGGGTCTATAAGGAGGGGAAGGTTTTTTCACACTTCAAGAAAAAAAGGGAAAGAGAGAGGAAAAGAGAAGTCAGTAGGAGTTTAAATAGACACTTTTCATCTGTTAAATAGTCAGTGAGATTTGTTAATTAACAGCTACACTAGGAATGTAGAATTCTGTGACTGTAATTAAACAAAAATAGTAGAGCTATGTCACTATGAACAAGGGCAGAAAAAACAGCAATAGAAGGACAGCAGGAGAAAAACAAGCTGACATCTTTGAGTACCTCCTCCATGTGGACCAGAGAGAGGGCAATGAATCAACACATCATTGTCGTCTTGGTGGCAGAGGACCTCCCAGGACGAGTGATTGAACAAAGAAGCAATGCTGACAGAGGTGACAAAAGTGGAATACACAGCTTTTGAGCTGAAAGCAACTTGGCTAAAGATTTTCAGAGGCACAAGGGGCACATGGGTACAGAAATAAACTGTAACGCTCTGCTGCACCCCAGATAATCTTGTTAATGTGCTAATAGAGAAGTTACTCTGTTGTATGCACATACTTTTCTCTTTTCTGTAGTTTCTACCAAAGACTAGGAGTCAGTGCACCCTCCAGTCCACACCCAGGCCTCTGCTTATCAGTGGCAGGAAGGAAAAACCTGTTTAATTTACTTACTGTAATAGCAGCAGCAGAAGGCAACACTTACTGATGTAGAATGAAGACAAGAAAACAGGATTAGTTTTGAGATCTGATATCTTTTAGCTCCCCAGGCCTGGCCTGAATTCTAAGAGCCATGACAGGTAATGAGATACCAGAACTTAAAACTACATTATCCTGATTTATCAGATACTTTCCTCTTAGCACTTTGCTCTGCTTAAGGACCCCTGAAGCCAGAGATTATTCCTGTATACATCAACAAAAAGCTTGGGATCGCAGCTTTGAAGCACTGTGTATCGGTTCCTAACTCGGGCACTATCAGGCTTAAAACTTCCATTAGTTCCTCACACTTACAGCACATTGGTTTGGTGGGGTTTTTTTTCTTGTTACTACACTGTAAGCAGAAAACATGTTTCTGAATCCTGCCATAAGCAATAGCTTTTGAGTGCAAGGTTATACTATGAACCATGAGAAAGGAACAGATAAGAATGGGAATCCAAAACTGCCCAACTGCTAAATAACCTTGCACCCCTCATTCATGTCTCCATCTCTAAGATACACAAAAGACTCATATCGTCTCTGAATTTCATTCTAGAGCAACCCATTTCTCCCTAACTGGTAATGCAAAAATCCATAGAGGCTGTTCATGCTGTATGCGTCCTGCAGACGCCCAGATCTATAGAGTGAAAATACTTCCCCAAATGCCAGCAGATCATGCCTGAGGCTGGCTAAGCACATATCTTTTATAAATTCACATTAGCAGTGCCTTCATCATGGAAGAGCCTGAAAAGGGATTTTTAACTACCATAGAAATGACAACTGCAAACGTAAAAATAGTTAGAAACCTAGAGGAAAAGAAAAATGCAAATTTACTGTTGCCTTTGGTTGGTGCAAGCTTATTAAAGTAAAAGGAACACTGTCTGCTTCATGTATGAAATAAACTTGTTTCCAAGTACTCAGTACCTTTGTCACTGCAATGACTTGATTTGACTCCAGCAAAAAGAAACCAAAGTGTGATGAAGAAGGCATTAAGTATGTGTACTCCACCAATTCAAAGAGGAAGCCTAATGGAAATTTGGGGGTGTTGCAAAGAACTGCAGCCTGATTAAAAACTCTGCTAGACATGTTCACAGGACACTTTAAAGCATAATAAAAGTTGATGGGAAATGCACAGCATATTGAACGACCTGTAAAGAAATACTAACAAGATTATTGTTTTCATTTCACTTTTCAGTGTAGGTGTTAACTTCTATGAGTGAATGAAGTCTGATTCTCATTTATATGAATTAGTTTTATGAGTTAAATGAAGTATAAAATTAGCTTCCTTTGGAATTATTGAATATCTTACAACATAAGTAAACCTGGAAAGAAGAGAAATGAAACTACTTGGATGACTGGAAAAGTCATATGCCTTATTATGCATAATATCTGAGGAAAGAACCTAAAACTGATCTGTTATAAAGTTTCACATGTTTGGTGACATATGTCTTCAGTTCTAGGTTTTGTCGCCATCAGTGGATTGTATCTGTGTGTGCAATTACATGTGTTCGTACAGCTGGCAGATGGTATGTAACAAGAAACTCTTCTCATAATAGCAAAAAGATGGGAAGACGACTGATTCTGTGAATTATTATGTATTGCATCCTCCTGCCTTTCATTTCCAACTGGATTATGAGGCTGCTTCTATGCATAACATTAGTTACAAAGCCAAAGAATCAATGTTTGATCTTTGAGGGCTTCCTGACCCCATTTATAAAGAAATCTTTTCTTTGTGGTGAACCTACAGTTTGCTAGGCCAAACTGAAGCTCGTATACATCACGTAGCTTCACTACTGTCAAGTAGTTTTACAGACTGAGTAGTAGAGCAGAGATGATCCAGGGTCTTTTGTTCTTTACATCACTCTAAATAAAAGGCCTTTTTGAACCCCTGCACTTCATCTTCTAACTATAAAGAAAATCACATCAGGGATAGGCTAAGTAGAATCAGACCAGGCAAATCATTATTTCCTCCAAATGTACCCCAATTACTCCCCTAGAAATGGTGGTGCATTTAAAAAACATGCTTTATTAATTGTCTTTTACTACAAGATGTAATCTGTCCCTCTCGGAAGGTACCAAGAGGCAACAGTAATAGAATCAATTAGGAGAAGGTACACATTTGTCAGCAAATGGGCAACTGAACGAAGGGATAAGCAGCGTAAGCCAGAAGGGGAACTAGAAGTATTCCACTGATCTAGAATTAGAAAGATCAAGCAAAAAACGGGGTTTGATAACAAATGGGTCTTTCTGGGAATGGAGCCCTGAGAGATACAAGCCAGGCTGAGTGTGTGGGAAGAAAGGACACACTTCAGCTTCCAGTTCTGTTGCAGGACATGCACAGGACTTTACAGCAGTTCATAATTAGTCTCAGCTTATTTTCAGGCAGCTGTCTGCTGTGTACTGTTTCTTTCCCTCCTTGACAACCCTTTTTTAGGAGGGCTGATTGCAAGATTCAATAGTCACCAATTAGTCACCTTAGGGAGTGGGGTGAGATGGAATTTTAAAGGGAATGGAAAGAAATAGACTCTTCTCGGGTCTACTGGTCTGTGAGTTGGTTTGCATCGTAAAGTGCCTGTTTTTCTGCATTTGCTGTTGACTGCATGACACACGTGGCTATCCTCATTTAGCCAGATGTATCCAAATCTTACTGTCATATGATGGTGGTAAATTGTGGTAAATTCCTACTTAAGACCATAAGGTCTGAACAAGGAAAATGTCTGTCCTTTGCTGAATGGGGTAGGTATTTTGGTGACAGTGGACACAGATAAGGCATTCTTAGCTTCTTCAGTCTTCACTGCTTCATTCTCCCAGGTCTCTGTGCTTGAAGGTGTGGTTCAAGGAAAAGAAGAGGATAAGGACTGAGCCAGGGATTATGTGACAGAACTTGACCCATTTCAGTTCATAGAACCTGATGGGCTGCACCTGAGGGTGCTGAGACAACTGGAATTGCCCTTGTAAGGCCTTTCTCTACCACCTTTTAAGGGTTGTGAAGACTAGGGGAGTAGCCTAGTGACTGGAGAAATGAGAATGTTGTAGCCATCTTCATAAAAGGCCAGAAGAATACTCCAGAAAACTGTAGGTCTCAAAGTCTCAGTTCAGTTCCTCAGACTATCCTAGAGAAAATCCTCTTGGAAGCCGTTTTTGGTCATTTGATGGAGAAGAAGATGACTGAGAACAGGCAGCATGGATTTACCAAAGATAACTCATGCTTGACCAACCTGACTGCTGTGGACCAGGGGAGAGCAAAATGAATAAAAATAAACCAGGCAATTACATGGGAGAATTATTTATGATGTAAGGTTCTGATTATATAAAATTCCATTCTTATGGTTCTAGAAGTGTCATTAAATCCCACTGATTTGTGTAGCTTTAGAACTAAGCTACCATTAAAGCTGCCTAAAAGTCTTCTGTGCAGTTCCAGCAAAGGAGATTAAACTCTGCATTGCACTGTGTTGGTTCTGTGATGGGTACCATGGCAATGCAAATTCACTTAAGCTGATCTCTATAAGCCATGTACTCCATAGGAACCATGAAATATCAATGTGACATTTATTAGGAAAAAAAATATGGTTTTAAAGCTTCTGAGCTGGCACAGATGTGTAACTCTATCTCGTTGTATTGTAAAATACTCACTTTTAATACGTTATTATTCCCAAGGCTCATAGATTATAAGAGAAATTTTACACAGCCATACTGATATTAGTCACAAACATGAGTCTCATTAATACTTTTTCTCCAGTTAATTATGTACTGAAATAGTATGAAACTGTAAAAGCTTGAGACAAGGTCAATCACATTCCTTAGTGATGTAGAATATATTCATTTCTTCTAAGGAGTTCTGGGTTTGAGATTTCAGAGTTTGATCATTTAGCTAATTATGCTATTAATTTACATGCAACAGTTCCTCATCAAGGCCTGTCTGATGTTAGATTTTTTTCACTGATACTTTACATATTACATTTAATCCTACTGGAGGTCTATTTAAAATCAGTATCACAATTTGGGCAAAAGATACATTTTTGTAGCCCTTGTTGAACAAAGTTCCACTCTGTGAGTTCACCTCAAATACTTCTTTTTCCTTCCATGTCCACAGATAAACATATTTATGCTAAGTACCACTGGAAGTACTCAGCTGTGATGATTTTTTTTTTTTTTTTTGGATGCCTACTCAGAGGATTTCAGGAACTCTCTTATTCCTGTTACGTTCGTAAAAGAGATTCTTGAGATAAGAGATTAACAACATCTTTACTCATTGTTGTAGTATTAACATGTGACGTTTAGTTAAGGATATCATGTTAAGACAAGGTGGAAACGTCCACTGTAACAGCTACACACATTATTTAAATCTTGCATTAAGTGTGGGTGGGGTGAGGGAGGAAAGGAAAGAAAACAGGTGAAGTAATTAGAAGAGGTGAGCAAAGCTTTTTTTTTTGGAGGGGGTTTTGTTAACTGTATCTATTATTCACTTTCCCTCTAGCAAGACAAAGTGCTTCTTTTATTTGGTAGTTTTCATTTCATATTGACTCTCTTTTTCTTAGGATGAAGTCAAAGCCAGGTTAGACAATCTCAATCTATTGTTGCAATTTCCCTCTAAAATAAAGCAGGGTGATCTTAAAATGCTAGGAAGAACAGTATCAGAGACAGAAAGTGGAAATGGTTTTCCTTTATTTGGACTTTACTGATGGATATTACTGACACAGCATAAGTTCCAGGCCTCAGACTGGCTGCTAAGAAAACTTCTTCCAGTGTCAATCTATTTAAGTCACTGCTTTTTGTTTGCTCTTCTAGCCATACATTCCCAGCAGTAGCAGAAGAAATAAAATTGATTTGGCAGTCTGAGCCAGGCTATTAAGCAGGAATCAGAAAGAAAAAGAATAGGAAAGAAAAAGAATAAGCTGGGAGGAAAATGATGCATCAGGGAGGGGAGAACAGCAGAGCACTGAGCATCATATCCTAAATGAAACTTAGGAGTTAGCCAAAGCTATTTTCCACCCTCTAAAAACCACATTCTATAATAAGACCTAGAAGAGTGAGTAGAGAGCTAATTCTTTTTAAAGAAGTCTTTTAATGATTAAACATTTAGTTTAGTTGCTATTTGGAGAACAAACCTCAAATCCCAAAACTCACTACAAAAAAGTTAGTTTTACCCTGATTATGGGACAGTTCAAACACCTACTGCCTCAGCCCTGTGGGTGGTGGTCGTGCCCCCTCCTGAAGCAGCCCAAACGACAGGACTGGAGACAGAGATGTTTGCGAGATCACACTTTTGAGGAGCTGTGAGGGAACCTGAGGCTCCTGGTTCCTTCCTAGCCAACCAGGCAGGCAGCCAAATGGAGATACACTTAACAGCACCGCTCTTCCATAAGTCTCTTGGACAGGCTGCTCGAAGAGTGAATGAGATGAAACCTAAGTAAGCTGTGATGCATATGTTTTATGTGAGCACTGTTGGAACATAATCAGAATTACACTATCTCTGCTTTTGATCTTGGAGGTAACAAAAAACAAAGGATAGATATTTCACCGTTGATTTCAACAGGGATGATGAAGTTCCTTAATATTAGAATAGAGCACTAAACCAGGAGCCTGAGATAGTGCAGCACAAAAGCAGCAGTATCCCAGATCTCAAGTTCCTAACGCAGCGTTTTGTTCCTCGAGAGATTCACAAAAATGGGCATATCCAGCATTTTATATCCAAACTTATTTACTGTTTTTTGTTAATAATTATTCTTATATTTTAAACTTCCAGTAAGTGTAGAAACACATAATGTTCCAAAATTCTAATTGTTTGTTCTAACATAGAGGAATAATTACTGAAATAAAAGACACTGAAATGACACTTGGAAGTCAGACATTCCAAAAATTCTCTGTGTAACTAGTTGTTTAGCAATTATCACAAGCACTATCACATGATGCTGCACATGGACAGTGAATAACTGTGGCAAGATACCTCTGAAGGAATGAAACACTGTGAGAAAGACTCTGCGCAACCCGTGCATAAAAGCAAATTGACAGAATTGTTCCTAAAAAGGTCAGAGAGGAAGGGTGATGCTGATTGCTTAGGGCTCTGGAATTTTAATCCCACATACCTCATGGTGGGATTTGCTCCAGGTGATCAGATTTACACCCCCCATATTTAAACAGTTTATCTTTAACAGTTTATCTTTACACTTAGTGCATATAAATGAGAAGTCTATATATCCTTGATTCTGCTATAATCAAGAGAGAAATATATTATATCCAAAAAGGCAATTCAGATCTTTCGTAAGATAACATCCCTCTGAAGACTCTTTTTCACTGTGCTGCCTGCAGAAGAAACTTGGAACAATGGTGCTTCTGATATAGGTGACTTGATTGAATGATTAACCTTAGCTGGGATAAGTACGTGTCTGAGAATATGGGTCTGTAACCTGTGTATAAGTCTGAGCTGTCTGAAACAAAAATGAATACACCCCTCATTGATATTTCTCACAATAAGACTGTGTAAGAAGTTACTCCATATGTAACCAATGTGCTTTTGGGGCAGAGAGCTAATACTTCTTAACATGTTTCAATTGTAATGAGTTGGGTTACCCAAAGCAGACTTCATTAAGGGTTTATCAGGCCTTTTTGATCCATATGTTAAAGAGCGATGAGGAGATACCTGAGGAGGATTCAGTATCTGGAGCGGCAGTCAGCTCCTCATATCTGAGAAGGTCAATACCTAGTGGCGGAGGAGCAGTGCAGCCAGCTCAGCTGTATCTGAAATAGCTCCCAATTTAGTTCACCCTTTAAAGATCTGTAGAGATCCTTTCTTTCCTGTCTGCAGGTGAGTGACTGTGTTTTTTCCATACTGATCACCTATATTTCTGAAAAGATTTAATGTAAAATTTTGATGTCGTTCCCTAGATTTGATGGTTTTGACTAATGGAAACCTAAGCAGAACGGAATCTCTGTCTTGACTTCTGTTATAGAGCTAAGTTTATGGAGCAATCAATGGAAAACAGTAAAGATATAAACGAGTTCCATGCTCGATCAGACAGAATTCTGCATTTTTTAAGTAGGCTTCTGTTCTGCACCAGGGAAGGAGGTAAGGTGAGAGGAGGTGAGGGTAGTTTCTGGATCTCAATAAGAAAGGCCCAACATTAAATAACTTAATAAAATAGCTGTTTTAATAAGATAGACTGAAAGGAGGGACACAGATAGCAAGTAAATCTGTCTCTCAGGTGCTGGGCACCCTGCAGTGTTGGGTGGACCCCAGATGGATTTTCCCACAGCACGCTGTGCAGATGCCTTCTGTGGCAGAAGTTCCCCTTTCCTGGTCCTTCGAGCTATTATATCATTTTCTTATAGGAAAACAACTCTTGCATGAGAACTTCTTGCTGCACTTTTAAAGGCAAGGCCACAGAGGGGGCATAATTGCAGGTGCCGAGTGTGAGCTGCCTGCAGCCTCCTCTGTTGCAATGGGTTGCCCGAGTTGGTCCACAGTCCGAGGGATTTGCGCAGCGGAGCGCAGCCTGAAGGTCATTCTGTACATGCACCACAGCGCAGCACAGACCTGGTCCTGCTCGGGTTAACTGTTAGTGCATCACTCACACCTCGATCTAGAGTGGTCTCCTGGACAGGACCACTACATTTCAGCCCATGATCCACATACAGTTCACCTTTCTCAGAGATATTTTAAATTACAGATTATATTACTAAACTGTGCAGCCAAGAGAAAGTTTATTGACGGGTTGGACTGTTATCTCTGTCACAATACCCACATGTGTGCAACACAACCCAGCATGGGGCACTCCAGCAGGTTCCCATGCAGCAGATAGTCATGCTAGCATATGAGCTTCTCAAACCCTAAGAAGGTCCAATAGAGCAGACCTAACCTGCTCAGTCATTAACTCTTCAAATACAGTATCTTCTGCAAGGCTCCCAGTATAGCTTCTAACATTCAGACAAAGTCACTGGGTCCTAAACAATTTTATGAAGAAGTGTTTCATGGTAAAGTAATTATGATCAGACAAATCCCATGTCACATAACCTCTAGGGTCACTGGAGGCCTGGAGCGCAGCAAAACCAATGCAAGCAACAAGTCAGGGCATGCAACATGGTATCAATGATCCATGACCAATATATATCTCCAAAATGTGACATTTATTCTACCGTGTTAATGATAAGGGGAAAGCTAAGGAACACGGATCTTCAACACTACAGATCAGCTGGCTTATCTCTTCAGTCTTTCAGAAGGAGTGCACAAAATCCTGGGTAGCTATGACAGACTTGAAACTGCCTAGGTCATGATTTGAGCAGTGGGAGCCTAAATGTCAGTGCTTCCAGCAGAGGAAACGTCAGCAGACGTGAAATGTAAAATCCACATTATCATTAATGGATATAGTAGAAGATGTAACAAAATTGCTTTGGAAACTAAAATACAGAATTTGATGTTACAAATAACTCGAAGTCTAAAAGCTTTACAGGAGTGGATGCTATGAAACGCCACCACTTCATTTCAGTCTGCACACTTAATTTACTTTCTACTTTGCAATCTCCTCCCCATTCTTGGAAGTGCTCTGCCTTAAGAAGCACAACCAGCTTGTTGGAACTCCAAGAAGGATTTTTTTTCCAGTCATCAGGGATTTTCTCTGATCTACACAGTCCTTGGGAAATAACAGAGGATAGTAGCTTAATGACATTGATCTCATCAACCTTGGATGCATTGCATCTGGTCCTATGGACTTGTTCTTATGTTGAATTTAAGTAACTAGTCCCTAACTCAATCCTCCTCTAGCATGACTTGTCCATCGAACTTTGCTAATAGTCTGAGGGTCTGGAAGGCTGGAAACACCGAGGCAAAATACCTCTCGATGTTTTCTGTCCTTTGTCACTGTGTTACCCAACCCACTCAGGAGCAGGTGTCAAGTCAGCATTTTCCTTGATCATTTTGCTACTGATAAAACTGTAGGTAGCCTTTGTGTTGCCCTTAATATCTCTCTCCAGCTTTGACCAGATAACCCCTCCTCACTCTCACTTTCCAAATACTTCTTGTTTGTATTTAAGCTTAGTCTACTTTCTATTCTACTTTCTGCAATAAAAACAGGCCATTCTTGTGCTATCAGGAGACTGCCCCTGAAGAACAACTGGTTCTCCTGGTCTCCCTCAGGGCAACTTTACATGGGATCCTGTCAATCAGATCCCTGACAAAAAGAAAACCTGCTTTCCTGAAGCTCAAGTTCTACAGCTTGCCTTCTTTCAGGATCTGGAACCTCCATCTAACAGTCACTGTTACCAAAGCTGTCATTGACTATCACATTCCAACCAGGTCTTTATCTGCAGGTTATAGCTCCAGCAGAGCACATCACCTGTGGTCTGAAGCAGATGCCCACCATGACATCTCCCTTACCATCCTCCTCCTAAAAATCTTTAGCAGTTCTTCTCCCATTCAGTAGCAGATCTCCATGTATTTAAACCATTCTTTTTTGTAGAAAGCACCTCCATCCCCCTGACTTCCCTGCCTATCTTTTCCTAAAATTCTCATCCATGGGAACATTTTAGCCATACAAACTATCCCCCCGCCCCATCTGTATAATCTCACTGGTGTCAGATCTGTGACTGCACATGGACTTCCAGTTCTTCCCATCTGTTTCCCAGGCTGCATTCATTTGTGTCCAGGTAGCTGAAGTGGACCCCCTATTTCCTCACTTTCTCTAGGAAGCTGTGAAAGCCTCCTCCTCTGCCATGCACCATCTGGGCTTCTCCTGCACTCTCTCTTCCTCTAGATTTCATTGGGTTTTGGCCACCATTCCCTGAAAAACCTGATTTAAAGCTTTCCAAAAGCCTGGGCAAGCTTGCTGGCAAAGATGCTCCTGGCCTACTTTGTCAGGTAAGTCTTGTCTCTCACCAGCAGTTGGTCTCTGGATCGTAGTAGCTAAAAGCTTGCTGGTGAAAACAGCTGTGTGGTCAGGTGTTGGTCTGCAGTATGCATCTGCTCATGTCCCAGTCAATCTGCTTGACTAGGAGGATGGGAAAGAACTGTACCTGGGCTCCTGTTTCTTTCAACCTAGACCCTGGGGTCTGTTGGATTCACTCAAGGTCTTCCTAGGCAGAATCATTGGTGCACCCATAGGTGAACGAAAGGTAGAAAACTGAGGGTTGGAAAAGCCACAGTACTCTCCCCATGATGTCCTTGGTTGCAGACAAACAGCGAGCCCCTGGAAACAGCAGGTCTGATGTGCAGAGAAATGCTCACATTGTGTGCGGAAGGCATTACTACATTTCCATTATGTGGTGTGTTCTGTTAGTGGCACTGGTGTGAATCTATTGATCAATCATGGCCAGCTCCGATGCTTTTTTTTTTTTGCCCTTTGCAGGGGTGTTTTGTACTTATTCTCCAACTGAATGCAAGTAGAGAACAAATATTCTTGTCTCTGGAAGTCACAATCTTCTGCCCCCAATGTCAAAGCAGACCATACCTTCACTCTGCTCAAGTGCTGTCTCAGGGCATCCCTCCTTCTGTACAATGTAGGACTTGCACTCTTGGCCCTGCAGAGTTTGGAAAAAGATCCTGTTAAGTTACCATGCCTATTCCTCTTCCCTTCCTTATCTGGTCTCCTCCCCGCTTAGCAACTCCTTAGATGCTGCAGGATGGTCACTGTCATCCCCAGTTTCTATCAAGAAGGGAGCACTGGGCATAACCTGCAGACCACAAAATGGATGGAATTGTCCTACCACTGTAGCTCAGTCTGATCTGAAGGTTCTGGTGCATCACAGTTGGTCACATCAGGCAAGGCACCATGTCTTGCTTCGTGTTGTCACCACTGCTGTACCGAGTCTGGCAGCCTCACTCAGTCTCCAGCAGTGCCTCTGGACCCCTACTGCACCAGCTGACACAGTAACTGCCTGGTTTCTCTCTGCACATCCTCCCCACCAATGCTCCCTTAGATATCATTTAACCAAGGAACCAAACACGAGTTTGCTCTCCTCCCGGTGAGACATCCTGCATACCAGCAACTGCTCACGCTGTCTCAGTTCTTGGCTGCTGTCCCTCACTCGTGAATGTGGGGTTTGCCACACGTTCTTTCCTTCCATACTGGGTTCCCTACAGGCATCAGAAGCTTGACATTAAATCGCTTCTTTTTAGTGCTAGGCAGCAGAGCTCAGACGGTTGTTTTGGTGATACAAGATAATAATTTGTCAAGTCATAGCCTCCAACACTATTGCATTCACGCTCACTTGACTACTTATTCTGTAAATAGTTCATGTTACTACCACTTGTTTCATTCTCAAAATCTAACTTGAATCACAGTCTGTGGAGAATGAATGAATTGTTGAAGAAATCTGTTTCAGCAGAAATGAACTGATGTTTCCTTAGCATCGAATCATTATTGTTTAATGTTTAAAGCTCTGTTTCAGGAAATACAACCATATGAAAGCAATTTCAGGTGTGAGCCAACTTCCACTGAAGCTGACAAGACCCTTTTTTTTTCTTACTAAGTAGAAAACATGGAATTTTGTGACCAACTTATAGCTTCTTCCCTAAAGAGAAAAAAGGTCCCAAACATTTTCTGAGTCATTTAATCTATATGCAGTTACAATGTCTCCATTATGACTCTACCCTGCACTTTAATTTGCACTAAATATTCACCTCCGGTTTCTTTAGTTTTCTCTTTTCATTCCAAAAACCTCAGAATCCACATAAAGATTTTAGTTTTGAAACAATAAAAAGATTTTTTTCTCAAAAAGAATAGTATAAATTGAGTTACAGTAATTAAAAATGGCAGAAATAGATGTCTTCAAACTATAGTATTAATTTCTATTTTCCAGTTTATATTGTTTAAAAATTGTCAAATTACTGATTACCAAATAGTAACAAAACAATAGCAGTAAAAATGCAAACAAGCAGAAAACCCCTGAAAAATATCATTCCATAACCAGAACTAAAGACATTTGTCCATGCAGAAAAAATTGTAGGACTAGGATCACTGCTGTGCAAATAATATTCTGCTTTATTGAAAGACTTAATACATTTTGCATATTTAAAATTCGAACCGGTTATAACTTTTTTTTTTTTTTTTTTTGGTCCAAACAGCCTTTCCCTCTAGGAATCTCTCCATTGCAAAACAAATCAAAACAAAACAAAGGAAAAATAAATGAACCAAACCTGACAGCATTTGGGAAAAAAGAAAATTTATTCTTCTTGATATTTTTGTTCAACCCTAAAATAGAACCCTATACATTTAAAGGAACTTCCCCCAGATTGTAATTTTGAAATTGAAATTTTGAAATACTTTGGTTTGCTCCATTGCTTTTTTTCTCATTTGTCCTTATCAAAACTATCCATTAGTTTAGTATGAATTTATGAAGCATTTTATCATGAAATTGTGTTGCCAGAAAAAAATTATTTTCTTGGAAATTGGCTTAACTTCCTCATGACAATGATGACATAAATTATATCACTGATAGTCATTAAAAGACCCATCCTCCCAAGGAACTGAGGAAATTGTTTCTTTATTTTATTTTCCATGGTAATTTTACTTCAGTATATCTATGAATTTCAGTGTAGAAGAGAGGAGATGGGGTGCGGGCATCTGTGTATGTGTCTGTTTAGTCTGGATCCTGTCATATAGGTTTTATGCACAATGAGTAATCCAAGATGGGCTACTGCCACTGGCAATGTAAATAAAATCTGTGATCCAATATTCCAGTTAAAAGTAGCTATGAAATTTGTACAAACTGGAAAGCTATTTTTATATCTGATTATGTTTCTTTACAAACATAAAAGACATACAGATGGTTTTAGAAGCATGTAGTTGTTATAACTAAAAGTACTTTTCATAAATTAACTTGTTTATAAGTGTAGATGATAACGTGCTGAAGCTCAGGAATATTCCCAGGCATGGTTTAATGTATGTAATATACACATAGCCCCATTTGATATGTTAGGTGTCATGACTTCTCTTCAACGACTTAAAATGTCAGGCAGCATTAAATAGTAGGCATCTAAATTGCCCATAACTCTTTGGCTTTAAACGCTATCATCGTTAAAACACCTAGGTGGCCACTTAACATAGATAACACAAGTGTATCCTTACGTGACTTTCTAGTGAGTGCCTGGGAAGTATGCATTTCCATACCGCACCCTGAGCACTCAGCAAGTTGCTGAAGGACGTAGGGTGGGCCAGATGCTTACCTGCCTGAGAAAACTCACAAGGGCAAGATTCACTCTCCTCATTAAGCAAGGAGCAGGCAGAGTCGATTCACACCTGTGGCTCTCAGGGTATCGGTCCACTACTCTCGGGGTCCCCTGAGTAGCTGTTTCCTCATATAGTGCCTCGGAGGTATGGTAATCTCCTCCTCTCCAACATCATGAATACAAGAGGGGAGCTACTTCTGGGTACCTCAGGGTGACTCAGACTTTCATATGGAAACATATCTAAACAGAAAATCCACTATGAAGCATGGCTTATCCACGGTTAAAAGGGACCTACCACAGCTAAGAACGAGAAGAGCAAACCTTTACTCAAAACATTGACATCATTGTTCTATGCAGAGGGAAGGGTGTTGCAGCTTTGCTTCACTCACCTCTCTGAGCCCGAATCTTCCATTTTTTTAAATCTTTCACACTGGGTAGTAGAGGGTACCTTAAGCAGCCTCTTAATACTTAGCTGGCTGATTGCATGAGTGATCATGAGTACGTTCTTCCTGCTCTCCCAGAGAAAAGAAAATGAAAAACCCCAAACACTACCACACAGGCTTTTTCGAAACAAAACAGCAGTGAAAAACATTGTCAGTAATTTAATTATCTTTTAGGCTGACAGCTTCGGCTGTATTTAAAAATTACCAACCGAGGGCTTTACATTAAGCCTGCCAAAAAAGGAACAGCAACTAACAGATGTGCTTTACTCTTCTTGGGCTCATCACCAGTGAGGTGCAGCTGCTGCTTTGACTTTGTCTTTTGTGGCTTGCTTTGAAATGTTGTCCTTTTTTTATCACTATACACTAGTTTTATTGCCTTGCTTTTTTCTAAAACCTAACATTTTTTTTTGACAACACCATGCTGATGAGCTGCAAGAAGGATGCTCTGTGGATCTTGTGGTACATTAAAATTGTGCTAGTGGTGCAGAGAACAGGTTTAGGCAATATACATATGTCTACAGGATGCAGCAGAGTGATGCTTATTTTTAATTAAAGGGACACTTCTCAATGAAAAGATGGCAGTTGTTTTATAACTAAGGCAGGAATATCAGCTGTAACAGGCTGAGTGTGTTTGTTCACCTTGGAGGACAAATTAGGGTATTTCATTTGTTTTATTTAAACTGTGTTTTGGAGTATAAAGAGATGGCAACACTGGGAAAGTGATTTGGCTGGCAAAATTATTAAAGTGAACATTCCTCAGCTTGAAATTATTCATATTTGAATAGAATGGATTAGACAGAGAATTTTCACCGTTCTACCTCTTAGCTCATCTGGTAATTACAAAGGCATAAAATACAGAAGTGAAGATGGAATAAAATCTCAACATTAAATAATTTCTTATTTTCCTCCAGGAACACAGAGGAGTGTGGAAACATGCTCGTGGACAACTACTTAGGGAATAAATAAGCTATTGAAGAATTTTTACAAAGGACTCAACAGTTCCTTTTTTTCGTCCTGTGGATGTTTTTATTATTTTTCTTTTAATACTGTCAGAGATCCATACACGTAACAGCTTCAGACTAAGCTAGGTATTTTTATCTGGAAAGAAGAACATTTTGTGGGTAATGAAAAGAGTAATTACAATTAGCTGAGATGCTGACATCCAATGGGGTAGAATTGTTATTTCATTTTACATCCTTAGCAAAAATGTACTTACTTGATTGTTAGGCAGAAAATGTGAGTCTCATGCTGAGAACTAAGTGTGTGATTGAACATTGGCCACAGCTTTCAGTTAGGGAGTGGGTGGTAGGAATCAACAAGGAGAGCCTGAGGAAGCTAGGAACAGGAAGGAAGGGGAAAAGAGTTGATAGAAATAGTGAGAGCTGTGAGCACATTCCTCCTCTCCTCTTCCATACGTGCTGTCTGACCCTATCTGTCATGTAGAAGCAGTGCCAAGTCTCTGTTTTCCAACCTTTCTTCCTACGTAGGAAGCTCCTAATAGGAGCTGATCCTGAAAAGCAGACTAGTGCAGGGGAAGAGGCAGGGAAAAAACAGAATTAGAAGAATGGGCTGACAGCAGACAATCCATCATCTCACCTCTTTTCCCACCCACAGTATAACCATTTAAATACAGCTCAGAGCTGTGTGTTTTTGTTACAACGGCATCTTCCAGCTCACCGTTAGTTGCCTTTTGCTTGTATCCAAGTTGCCACACCGTTCGGCAATACAGGGGATTTATAACCCCCGAGTATGTAGGACCACGGGCTTGTCAGCCTCTGGTGAGCCAGAGGGGAGCAGGAAGGGAACCCTTGCATACTCCATGCCTGCATGGGAGTGGAGTGTAAAGCCTGGCTTGAGAGGCTATACTATTTAATCAGTTTGTTGGTGGGACTGTGTTCTGAATATTGTGATGGAGTTTGGTATGTGGCGTTGACCCAAGAAATAACCTATGAAAGATGAAAAGCGCATATTAGATCAGACAGTCTGTCTTCACTGTTACTTTCTCTGATCACTTCTGTCCTTACTCCAGTCTGCTCGACAAAATCTAAATAACCCATCTTTCCAGTTCTGCCCCTGCAAGGTTAGTCTGAAGTCTTCATATCTTTGAGACGTTATTAATGGAAATTTAGATTTCCTTCTGTTTTAACAAATAACTGCTCTTGATTGCAGGTCATTACCTTTCATAAAGACTTTAAACATAATTATGATGAAAATAAGAGGTAACTGCAAGTTTGAAAGCCAGATGCTGCAAATCCATGTTCATAAAAGTGGCTTTTTTATAAGCTGTGTTGCAATGGCAGTATTCACCTCATTAAGAGACGCAGCATGAGTATGAGATCTGAATACGTTGTGTTTAATATTTAGATGGGCTGGAATCTAGTAGAATACTTAGCCTTAAATACAGTGCAAAGATGTCTTGAGACAAGACAGAAAAATAATCTCTAGAACCACCTCACCGAATTTTGAGACACCTTGGCTGAATAGCAGAAAATGCGGCCAGTAG
>JAVJGI010000062.1:31263037-31305179 GCA_035590275.1 Ibycter americanus | reverse complement strand
GATGCCTAAATTGCTGGTTTTAGGCAAAAAACGCCACAACCTCTTCCTTTAGCTGTACCCTTTAAATGTGTGAACCTGCTGCTACAGTTTCATATTCTGACCCACTTCCTCACAGGTGTTTAACCTAGGACTAGGTGGAACCAATTTTAGATTGTCTCATACTGCTTTCTTCAATAGCTCCTAATGACTGCCTACCCATATTGTGGTAGCTACTGTGAATTCCTGTTTCAGGTCTCTAACTCTCCATTCATTAGGCAGAAAAAGCAGGCACCTGACAATGGCTAATTCCAGGACTACAGGAATACAGATAAGTTTCCAGAATTGCAATATTGAGTGTTAGTACACTGACTATCCTCTTTAGATTACCAAGATTTGAATTTGTCTTGTATAACTTTATTGCATTAAAGTTTTATTGCACTGTGGATATAATTAATAGCAGAAATCCATCTTTTTCAGTTCTGTTGCATGATGGCAACGCTGGTTGGAACAGGGAAGTGTACAAGAATATCCACCATATTTAGCTATCCAATTAGTATCTCATATTAAATACTACATCATTAATTACTTAGTCTAAGTGAAGAATGCTCACTTAATAATTTAGTTGACCTATCTGGTCACATTTTTTGCCAGTTGAAATACCACAGGTAGATTTCAGTTTTGCCATAAATAAATCATTAATGGAATTAGATATGTAATAGATATATACACCTATAAAATGTATAGATTTGTCATTATTTATTTATTATGGCTACTCAGTACTTGATCTTTGATCTTTGATCTTTGATTTTTGAAACTTGAGCTAGCGTGATTTTGACTGTACTTCGATATTTCACATAATGACTAGGTGAGATTTAGATTAATCTCTCAAAACAGTACATGCAAATTGTCATCATCAAAAGAATATAGTTAAGGGGACAATTACGGAAAGGGATGCCAAAAATGGCAAACAAAATCCTCTTCTGAAAATTAGAAATAAACCCCCCCTGATTTTGTTTTTCTCTTTTTTTAATGAACAATGCAACATTAGCACTAAGTACAAATGTTTTCACTTGGCCATCACTCTCAGAGAACTGTTTTTTCTCTCTGGATGGACTGTAGTAAAATCCATGGCAATTGTGTTTTCACATAGGCATATGCAGTAGAGCAGGAAGAAGGGTTAAGCAGAAACCTATTGGATTTGTTTTATTGCTTCTGTGTCAAGACCTTGGTCAGAGTGTTTCCATTCAACATGTCATTCAGTGCCTTCTTTTAAAAATAGCATCTCTTTTAAGGTTACACAATTCAGTCTCGAGAAGCATGTGTGCCTCAATAATGTGAATAGCAAATAGAGAAAGGAAAGGATTTGAACCTATCTCAACTATTTGTTTTGAAATCTAGCTGTCTGATTTTTCAATACATCTCACCAAAAGAGGTATACTTATGAGCAGTAAGAGATTTAAAAGCAGTGCAAATAGATTAATGAGAATCAATGCTGGTTTCTGAAATATTTCCCTTCCCAATAACACCCTTTGGTTTGCATATTGTGATGTTTCCTCACAGGTTCCTTCGTACCTTTCCCAACTTTCCTCTCCATTTGAGGCTCCAGTGAGACATAGGAGCTCTTCACGAGCTCTCTCCAAACCATGGCCCACGTGGTCACCCTTGTCACTGAGAAAATGAAACTCCTGGGTTGGGTGTCCTGCCTTTTCTGCCTTGACTGCTGGCATCTCTGAGTCATGCTTTCATCATGACTGGGTGCCACCTACCCAGTAGTCTGACCCTAGCGGAAAAAAGGCAGCAATCAAGGTCATTTCTCCCCACCACAGACATGATTTTGGACCTCTTCCCCCTCCTAGCAGTGCTAGCCTGTTATGGACTCAATTGCCTTTGTGCATTTAACTGTTAACTATTTTCACCACAAATCCAAAACACCACCATACAGGCTACTGTGAAGAAAATTAACTGTTTCACAGCCAAAAGCAGTACAGTCCTCCTCAGGTCTTACTAAAATTTTGCCCTCTCCCCAGCTTCCTGGGGTCACCATACACCTTCCAAAGCTCCACTCTGATATTTAGGTTCTCACAGTGTCATGGTTTAACCCCAGCCGGCGACTAAGCCCCACGCAGCCGCTCACTCCCTCCCCCACGCAGCGGGATGGGGGAGAGAGTCGGAAGAGTAAAAGTGAGAAAATTCATGGGTTGAGATAAAGACAGTTTAATCGGTGAAGTAAAAAGACGTGTACACAAACAAAGCAAAACGAGGAATTCATTCACCACTTCCCACCGGCAGGCAGGTGTCCAGCC
The DNA here is from genome assembly GCA_035590275.1 of Ibycter americanus. NCBI lineage: Eukaryota > Metazoa > Chordata > Aves > Falconiformes > Falconidae > Ibycter > Ibycter americanus. Next base: position 31,302,897 of record JAVJGI010000062.1, on the reverse strand, counting down.
ATCCCCAGGAAAGCAGGGCTCCATCACGCGTAACGGTGACTTGGGAAGGCAAACGCCATCGCTCCAAACATCCCCTCCTTCCTTCTTCTTCCCCCAGCTTTAGATGCTGAGCACAACATCATATGGTATGGAATATCCCTTTGGTCCGTTGGGGTCAGCTGTCCCCGTTGTTTCCCCTCCCAGCTTCTTATGCACCCCCAGCCTCCTTGCTGGTGGGGTGGGATGAGGAGCAGCAAAAGGCTTGGCTCTGTGTAAGCGCTGCTCAACAATAATGAAAACATCTCTGTATTATCACACTGTTTTCAGCACAAATCCAAAACACAGCCCCATACTAGCTACTATGAAGAAAATTAACTCTACCCTAGCCAAAACCAGCACAACACTCCTTTCTACCTCTCTCCTTTTCTCCTGAAGCCGTACATAAAGGAATTGGTATATAACCTCATGTGAACGGGACCTGAAAAAGCTCTACACCATTTTGCCCTAAGTAGTATTTATTATGCACTTGATTTAAATTAGCTTTGAGGTAATTTTTCAATATAAAAAGAAAAGCCCGTGAACCTGGATGAAGGAGGGGGGGGAAAAAAGGGGGGGGGAAGAAAAAGAGAAAAAAAAGGGGTCAAACATGAGGTGCACCTAATAAGAATACTTTATAAACCGTGAAGTGGGATTTTTCTAATGGACTCATTCTACCTCATTTTAGGTAGCACAACTGCAATGTGGTGTATACTACAAATGGATAACATCACAGCAGCAGTACACTTTTATAACTGGCAAACAGGTGTCTGGGTTTATTTAACAATCTAGCTAGCATAAACCAGATTTCTATTTATTATTGGAATAGTTGGTGCATATGATGTTGTTTCAAGGAAGCAGGAAAGCTAAATCTCTGTGAAGCATTTGCAGATTTAAGGTATTCCTGCAGACATTGTTTCATCTTCCAGAAATTTTTAAAAGTGCTGTTTTCATCTCTTATTCGTATACAGCATCCATTCCTTCCCTGTAGTCATACCCTAAGCCTATGATGGCTGCATCCCTGAGATACGAACAGGATTTGCCCTTTTGCATGTATAATATATGTATTGTGTATGTGTAAGAAAAAGAGAAAACACACTCCTTCTTTTGTAAATATAATATGGAGCTAATTTTTGTTTGTTGACAAACCATATTCAGTATGCACACAGATATCTGCTCTCCAGGTAAGCCTTTCATGATTATATGCTACACTGCTGTTAGACATGTAAACAGCTGTGTGTTGTGCCAGGATGACTAACTGCTGAGGTTTTACACATAACTTGAACAACGCTATTAGTCCCTGTTGGGACTTGAACATGATGGATATGATAAAGCTCAGGACACCGCCACTGGTGATGTAAGCGCTTAGAAGTGTTGTTCATCGGAATAAGGGCTACATTGCTTGTAGTAGCATGATGTAGTAACATCATCTTGTAGTAACATGCTGAACAGAAGCAGGTTTGGCTTTGCCGACTGGCCAGCAGCAGTCTGCAATGAATAATTGTTAACATGTTCCCTGTTATGGCGTTGGCTCAGGCCAAAGAGCACTCTCCCAGGCAGTGCCTAATTGAGGTTAGCATTAGCCAGGCATGGCTCCAGTAAGCAATACAGAAGCTACTTTATTTCAGGCAGGGAGAAAAGGGAATTCAATAGTCTGCATACAACTCGGGGCCAGAATATCAGCCGAGGATATATACGGAGCCAAAGGCATTGGACATCTAAGCTCATCTGAGTGTTGGATTGGATACCTGAGTGGAAAACAGAGTGCCTCAGCTCTCCCGTAGCTGTAACCTTAAGTACTGAAGTAGGGAGAAGACATGCTGATTACTGCTAACCCCCTCGACGTGCATTCTTATGGAAAAGAAAGAACATATTCCAATGGCTAATTGCTGAAAACAGATACACTTAGATAAGATGTGAGCATGTTTATAGTCACTGGAACAAATCATGACAAGAAATGGTAGGTTTTTCACGATGTCTCCAGATGAAGACATTTATGGAAAATCTGTGTTAGTCAAAAACTAAGTATGTGGCTGAGAATAAAAACATAACTGGTTGAAAATGAAGGATCTGTGCTGCATAAGGGCTAAGACTACAGGTCTCAACAGTGTTATGACTAAACCTTATAAATACACCCCACCCCCCAACATTATTATTCTTAATTTACCCATGGGGGAAATGAGCTGTGTTGAAGTTGTGTATCTGGCATGACACAAGTCAAAGGCAGAATTTAAAGCAAAGTGAAGGGGTCTCTGAAATCTAGTAGCAGGTGCCCTCTTAAAAAATTCATTGACTGTCATACTGGAAAAGAGTTGCAAAGCATAAGCAACTTAGGGGTTAAAGACATTTTGATTTATTCCAGAAAAAAAGGGTTTTTTCCACACGCACTTCCTGAAGATTATAGACTCTGTTACTCCCTTTAGCAGTGCACAGGTTCATGAATGATTAATGAAGTTTTAGGTCCAAAATCACTGAGTAGTGGTATACTGCAAGTTTTACAGTGCGATCTATTACCAGCAAATGTATCTTTTGGTGTTTCATTTGTTGGATATACTGTGCTGTGAACTGGATAATCCTTCTGACTTTTCCCTCTTCCAGAAATTACCAGTTAGGTGGGAGCAAGAACAAAATTTCACTGCATAAAATGGCTATTGCTGTTAAGCACGTTGTTCCTTGTTTGTATGCTTGGTAGGTGAAGACTGGGGGGGAGAGGATTTAGCTCTCATTTTCTGGCATTTTTCTTCGAGTCATAAGGTATAATTTGCATAACTTATCATTGCAGCTTTTTCAGCTGCTTGATTAATGGCCTTTTAAGGAAGCTAGCAATACTCATCTAAGTAGCTTTGTTTGGAAACCCTTGTCATGACTGAGTTTTAGAAGCTGAAAGAAAAGGATGTGTCACTGCAAGCTTCAGAATGTGAGTGATCCTGCAGCAAAGATGAATGAAAGAGTACAGGGGTTAATAAAAATTATTTGGGTGTTGGTTTGGTGTTTGTTTTGTTTGTTTTTTTTTTTTAGACTGTAACCTCTAACCCCTGCCTGTGTCAGAAGTTAAAGAAATCATAGAATACCAGGTTGGAAGGGACCTCAAGGATCACCTGGTCCAACCTTTCTTGGCAGAAGCACAGCCTAGGCAAGATGGCCCTCTTCTGGTCTAACTAACATTTTGCCCTCCTCAGCTTCCTGGGGTCACCATACACCTTCCAAAGCTCCACTCTGATTTTACTCACAGTGTCATGGTTTAACCCCAGCCGGCAACTAAGCCCCATGCAGCGGGATGGGGGAGAGAGTCGGAAGAGTAAAAGTGAGAAAACTCATGGGTTGAGATACAGACAGTTTAATCGGTGAAGTAAAAAGACGTGTACACAAACAAAGCAAAACGAGGAATTCATTCACCACTTCCCACCGGCAGGCAGGTGTCCAGCCATCCCCAGGAAAGCAGGGCTCCATCACGCGTAACGGTGACTTGGGAAGGCAAACGCCATCGCTCCAAACATCCCCTCCTTCCTTCTTCTTCCCCCAGCTTTAGATGCTGAGCACAACATCATATGGTATGGAATATCCCTTTGGTCCGTTGGGGTCAGCTGTCCCCGTTGTTTCCCCTCCCAGCTTCTTATGCACCCCCAGCCTCCTTGCTGGTGGGGTGGGATGAGGAGCAGCAAAAGGCTTGGCTCTGTGTAAGCGCTGCTCAACAATAATGAAAACATCTCTGTATTATCACACTGTTTTCAGCACAAATCCAAAACACAGCCCCATACTAGCTACTATGAAGAAAATTAACTCTACCCTAGCCAAAACCAGCACAACACCATCGCAGAAGTCCATTAAAAAGAAGCTACTTAATTCAAAAATTTTAAAATTAGAAAATATCAATATCATTTTCCTCCCAAGAATGTCAAAGCTCTGGAGCAAATATTGAAATCATGGAGCTATTCTATAAGTACTCAGTTATACCTCAAGTCATTTGGATCAGGCCCTTATTTATGTAGTTTAATGAAAAATATGTAGCACATTTCATAAGGAAATTTGCAAATGCTTGTTCCTCATTAAAAAAAAAAAAAACAACAAAAAAGGCTAACAAAAAATTCCAAACCAAATTAAAACAAAACCTAAACTGGTGTCTGTCAGGAAAAGGTCATTCACAGATAATTGTTGAGAGTTATTCTGTACAGAATAACATCTTTCAAACTCTGTGATTCTTGACTGTACACCGGTTCAAAAAAAGGTCGCTGTCATTTTCTTCCATTGCCACAGTAATGGATAAATTCTATTTTCTTACCTTTATCTCCCCAAAACAATCATTTTACTGAAACTTCTCCAAAAAACCATCATACTTTGGAAAACATAAAGGATTGACAACACTAATACAAAGATTAAGAAAAATCGCAAACCCTCCAAAACAAACACATGACTCAAACTGAGTGATTGTGATGGGTAGTTTAGTTTTCGGGTTTTTTTTCATACTAAATTGTGTTTTAACTAAGGCATGAGGGCATGACAATGCTAAGAAACCATTGAACTATGTTATATTAAATCCTGCCTTAAATAAGGATGATGAACCCAAGTTCTGCTTACAATGTCATCACATATTTTCCCACACTGTTCATATAGATAAATACATAATCTTTGCTTTTCTGGATGATCCATAGTTTCCCTTGATTCTTGACTACAGATACGAAAACATATGTAGAAGTGCCCTGATTTGGAAAGGCAGGTGTCAGCTTAATTTCCATGGCAATCCAGGTCCAAGAAGACAGTTGCCTAGGAACGTCTAAACTTTTGCGGTCTTTGTCATGATCTTGAATGTGACTGTTAGAACCAATACAAGAGAAGTGAGGCCAATGATGGATTACTTAAGAGCTTGTTACATCACATATTTAACCAGGAAGAAAGAGATGTTTGGACTGGAAAGAATTAAATCCATATAATTCAGAAAGTTCTTTTTGAACTCAGAAGAGTTTTCTTAGTGCTAAGCCACTGGAGAGCTGTCACATAAGCATTTTCACAAGTGAAGTATACTTGAAGTTGATATAGTTAAGTGCACAGGATATATGGAACTCAGGACATTAAAAGGACTTGTAGTAATTAGGATGCAATGACACTGTTTGCAGTTACCTAGTGTGGAGGTGTGCCACCTCCCCACCCCACCCCCACCCCCCCCCACACCGCACCCCACCCCCTTTTGGCCTTTGTTTCCCTGACAATGCTCCACTGATGACCACCTGGGGTGGTCCTGATGGATGTATCTGGGTCATGATGGCTGTACCCTGCTCAAAGTGGTTTCGGGAGAGACAGATAATGACACAACAGCCAAGGGCTAATTTGAAAAACATGCCCACTGAACAGTGCTGGTCAAGGTCCGACTTAAGCTAAGTGTGAAAGAAACTAACTTTGAAATCTTAGCGAAGTGGTATTGATTGTGCACATATAATCCTTTAGATATAAACCGTTGACCAATTCTGAGACTAAGTCTGCATCTAGCTGCACCTGATCTCCCCCCTGAGGAAGAGTTTTGATGCCAGGGCGTCCTTTCTGAACCTCATGGCTCAGCGGGAAGGTCTCCCTGACAGCTTTGTCTGAGCCTGTCCTCTGTGCAGTAAATAATCAGTGTACCTTGCCATTGAATCTTGTTAAACTACTGTCACATTTAATATCAAACTTTGTTAAATTGGTGTTTCATACCAATAAGCATATTGCTACTTTCCTTTTATGAGCGAAGTGCGTCACTCCATCCGTGACACCTATTTACTATTTTGATCACTGTTCTTGCAACTGGTTTTGTTTACTTTTATTCTCTTTATCAGTAACAAACTAGCATAAAAGGCACATTCAAGGGACACACATTTTGTTGACACTCATTTGATTTTAAGCATATGCCTTCTTTCAGTGTTTTTGATGCCTGGTGTCTTTCAGGAAGATCATGGATCTTGCAGCCTTAGATGTGAGCTGAATATTGTTTAGTGAAGAGTATGACCTAGAAATGCTAGAATTTAAGTGGTAAAGTACTTACTTAGGAAGCAGAAGCAATAAATTTAAGCCTGCTTAGACTGAAGATATCCTGAAACTACAGTTCTTTCATGCCTGGCAAGTATTGTATACAGTAGGATACTGTAGAATAGTAAGACCACATTTTCCACACATCACGTTCCTTTTATTAGAGCCAACCTTACTTTATTACGTGTTGATTCTAAGAAAAGTATCAGACAGACTGGATGTAAAGCCTCGGTGGAGGATGTCTGATTTCTTGTACACTTAGTGAGAAGAGACAGAATTAAATTTACATTTCCTATTTCACTCAGCTTTTTCTTCTCTGTAACAGAAAAAATTAAATTGCTATGCAAAACATAAACTCTGATCTACCCTAGTAGGAAGATTAAGAGAAGTTCATATTTTATACAACTGGATTCCTCAGTTCTCAGGATGGGGAGTTCTCTTGTTCACATCTTCAGTACCATGCTTAGTTTTAATAGTTTGGGAGTGTTTGTGTGATTTCCTGGATGAAACAAGTTAGATACAATGGCTGGATTTCATCACACTTGATTTCTGATGTGCAGCGTGTAAACTTCCATGGCTGAACTAATCACTTTAAATTCACTTTATGATCAGGGGAAAGAAATAATAATTCTTAGGACCTGATTCATCAGGCCTGCTTTGCACATCTACTTCAGAAAATACTGAATTGTACCTAAAATTGCCTATTTTTTTTCATTGACTATAAAGGGAGACCAAGGTAACTTGGTCAGATCTTTAGTAGACTTATGCCATCATCTGTACTGCATGTAGGCATGAATATTTGTTTAGGTGAATCCCATCCAATTTACCCTTGAAGTTACGAGTGCTGTACTTGGGCAAGCGGCTAACTTAGTGCATTCCTGAACATTGCACATTTGTCATTCTCTTTGCACTATAATTTTGATGCACTTTCCTGTTAAGTAAATCGGATGTTCACAGTTCAGCAAAAGGAATGCTTTGCCAATCTGTTTAAAGAAGGTCATATTACTCTGTATTCTAACAGAATAGTCGGGGATGTAGGATCTGGCCCAATCATCGACTTTGGAATGGACACCAGAAGATAATCTAATCCATTCTGCTCAAACCACTTTAGCATTGATTTCAGACCAGGATGCTCAGGGCTTTACCCAGTGAGGTTTTCAAAACTTCCAGGGACAGAGAATCTTCAGACTCTTTGGATAACCTGTTCCACTGTTTGACTATCCTCATGGGGTAAGGTTTTTTTCTCACCTCCAAATGGAATCTCTCCTGATTCAGTATATGATGTTATCATTCACCATTCCACCATGCACAGATATGAAGGTCATGGCTCTGTCTTCTTGATGACCTCCTCATAGATTTTGGCATGCTGCTCTTAGGTCCCCTGAAAGCCATCTCTTCTCCAGACCGAACAAGCCCTCTTTCCTCAGCCCCTCTCATGGGGCAGTGCTCCAGCCCTCCAACCATCCAATGACCACTGCCCTGCTGATACAGCCCAGCACACTAGAATGTGCTGCTGACTCATGTTTACTTTGCTGTCCATCTTTGCAGCAGAGCTGCTCCCCAGCCAGTCCATCCCCAGCATTTAACATTACAAGAGTTTCCTCCTTTCCAGGTGCAGGACTTTGCCTGAATCCTCAATGAATTTAATGAATCCATTCCTCCAGCCTGTCTAGGTGTCTCTGAATGGCAGCTCTGCCCTCAAGCATATTGATTGCCTAATCCTCAAGCTACTATACATTTGAGTTTATTATCTTAATTTACATTTGTATATCTTAATTCATCTCTCATAAGAAGGAAGTTAGGAATGAAGTAAGCAAGACAGTCTAGACCTCAAAACTGGGAAAAGTAGTATTTCAAGCTGTTCAGGTTTTGATCCATTTTTTCTTTGTAGTGGTATAACCATAGTCTTCCAGTGTTCTGCAACACAGAGAGTCTGACCTAAAGATGCAGGGTGCTGTTTATTTTTCTGTTTCTGATTACTATCTCTTCAATAACATTTAATAAAAAACCCTGCTAGCATCTAGTAAAGATTCCTGGCATCAACTTCAGAAAAAAACAGTCCCCATGTAGTTAAAAAATGTAGTGAGCTGAGATGTCAAAATCCAGGTTTAAATTCCAAGATTGAGGGTAGATTGACCCTATAGACTGTAACTTGGTGTTTGAGTATTTGTGCCTGCTTAGACAAGAGAATAATTAAGCTGTAGGTTCAGAGTTCCAAAAGTCTAGATATTCCAGGCCATGCAGATTTCCATGTTAATTGAAGAAGACTGTTGATGTCAAAACTTGCTCTGACGACTCTACTGTGTAGCTATATCATCAACTGGACAAACTAGGGATTCAGAAAGATGCCTACTAGTCCTAGTGTGAAATCTATAAGTACTATCTGTTCTGAAACCTATCCTTTTCTTTCTTAAATGTTTTCTCTTAGGAAAAAAATCTTTTCGACATTTGCAGAACAAAAAAACATTTCACAATGTGATTTTTAAATGAAGCAGATTTTCTGCTTTGCAGCCAGATCTACCTATAAATATTGCTACATAGCTTCCAATAATTTAGCTCCTCAAATCCTTCTATTTCCCTGACTGACTACCAAAGTGATATGGTGTATATATAACACAGAAGCAAAAAAAAATTGATGCAATTTAACTGAAGTTTTTTAGCTGATTTTGCAAATCAGCAGAAATTAATTAACAGTGATTATTTCTAGTAAAATAGATAAAAAAGGTTAATCTCTTTTTCCCTAACATTTCCCTGAAGAGACCCGCTGGGACTGAGAAAATAATTTAGTATATATAAAGAAATCTTCAAGATGACTATATTGCTCGTTTCTCCTCCAGTGGGCTGGAACCATTTCTGATGTAAACCTGAGATGCTGGAGTTACATTTGAAAGCCTCAAAATCTTTGGCCTTCCTTTGGATGTAGGGAATAAGGAGCTTTGTTATTTCTTCAGAGATTTAGTTCATGGATTTCTTGCAATGAAAGACAGACAGTGATCTGAACTCTTGTGAAAAAGCACATAGACTTCCTGCCAAAGCTTAAGAAAGCATTGCTGTCCGATGTTTCTACTATTGGACTACTGGACTTGAGGGAGAAAGAGAAGGTCTGAGGCAAACTGGCACGAGAGGTGAAATTCTGTGCTGATCACAAGTCCTGCTAAGCAGAGTGAGGAACTTTGCGTGGAAACATAGCAGCATCCACTTCTTATCTAGCAAAATGCAGAACTACTTACACTGGAAAACCAAGAGATAAGCTACCAGGAAAGGTTTAATAAATATCCTCAGATAGGTGTTTGGAGATTACAATTGTGATTTTAATTTATGAGTTGGTCAACAGCTGCAACATTATAGTGGAAAGCTAAATGATGTAAACTAGAAGCCTAACTTTTAAATTACTGGAGGTACCTGAGTGAACCATATCTGTAACTCTATTCTACCCATACAAACATCTGCTGAGCCAGGGTCAGTACGTGTTGAGGCTAGCTTAATCACATGGGTTCATTTACAAAAGTTCTTAATGGACACCTAGCTGCTGCCAAAGCAGATGAGAAGTGGCTGAGCTCTGCCTGAGCCACCCTCAGAAGGCACAGCTCACGCATTGTGAAAATCAATGAAATTACACCAAGGCACAACAGGTAACAGAGAGGCAAGCCAGTCTAGCAGTGCTGTGTTTCCTGAGGACAGCCCTACTTTTCTAGTAACTCTCAGAAAAGCTGCTTCAAGTTTTCAAAGGCAGGTAGGCAAAACTCAGTTTTGCCATCTCAAAGATGAAGAGCTGCCATAGGTAGAAGGAAGGGGCACAAGAGGGATAAAACATCCTGGTAGTCGGCAGAGAGCTGCAAGAAAGATTCCAGTTGTTCTGTCAATAGCTGCTGCTAGGTGGATATACTCTCTTTGATTACCTGTGCACTTTCTGATTTACCACACTTTCTGATTTCACCCTCAGCTGTGTGGAATCAGTGTTGTAAGGCTGGTGGGTCACAGGTACCAGCTGGTTTGTCTGTAGGTATCTGCTTGCTTACATTGCTGCTGCTTAGTACTGGGTTTGATTCCCAGTATGATTGCATTGCCTTACAGAAGCTAAAGCTTTGTTCACTAAAATTGAGTTTTGCATGTCTGGAGGACAAAACAGATTAGAGAAGTCACTGTGTGATTGGTATGGTTTTGCCCTTTGCTGCAAAATTTCACACTGCCACTGTGTCATGCTCCTTTTTAATTGAAATTAGATATAATTTTTACAGGAAATATTGTTTTTGTTTTTGTTTTTGTCAGGTACAACCAGATGAACAGCATTGCAGTGATGACCCTGACTTTGTACCATGCTCATCATGACACACTGTGTCAGCTTGAGTGGTACAATTAATGCGACGTGACCTTATGCCATACTGAATGTCACCGAAACACTTTGTTTTTTTCCCCTTTATTCCAGGAATAACTGTCAGAAATAATTTTTTGTTGTGTCAACTACTCAAACACTTATATCCACCATAGTATGTGTTATAAAATGCCTTATCTTCAAACAGTCTGGCAGTTAACCCCTGGAATCTTTTCTCTAACCTTTAGATACACACTGTTATCCCAAATGACTGTGTTTTATTTACCTCACTAAGTTTCACAGTTCGGTGCCAGTAACAAGCTCTCCTGACTATTTAACCAATCTGTACTATACACTAGGCTTCTATGTTTTGCTTTCAATTTTTCTGGCCAGTCCAGAAGATTTGGAATATTTTTTCTTGGCAAAACATAATTTCAAGATGCTTGTTCTCCAGATCAAGCCAATGTTTAAAAGCAAATTTCTTTTTCAGTATTCATATGGCTGCCCTTGCTTGGTAGGTAGATACACAGACATCCCACAGGTCTCCAAGAAAAATTTGAATAAAACACTGATCTGTGGAGGAAAAAAGCCTAACATTTTAATTCAAACCTTTCATTGAAAGAGGGTAAGGTTTTTAAGTCAGATATTAGTATATGTTATTATAGTCAATGAACCTTTAGTGGATTGTGTCGCCTGAACATCTGTTTTGGCAGAGCTCAGGCAAACTGCTTACATGAATATTAGCCAGCTGATGGTTGCCTTATTTCTGTGCTGCAAAGATTTTCTTTTCCACCAAATGGAGATACTTGAAGTACTTTTTGCAAATATTTGGCTTTCATCACTGCACTGAAATAATGCCCCCCCCGTAATTATATTCCTATTTTGGACCCAGTGCAACTCCCATTAGAGCTTTTTATTGAATTAGAGGAGAACTGAAGTAATATTCTTATGGTGACCTTTTGCTCTGGAGTACAGTGAGCCTGTCACCCTTCAATTCATTTATTGCTAAGATGTTCCTGTTGAGTTTGCTTTAGTATTATTAGTATAAAGTAGCTCCGGTTTATTCAGGAATAGGTCCTCCTAATGTATAAGGAATTTATGCCTTCACTTCATAAGTGAACTAGTCTGGAAAACTTAAGATCATATATTTTATTCATTTTTGAACTAGGAAAGGAAAAAATATATCAGTTTTCCGTAATTAAAATTATAAAAATTTTTGTTAACAAGTTCGTATTTGATACAAAGAAAGGAAAAGGGATTTCACCATGCTGCCCAACTTTGGAAAACATTTGCCTCAGAACAGGAGTCCTCCCAGGCTATCTGTACAGTCACAGGAGAAAGATGGACTCCCTCTTAAGCATGACTCCTTGTAAATGGTAACTTTCTGTGCTTTTGATCAGTCTTTGTATGAATATGAATCCCTCACTCTTTTTCCCATGACTTTGCTAATGACCGCACAGAAAAAAATGAAAGAAAAATTAGAAGAAATGCTGAAGGCAGCCTAATCCTTGCCCAGTATACTCTCCAGCTCCTAGCAGTAGCGTTTTAAGTAGCTGCTGGCCTGGATTTTTAATCTGGACTACTAATAGACTCTGAAATAGTTCTACGTACTGGTTTTCCTCTTTTTTGTTTGTTTGTTTGTTTTGGTAGTTTTTTAGTGCTGGTCTATCCTGTAAGAAATATTGTATACAGGGTTCAGGATACAGCTGTACACAGTGGCAATACCAAGTTTTTTGTTTTGCTCTCAATTTGCTAATAATTTCTAAACTTTGTATTTCCTTTTTGACTTCTGTTAAGCAAGCATTTCCTTAGAAATACCTACAATGACTCCAAAAATCTGTCCTCTAAGTGATAATAGCTCATTTAGAACCTATCATTTTATACAGTTTTTCCCATGCTTATTACTTTGCATTTGTCACCACTGAATCTTTTATATATTTTATTAGCCATTCACTTCTGTAACTCTGTAATCAGTGTTAGCATTGATTTTCTTGAATTACTGTGTATCATCAGCAAACTTTGTCACCTGTTCATGTCCTTAACTGAATTGCTCTTACTGATGCAATGAACCCGTGTCTTAATTCCAGTAACCTTCTTTCTTTGTGACTATAAGGGGGTTTTTTTGAGATTGAATTTATTTTCTTGTTTTAATTAGTTACTAATGCATAAATGAAACTTCTTTCTTACTAATGATAATTATTTTTTTTAAGAGCCTTCTGACAAGAATATTGTGAAAAGCTTTTAAGAACTTTGCATATGCAAGTCTGAATGGATCACCCATATTCGTGTGCTATTTCACTTCTTCACAGAAACCTAACAGCTCTGTGAGGCACACCTTTCCTCTGTAAGAAAAGTGTTTCATTATTGATGTTGAGCTCTGTATGTCATATTTATCCATGTATCTCTTCATACTTGTTCAAATGTCTAACGATGCATCATCCCCCAAACCTTTTTCTAAAGGTCATTTTCTTACTCTATGACCAAATCCAGATACCAGCAAGTAATAGTTACCTATCATCATTAGTGCTTTACATGCATAAATATGAAGTATTTAATCATAATTAAGTTAATTTAGAACTCCTGAGTGATTCCATATGGTCCTTGAAATTTGTTTCTCTTCATTTTATTAATTGATTCTGAATTCAGCTCTACTACTGACATTTCACTTGCAGGCAGTTACTTATTCCTGCCCCCATATAAACAAACTACAGTCTGTCAAATTCACCTAGCTGTTTGTAGTGTGTACTGATCTAAAAATATCTATATATTTAATTTTACCAAAAGGTCTAATGAACACTTTTTCTATTCTTGATCCCCTGTTTGTGCTACAGGCTCTGTACCAGGCTTCATATTTTGGGGAAATCTGTTGTTATTAAATTCTAAGTCATTGGCAGGTCGCATCTCAAAATCGTTGTGCCTCTAACTTATTGTGATTTTGCACTTATTTTTTGATATTTTTTTTAAATGAATTTCAGACCCTAATTCACGCATTTAGCATCAGTGCCCTACAATGTATTGCATAACTGTCATTTGTAAAGTAATAAGTAGACAGGAGTAGTAGGAGTAGATCCAAGTGCTTTGGATCAACCCAGCAGAAGTAACTTTCTGTTTGTTCAGGGTAATCAAGGATATTGTCATCAAGGATAAGTGCATAAAGACTTATGTGTTATTTTTATAAAGACTAAATGTTGGATTCAGCTACAGCTGTATATGTTGTTAATGTAATCAAAAGTAAAGTTTCTGTGTATTTTTTGCACAATAACAATGTATAAAAATACAGTTGCTGCTGACCTTAGACTCATCTAGTAAAAGCAGGAAGCAAACACTTTGAAATCTTTCAGCGATGCTTCATAACCTGGCTTTGAGGCCTGAGTGATCGCAGCCTTGATCTTTGAAATGCAATACTGACAGGGTCAAGTCAAAATTTTCAGATTATGGAATTCATTTACATCTTGGTTTAATAAGGTAAGGAAAATTAATTTGAAGAAAAATAGCTAAGACAGACAAATCTCTACTTACTGATCAATCTTAAGCTGAAAATGAAAAAGGTGTACTCCAACCTTAAAGCCATTGTTTATGTGAATTATAATGCATTTATAACCACATATATGTACTTTATGTGTACATAGCAAAGCAAAATGGATTCCACAAGGATCTTTACAGCAGTGAGTTTCTTCTTATTTAGGTTAGGAAATTTCAACACTATCCAGTTGCAGAATGTTGTTATTTTTTTTATTTAACTTCAAACTCAAGAACTTCTATTACCCTCTCTCCCAACAGCAACTCATTCTTTAAAAGACCTTAAATAATCATATTTTAAGTTTATACAAGAATTTTAAAGTGAGAACATAATTTTGAGTATGGATGGCTAACATATCTCAGTAAATAAGGATGAGGCTGCTATCACTGTGCTGTAATCAACATTTCTGATGATTACTCAGGCAGTATAATTGTGATTTATTGTCTTGTTATTTCTGTCACGTCATCTCTTAAAAATAAAATTAAAGTAAGTGTTTGGTGTCAGAAGCTGGCAGTGAATGACCATAAACAGAGAATTACAATGCTCCTCAAAACCATAATTTTAATACAAAATCAAACCTGTTACTGTACAGAAGAGAAACATGGCATTTTTCCAGATACCTACAACCTACAGATTTAGGAGTGGCAGCTGTTCAACAAACAAGCAGCAAATGTGTGGTGTCATTTATCACTAATTGGAAGGCATTCACAGAGAAATGAATTTAATTTATTAGCAACCAGCTACAGATGAACATTAAAAAAAAGAGAGGGAAAAAAAAGAGGGAGACAGACAGCAGGGAAAAACAAAAAAAAAAAACAAAAAAAAAAGAATGAGAGAGAATAAGAGAGAGAACAATATACTGCTTTCCAGGAGCAGTATATAACTATAAAAAAGATAGACATGGGGACATTGACTCCATTCATTTTCATTTCTTTTCTTCAGAACAAAAACATAGCTCATTGCCAGGGTTATTTTGCCCACTTGCAGCTGCTCTTTTGGGTTTTTCTGTATGTTGCCTTGCTCCCCTTCTTAGTGTAATGACCTGTAATCTTCCATTCAAGGACTGGCAAAGACTGATGTTGGTCAGCTATACAGCAACCTGTTGCTTCTTCTCTGAAATGAGACTGTAAATTCCTTAGGATTCTTCCTCACGGTTCATATTTTGTGTCAGCACAGAACGACCTTGTGCTATTTGTGAATACTAGTGTAATGGAGGCAATGAATAGTAATAAAGGTTTCAGGTCGTTAGAAAGAGAAAATTAAGAGAGGGATAAACGATCCTCTTTTTGAAGACTTCTCTTTGTATCTTGATGATTAAAGCAGGAGAAATAGATTCATTCACACTTGTTGGAGCAGGCTTCTGACCCAGCTGACAGTAGAGGCATTGTGCATCAAGACCATGATGACCGTCTTACAAGATCTGCTGTTCCTCACAGTGGTGTCTGCATGAAATATGTATTTTATTTGGACTTTCCTGCAATAGCTCAGGATTTTATTCTCCTTCAAGACAAACTAGTTTCTTTTCTGTTCTTCCTCTCTATTAATAAATAGCTTCCAACATGATTCTAAAAATAGACCTGTTGGGAAGATCCCTAATGTGAACAACCCTGAATTGCAGCTTTCAAGGTAAAAAGAAAAAAAATTTCTTCCAGAAGACTCCAGTTATCTTTGTATGTTCTTTTATGTACACTTTTCTATTTTCACCCATCTCCAACAAAAAGTTAAGAGAAACATCCAAAATGTAGCATACAATTAATACAGGTAGATCCCAAGGGCCTTACAAAAATAGTGATCCTTTGCTGTGCCATTTTGTTAGGAACAGATACTGACATTTCACTCCCCCTCTGATCAATTAGCAGAAGCAGAAATTAAAGGTAAGGCAAAAAGTCATACACTGAGTAATATCTTTCTCAATGGCTAGTTTTTTTATGGCTAGTGAGTATGCTTACTGGTGGATGTAGTTTAACTTTCCATCAGTGAGGGTAAAAATATCATCCTAAGAGAGAGGACTAATGTCTCAATTTTGAGATGTGAATTCTTTAAAACTCCTACTTGGATTACTTTTTCATTCACAAAACAGTGTGCGTAGAGCCTCGTCTAGTCCTTTTAGGAAGGAAATTACCATAGAGCACATTAGCACAGGAAGTTTTATCCTTCTATATCATTAATGAACTCAGTTTTACTTTCTCTGCTTTGTGTTTGCAATTTTTTGTGTGACAGCTGAACTCTTGGTTAATATGGCAGGGACTAAGCCAGGAACCTCAAGAGCTAAGAACATTAAATGCAACAGCTTGAGCTAAAAAAACAACCCTCCGTAGCTGGGCATGTAACCCTCATGTTGTCTGTGAATAACTCACTAGTACGTTGCAGTTGCGCTGGCTGCTCAGAACTGATTTACTTCGTGTAATTTCAAACTAAACTTTTTGTTCACATATTTACACTCAAAAACCTTATTCATTTTTGCTGGAGGCTTAGCTCTTTGTAAATGTCAGGCAAGCTTTTCAGATAAAAATGGAAGACACACCTAAACGATTTTCTCTGATTTCCAGCAAGGCTTACTCCAAGTATATGAGGCACCATTCAACTTCCGGTATGTAAAATAAAATGTCTAACCAAAAATAGTCAGCTAAGTTACCTTTACAGCCAATGGAAAGAAACAAGGAAAAGTGTTCATCTCACTATTTTATTTGCCTGTTCTAGTGGAATGGATATATTCTAGACACCAGCCCCTCCTTTGGGTGATGGTCCTTCCCACCTGCAATGAGTATCAGGTTCCGAAACATGGATGTTTAGTGCTGTTTGAGATACCATTTCCACTTGGCTTCCAGCCATCACTTCAAAATGGAGTGTATTTTTTGCTTAGCTTTTTTGTTATGTCTGGCAACTCTGGCCTGATGCCTCAGGTACCCTAAACCATCTGAAATAGCAGTGCACAATGATGCTTAGGTATCTGAATTATTCCCCTGACTGTAGGCAATGAAGAGTGGTAAGGGAATTAGCTACACTTTAAATCCTAATTTCATTGACATCACTAGCAAAACTGATTTAATTTTAATAGTGCAGGTGCAGACCATTACCTCCCATGAGCTTCAGATTAACAAAAAGTATACCTGAGCAGACAGTCTAGGTAGATAGAAGAGAGTATTTGCAAATACTTCTCATCTTCTTTGCTGGAAAACGGTAACTATCAAAGATAGTTATGCATAATTATTTTTCAGCAGGAAAAAGGACTCCCAAGTAAGTTTACCAGCTGGGCTTGAGCATTTTGTGTGTTAAATAACCACAGAAAGAAAAAGAAAAAACAGTTGGCTCGAAACATGAGTGAGTAGTGAATTGTGCAATTTTTACATTTTGAGTTCCACTGCTAGGAGTATCTTTATTTCAAATCAACAGAACAAAATCACATAGTTTTAAGAAGAAATGTGCATGATTGCATTATACAGTCATACAGCCTGTGCAGTTTTATTATGGAAAGTTGTTTGCTTTGTCTATTTGTCTATTAAGAAACTGCGTAGTGCCTGATTGAACAGGAATGAATAGGTGTCTGAAATTGTGGAGGGACTGCAATCTCAGAGCTGCCTTCTACTTTAAATTTTAAGTCCCTTTAAGAAGACATTATGTCTGCATAGGGGTTTTGGATTTTTTTTTACACACCCCATAGTATCATGCTCTACATTACTTGATACAAAAATATTTCAAAGCTAAAGATAGAAAAATGCATGTATGTAATGTACACATGATAGCAAAACCAAAAGAATTCATGTGGTTGTAAAAAGGTTTATGAAAATGTTGTAGCTCTTTACAATGCTGGTGGTTTTCTGACAACTTTAAGAACATGATCATAAGACTTCCTGGGGCTAAAGACTGACTGAAGTGGCATCTTAGCTGAGTGACAGCAATGGAGCAAGACATAGTCATTTACACACTTCTAGTGGCAGATGAAAACCATAAACAAATGGAATTCCTTTGAAAAACTGTTCTGTAAATAGTAATCATGTATAATCATAAACACCAGTTCACCAAAGTCTTGATAGATTTATCTTCCTTCCCCTAAAAAAATGACAGAAGGTAGTTTACAACCAAGTTCAACTAGTTTTCAGAAAAAAAAAAGAAGGCTAGAGCAGTCTTCTCTGTAGATTAAGGTGCCATTTCATTGAAAAACAGAATTAGTGTATTCCAAAGTTACAAAGGCTAAAAACATCCACAAGATTCATGCAGAAAAATAGTAGGTTTGCAGAAGAGCCTTAGAGCTCAAGCATTTGATTTAAACAGGCAATGTGCGTGTTGCTTTGCCTGTCACTAGAAGCCATTGTTTTTATGATGATACTTTCCATATTCAAACTTTTAAAATATTGGATATTTATCTCTTCCCTTCCACTGAAATTTTATGTTTTTATTATGTAAGTTATGCAGAGAGGATTCTTTCTGAACATGCAGTAATGATACTAAATTTTCATAAATGCATAGAAGAAGAAACAGGACATCGATAAAAAGTATCTGAAATGCAAAGAGTTTTGACAATAAACAAATTTTTCAAAATTAAAACTAAAACAGCAGTCTCCAGTCAGACACTAACATGAATTGTCGATCAGACATATAACTCTCCATGTAATTGTTTCCCCTTAAATCCTGCAGACATAATTCAAGTCTGGAAGGAAAAACCCTAAGACATTGTTCCCTACTGGACTACCTAGGCTATTTCAAAGTCTCAGAGGGTTTGAATTGGGTCATGTCTGTTGAATTATTGTCATGTGAGAAGCAGAAACTCTCCTGGCAACTGAGATGAAGACTCAGGTCTCTGAAAGCCATGGATCTCAGAGATTTCCACACTCAGAACCACTATGTGGTGGCCAATGTAAGCTACTTTCTGCAGGTCTAGATGTTTGTGGCTCTCATCCACTGGTCTTCCTTCTCCCAACACACTGAGAGGGATGATCTTGCTGATTCCATACAGATTTGCAGAAGGTCTAGATTTTACAGTTTCTCCACAGTTCTGCAACTGGTATTTAACATCTTCATAGGCCGAATACTAAAAGTCTGCACCAAATAGTGTTTCTGCTTATTTCTTACTTCATGGCTTAGAAACCTCAGGAAACGCTTCCTCTTCTGACCTGTTTAGCCCTCTAAACACTTCAGCAGCAGATCAAAGTTGGCACCCACCTGGAAAAGCAAGAACCGTATGACTCCAAAAATGGGCATTTCTCTGAGCACAGATGGATGAACGAAGTATTAAAGTGAGTCAATGCTGAACATAAACTTCCATAGCCTGGGACACTCTTCAATTTCAGTGAAAACAAAAGTTAATTCCTTTGCTGAAAGCGAGACATTTTACCTACACCAGATTCAATGACTGGAGACAGGAATGTCACATTTTACTGATGTTCAGCTTGTGTATAAAGCAGCTCACATGCTCTCCTAGCGGCTTTTTAGTCACTTTCTGTGACAGCATCACTCTTACTAAAGCATAAACTAAGTTGTCGGCTTTTGCATATTGTAGGCTAAGCTCTGTCAGTTCTCTAGACATTAGCATTGCCATCAGTACTTTATGCAAAACTTACTATGTAATTGTGGATACTGCTGATCACAACAAATCTTTAGAAAATGTAGCCCCACATCTATTTACTTCCCTAATGACTAAATTTCACATCATTCTTCTGCTGTCAATTTCCTCTTTAGAAAACTAGGATTTTATTTATTTCTTTAATAATTTTTGTGTCTGCTTAAGCCAGTCTGACTCAATTGCCACTCAGTTTAGGGATAATTACACATTAGATGCTATAAATGGACACAAAGAATATATTTCCCTAAGAATCCAGAAGAGGAAAAAGAATAAGAAAGAGCAGGCTTTAGAAACACTTGTAAGCCACTTGTCTATCCATACCAGCTGTTTGACACTAGCGCTCTCCTTGAAATCATTTTTAGACTGAAATCACACAGCGATGCTGCTTCTGAAATGTTAATGTTTTCATGTCTAAGGCAAGACTAGATTATTCTCCCCTGAAGTTTTTTAGCAGGCAGTTAGGTCCTTGCCAGCACCAACAACATTTTGGACCCCTACTGATGACAGAGTAAAAGAACTGCCTTCTGTCTTGCTTTCAGGGAATAAATGCTCCTTGTGACTCACGCTGCCTTACTCCTCTTGAATGCAGCTGTCTTTTTCTCATCAGAGTTCAAGTAAATTTACAAGGGTGCTTTAGTGAGAGAAAACTGAAAAGGCTGCTTATTCTCCAAGCTCACTATGTTGTCTTTTTTCTGAGAAACACTCATTGTTCAATAATGATATTCCCTGCCGAACTCACAAATTGAATCTGGGAGAGAGACAGGGAGGGTGTTTCAAAGGTTAAATTGAATGACAAGTTTTATCAGTGTGGTCCATAAAGATCATAATGTGTTATTTATTTAGGGCTTTTGCTGGGACTGGAATTGTACAATGTGGAATGTCCTCTCTGGAATATTTGCAGGATTTGTCCTATGTGTTTGGAACCTAACAACTCCAGAAATCTGTGCAGAGCCTGTGGTTTTCTGGGGGTCCATTAATGTAATGAAAAAGTGGTTATATACTTCTAATCTGAGCACGATGGGTCATAGCCACTTTTTACCACCCAGGCTGAACCAAGCAAGCAGGTGGTCTTATCCTTTCCTTATTTGACATCACAACTCTAACACTGTCTGACAAAGAAAGCTGAATTTAATGACAGCTGTGTGTCATTCCTGGTGGTGGGATTGCTGAAGGTATCCTGTATGGACGTCTGGAGAGGTGACCATACGGATCCTCAGGGGAAGAGCAAAGACAAGATGACAGGAAATGTAGGAAAGAACAAAACACCAACTCTATGTTACTTCCTTAGCAACACAGTTTTAGGCTTGGTTATTTTGGTTTTTGTTCTGGTAAACTCACACTAGCAGCACTGGCCGAGGTTATGATTTTTGTGCTTTGGCAACATCCTGAACCACTCATTGTGCCAGCCAGTATCATCTGTCACTGTTAGAGGAGCAGTGAAGTAGCACCTTTGCTCCATCTTTCTTAGCAAACTTGCTTAACCATAGCTCAAAACATCTAATACGTTTTTCTCATAGCCAGCCTGTTCCCTCAGAGCACCAGAGGGCCTCTGTTTCTTAGGCACTGGGTGAGCACTTTGAAAGAAGAAAACAAAAGCTCTTTGGCCTCTGTGAACTTGTTGAAGCACAAGCTAGATCAAAAGAAGCAGCAAGCCAAAGTTTTGGGTGCACTCTTGGGAGGAGGGAAAACATGGGAGGAAGTGACAGCAGACATTAAAACACTGCATGTAGTGTTTTGCAAATGAAAAATTGACATTTCAGATGGTTTTGCAGTAGACCTGGTTGAGTATTACACAGGTGATTGCAGAATGTGTTTCAAATTAACACAGCAAATTTGCTATGCGAATCATGATTTGTGACAATTGTAGTTTGTCTGTAACACTGAGTTATTGCAGCCATTCTGGATTGAGGCCTAACAGCTTCTTTAAACCTTTAATAATTGAAAACCTGCAATTTATTTATTGCTTTCCTCTGAAAATGGAACTTCAAAACATTTTAAACTGCTGTGGGAGAAAAAAATAACTTTCTGTGGAACTAATTTGAAATTTCATCTGTATTTTGCCAAGTTCTTCAGTACAATGTTTTATAACATGATCTGACAGTTGGACTCTGAGAATAAAGAAACAATTTGCTTAGAGCAACTGTGTAAGTTACTTCTTCAAACCACTTCATCTGTCCTCTTCCTACTGGCCGTAAATTTGTGTCAGATGATGTGAAAGGCCTGCCAGTATTCTTTATAATCTGTAGGAGAAAGATAAAACCAGGGAAGAATCTTAATAATTTCTTAAATATTTAAGAATTGTTTAAGCAAGCAAATTTGCTTTTAAAGCAAGGAAGATGTTAACATGTATAAAAAACACCACAGTCTACACAGGGAGCTTTATAATGTCTTTATACAAAACCATGATGCAAATTAATACAGAATATTTGGAGTCTTGTCTCAGGTATCAAGCAGTGTCAAGAAATGCATTAGTAAAGTGGCAGGACTCAGCAGACAGTCGTAAAAATACCTGGAAAAGCTCATAATAAAACCACAGTATGTTTCCCATTCTTAGCATGGTGAAAAAACTAAGGATAGAAAATTATTAGTAACATACTGAAAGCAGATTGGGAACTTCTTGCTGTATCATAGAACAAGGATTGATTTTACATGAGAAATAGAAGTAGGATACCAAAACACAGAAAAGCTGAGACAAGAACTTAATTGAAAACAAAGAGGAAGCAGACATTTGTAAGTTCTCCAGACTGTTCAGAATTATAATCAATTATAATGAATGTTGTGGAAAGGATGTTATGCCTTTTTTAAAATGAGAGAAGATAAATATCTACACATTCTCTTACCTCTGGTGGTGTCACTGTAAAAAGATGGGTTAGAGAGTTAGAAAAACACATAGATTGATCTAGTAAGACAAAAATGTTTTCCAAATTAAATGTAAATAATAAAAAAATTTGGCTCTTAAGGTTTGAAATTGTAAATTCAATTTAGAGACTCAACAGTTCATTGATCAAAGGGAGGGGAAGCCCAGTCTAGGGGATACAGTACGATAAAGCACAAAAACTAATAACCTAGGGATCTGCTCAGTGCTTTTTTGTTGATTTGATTCGTGTAACCCCAGAGGGAAACTGAAAACATAAATTCTTGAGACTTTTATTTCCCTGCCTTGAATAGTATCTGCCTTTCACTTACAAGGATACACAAACGTTAGATCAAGCCATTGGTGTCACCTAATCATGGATATTCTCTATGGTCAGGCTAACACTAACTCTCAGGACTGATATAGGCATGCTCCAATTTTCAGCTGACATTAATGACAAAATGGCCATGAGTGAGCGCACTGTTTTACTTCTTTAGCAGAGGATAGATTTTAGGTCTCTTATTTTATCCTAATGACAATTTCACCCACTGCTGCCTGATTCCATCTGCTGTCAGTGTCTGAGACAGCTCATGAAAGCTGAGGGCTGGCAAGGCCTTCTGAATAGAAAATGTGTTCAAAATTCCTTTGTTTGGCCACTAGATGACTCTCTGATCTATTGAAATTTAGCAGGAAAAGCAGGAGACCCCGGGAAAACAAAAATGGATGCCAGGGGTTTTGGTTTTGGTTTGGTTTGGGTTGTTTTTCATTTGTTGTTGATATCAGTAGTTTGGTATGCTAAGACAGTGGGGGACAATCTGCCCAGAGATCAGAACAAAATTCAAGCATATGTATTTTTACAGCTGAACCCCTTGTTTGTTTGGTTGGGGTTTTTTTTCTCTTCAAGAGTCTCCCAAGACTTAAAGAATCATAGACATACACAAAAGGAGAAAATAAGCAACCTTGACCAACCTAATAGGCAAAGGTGAACTCCAGTGTTGATATCATTAAATGAAAAATGGTAGGGAACGTTGTCTGGTGGTCATTCCACTGATGTTATTTGGCCCCAAGCTCCATATCATTTCAATTCATTCCTTCAGCAATTTTGGTCTCTTCATGAGAATTGGTATTGCTATTCCTTCACTTCTACCACAAAAGCTTTAGGAAGTCGGTGTAGCATAAAAGTTACAGTTGATCTGCTTCCCACTTCTCTCCCTCCTGCCTCCCTCTTCCCCCAAGTAGAAAGATAGTATGGTTTATTGTAATAGGGGCTTGAATGCAAGTGAATGGAAGCAAAATATTCAGCTCTAATTCAGCCTTCCACAACTGAGCGATGTCTTGATGAAGGTAATTCTGAATCACGAATTGTAAGGCTGAGTGCAGAACTGACATCTGCAGCATTTTAGAGTTTGAGAAGCCCAGTGAGCTGACCAGGTAGATTATGCAGCCCTCTGAAGAGAACTAGTGGACAAGGACTTACAATAAATTCCAAGATGCAGTCTGCGCTGATGTTTTCTGCTGAGTTGAAAAGCAGATGGTATGGCTCCTATTTAGTCTTCAGAATCTTAAGCAGACCTGCTGTGCTGTGAGTAGGAGGCTATTCACTGTTATCTATTAAATTGAATGGCAATAGGCAACTGAAGAAACCAAATTTTGGTAGGAGTACTTCTATTTGTTTATGAAAAGTCCAGGAACTAGCACATCTACAGTAGATGTTTATTCTATTTTGCATGTTTACAATCCTTCCCAATGTAAATTACTGTCATGTGGTATAAAAAAATCCAACATGCCCTAAAATCCAAATACAGTTAACTCTGTCATTGGTTACTGCTTATGTCTGATGGAGTAAATGGGACAAATCTGAAGAGCAAGTGAAGTGAATACTTACCTAGCTTAGTTTTTGATGCGATGACTAAAATCACCAGTGAACCAAAACCATCATCTGTACAGCTCTGGAGGTGTTCATATTTTCAGAAGACATTATGAAAAGAGAATTAGTTGATCAGCAGAAGTTTAGCGTGATATCTGAAAGTAGGAAAAGAAAGATTTATTTCTGTTCTCTGTTAAAAGGTTCTAATTCTCAAATGCAAGCAGGAAATAAAACTAATTCTATCTACTCCGTACAACTGAAAAAGTGTTTTCATCAAAGTGATGAAGATTTAAGAAGTATTTGAATTCTCATATGTATTTTCAAAACTTCTTCTAAAATGCACTCATAATGAATGAATGAATGAATAACTAGTTCAATTTAATAAAACAAATGTTAACTATTAGGCCTTTTCCAAAGATAGATATTATCACATATCACTTCAAGATGGAATTATTTAAAAGTATTTGGAAATTCTTCCAGTAATGAAAAAAAATTAGTAAAGGTCAAGCCTTAGAATAAAGACCTGTTGTCAACTATATTACTGTAAATGATATTTCACTTTAATTTCCTGCTTTATCTCTGATCTACTTTTTATCCTTCGTGAGGAATAACGTAAGCAGTGACCACAGAGTGGTGTTGGAATTTCTCAGGCAGCCATTTTCATTAGATAATTTTCAGTCAAGTGCGAAATTCACCAAGAGAGCACTTAAGATTTCTGCGTCTCCTTTTTTAATCTGGGAATCTGTCTTTCTAGGTAGGAAATGTCATTATTTTATGGCATTTGATAGAGTGATTTATGGTATCTGATCAATCAGAGCTTATACCATCACAGCAAACTTGAAAAAGTATAGATGAACAGTGAAATAAGGACATCCAAGTGCTTCCTGTCATTGTCTTGAATTGTAAAATTTGTCAGCTAGGACCTAACATTTAATATTTGGGAATCAAGAGGTCAAGAAAAGAACCTGTAGGAAGGTAGCTGAAATTCTTTATTACATAAATTCACCTTTGATACTAGACAATTGTGCAACGTTAGCGTTTCAATGTCTTCCTCATTTTAAGTAGTTTCTTTCATATTCTGTGCTGTGGCAGCTACAGACAGACTATAGCCATGGACAAATTGAGTCTAGAGAGAGCTTCAGAAGCAGGTCTGGTCCTCATTCAAAACCCTTTGAAACGAATTAAAGGGTATCTATTGACTTTGATGGACTTTGGTTTGAACTCTTTCAGCTTCTACAGACAGTCTTGGATTCTGATCACAGCTCCAGGCGATGTTCACGTATTTTATTCAATTGCTGCTTATTTATATGTATTGAACAGCACTTGGAATAGGTCCAGGAGGAATACAGAAGTTTTGTATTCCAGGATGATGCTTTAACAGTGAATGAAAGAAAATGATCCTTTTTTTTTTTTTTTTTTTTTTTTTTTAAATGACTCTAATTTTCTGTGATTTCCTGCACTGTGACACCAATTTTGTATTAGGGATATCTCCCATCACTCCAGAATTAGACCAGGGGTGACTGGACAGGTGAGATAAGATAGAATGCTCATGGACAAAAGAGGACAGGAATTACTGTCCACATAAAAATTACTTCTGTAACCATTCAGGCCTGGGTCAAAATTGCACATACCAAGTTGTAGCAGAAAACAGTTTTCATTGCATTTCACTGGATTCCAAAGCTGTCTGACTGTGAGAAAAGGCAGGACTGCAAGCATTATAAAGAACTGTCAGACCAAGAGCAAGGTACCTGGGAAATAACAGGTTTTCTGCTTTAGAAAAGCCAAAGAGATGTGACTAAGTGTTTCTGTGATTTTAGAAAGTGAAACTAAGTCTTTGAAAGTTTGTGGCCTTTATCTCCACTTCTGTGAGTAATGTGCTGATCTAAGAACAGGACAAGGGGACAAATGGTCTACCACCTGCTGTCTGAATCAAGCACTCACCCACAGGTCACCAGTCTTGTCAAAGAGATTTGCATTGATGGAATATGAAATGGCATTACCATCAAAACATATAAGATTATCTTTCCTTTGAAGAAAAGCAATAGCTACACTAACTTTGAAGCTCGAGGACAGGAAGTCAATTAGTTCAAGATACTGGGCACAAATGGGGAAAAGTTCAATGTTGCCACTAATAGGAACTGGCAGTTTCAACCCCTGAAAGATGTGCTTCTTATAACACTTTTCAATGACAAGTCCCCAGCTAGTGAACTGATTTTGGACCATAAGAATGGAAACACTTGAATAACCATGTCCAATCCTCAAAAAAAGCAAATCTTTATGATATACGTAAATAGATTTCACAGAACATCCATACTGTATGCCACCATACCCTTATGGAGGCACAGACTACGTTTCAATAATCCACATCACAGGAATAAAGCAGAGGAGATTGTGGGAATTGCATGAACTCCATTAAAACTTTGCAGATGATGTTAGAAAGTGCACTACACTATATGCTACAGAAGAGCAAACTCCCTTCTCTGCTTGCCAAAGACTTAAACAAGAATCTGGTTAATGAAGGAGTCCTTGAACATATGAACAAAATACAGCAATTAAGCACTTGAGAAATTACAGTGCTATTAAGGGTATCAAACTCAGGTCTTCTTCCTGCTTTTAGCTCTGTTTTAATTCCACCTTTCTTCATCTTACATTAGGTTAACATCAGGACCTCAACTTCAGAATTTATTTTGAGATTTCTTAGAGCTTTGTTACAATCACCTTCATCACTTCCAAGTCATTTTTTTTGGCATTGTTTTGAATAACAGCTAAACTGAACTGTTAATCTTAAAATATGTTAACTCCATCACAAATGTTTACATTCATTTCTTGCACTTCATCCTCCTGAAATACAGTCCGCTGTGTTATTGCTGTACTGACCATCACTAACACTAACTAAATGAGTTTTGATGAAGGCAAGTGAATCTATCTATGGCTGACTGGACATCCTGTCAGCTACAGAATTACAGAGCAGTTACAAAGTGTTAAAGCCTTTACTAGTACGGTTACCGAGCTGATATCCTAGAAGATCCATTACTGTGTAAGGATTCATAATTTCATAATGCTTATTTTTCTCACTAAACAAGACATGCTTTTAAACGTAATCTATACTAGTTACCCATGTCTTTTCTGCCTGTCTGCAGGTATGTTACCTAAGATTAAGGTAAGACTAACATCAATAATCACCTGAGAATTTTCGGCAAATACAGAATGTATCTGTTCTCTTTTAAAAATAATCTGCTATAACTAGAATAAAACATAAATTCATAAATATGTGCTGATAATTATTTTTTGTTCAGACAAACCTGAAGATTTCCTTAACAATATTTAAAACTTTGAGTGGTATGGAAATCAGCTTTACATTAGAACACCTCTCATACTATTTCCCCTCATAAAACTTAAAATAAGTTGCAGATCTCCTAAAACGAGCCATCAGATTAACATTTTCTAAGATATCAGTGGTGGGTTCCCACACTGGAAATCTATTCCTCTGGCAGGCCACCAGAATTCAGATTTGGCAGGCTGTAGTGTGGTATAAGGTTTACTTGTTCAATCAAGCATTCAATTAACTAACATGTCAGTATGTTGGTCCTTTGTGAGACAAATAAAAGGCAGCTAAAGTGCATTGAGCCATCTGAATGGATAGTTGCGTAATTAATATTTGTTTTTAATTTATTGTAAGATGTCCAGATGCTCTGGCAATCAGGTCCTGGGAAATCCTTAAAATAATTGAGTTCTGTAAACTTACTAGAGGGCAGCAGGTTTTCCTCTGTGTATAATAAAGAGTTGGGCAAATGATTCAGGAGACCTTTTAAAAAATTTTTTTAACCTTTTCTTCAATTAATATATTGTTTACAATTATGACATAATTTCTGTGTAATTGCTTATTTGTTAAATATTAGGGTTTACTAGTTATCTACAATCTATCTAAGACTGTCATTATGTTTGGATCACACAGCATTCTCCAGCTCAGTAAACCAAGCTTTATTAGTCTGGGAGAGAAGAAAGAATGTAATTTCAGAACGTTTTTTTCTCAGTTAATCTCATTTTTGTTAGCTACTCCAGCAGTCAGTTAATCCTAGTTGTGTAAACACTAAACAGGGAGAGTGAAATGCATTTGAAGTGTGTGATTTTATTACATGCATGTTGAGATAGGATGAGTTGTCCTCTGAAAACTGGATCTTTCTACTCCTTAGATGAGTAACTTAGACTACACGTACAACTTTCAGGTGAAAAAGTTGGAGGAGGGGAGAAATCAGAGCCTTTCAGTCTGTTTTTGTCCCACTTAACTACAGTATGTAAACTAAGAGCATTGCTATGTTAGACATCTCCAGTAGCCAATGGAGATGGAGGCATCTTCAGAGAATGATGTAGTTTTGACACGTCATTCCCATCAAGTACTGAGAAAGCCTTAGTCTGTATTGATATTGAAATCAGATGAATCAGATCCTTATGTAACAAAACTCTGCATTTCGCCAAGGTCTCAGAGAAAATGCTTCTTAGCTAACCAAAAAAGCTATGAAGCTAAGCTGATTGGCTATATTGCACATTTTATACTTACACTATGACACTGACACCATGGGAATTGCACAGACATTTCTAAATATCATTTCATTGGCGACCATTTGTCAGGCTGGTATAATACTAGAGGCCCTAGTGGGAGGACCATTATGTACTCCACTGTGACATCACCAACACACTATTTTGTATGTCTCATAAGTCCTAGAATTGATTTTTGTCTCCATTCCCTGTGGTATTTGCATAATTCAGTTATGCATTCCCCCTACTCATACATTGGATGAAATGTCATTTGCAGAAGGATCATTCCTGCTACTATCACCCCTAGCTGATTTTTCCTCTGACCAGGGTTGCATTGATTTTTCTACTGCCTTCTTCCTGTCTAACAGTTAATGATCACACTCAATGTACAGATAATAGACACCAGTATCCTTGTAGCAGTTAGCTGCGATCACACAGAGCCATCCTCACACACAAATACTCACAAACAAAAGTAATAACAGAGATTCAACAAGGATTCATGTACACAGACACATTTATTTGAATGATAATGGAAACCTCACCAAGAAGGGGTAGATTGGCTCATAAATCAGATTTAAGGAATACCTTTTCAAACTCTACATCTTGCATTCAAGATATAGTGGGTTCATTTTTAAGATAAACTGCTTAGCAGCTATCTTTTTTACATGTAATACACTAGTGCTAACCTGATGTTTAAAACTTCTAATATACTTAATGTTTAGTAAGATACAATATTGAATTCTATGTTTTGTAAGATTTATTTTACAGCTATGAAATCTTTTTAAAATATGTGAGTAATATTTTCCAAGCTCCACTTAAGCTGTCTTCAGCATCCAGTTTCTGACTGGAGTCTGCTTGGGGGCTTCATTTTCAGGTGGCAGAAGTTAGACATTGTTTGGAAAAAATAACCAATTTGAGAGGTCTTTAGTGAAGTACTGAGTAGATGAGGCACCACAGATAACTAGTCATATTTGTAACACACCGAACATTATGAACAAAACTGATACAAAATGAAGTGCTTTGCGGTTTTGAGCTATTCAGTCTGAAACTAGCTTATAGTTGCCAACATGACAACTCTATTAAACTCCAAACGGTACATTTTCCTTTTCCTTAGCATTGTTTGTTTCAGTAAAGCAGATCTGGATATTGAAAAAAGGTCTATGGATCTTGCAAACTGAATGGCTCCCTAAATATCAATACAAATCTTATTCCTGTTTCAAGGAAATAAGAAATATATGACAGTCTGTAGCTGAACATGGAACAAATTCTTCCCCTGACATTTTATGTTCCTGATTTATTTCCATTCATGTTATCTTGGACATTATTCTTAGGAAAGTCATTAAAAGCTCAAAGGTATGTATGAGATTAAGGATTTCAGGAGAATGAAAATGAAGATAGGTTTTCAGTACTGATATCACTTGCAGTATGCAAACATTTGACATTTCTATTGCTCTTGGGGTACATTATCAGCAGACAGTGAACTCAACTTTGGGTTCCTGTGGATTAAGAAAAGTTACTAGCATGCTGTGAAATGGAAAAGCAGGAGATTATCCCCTTTATTCAGCATACGTATGCAAGCTTCTAGCATGCCAAAATTTAAAGGGTATAATTTCTATAATTGGCGCTCCTAACACAGTGAAAGTTTTATCTGCATGTTTCTGAGTTTATCTGTATACAAAGCATAAATATAAAAGAACAGCTGAAGAATTCTGCTGAACACAACATTCTTTTAGAACCTTTTTCTTCTGCCAATCTTTTGTCCCCTGTTCCTTCAACTTGAAAGAGAGATAAAGACATAGGAACTCTTCTACAGCCCTTAGCTAATGGGACCCAGGCACTATTACTGCCAGGATGAATCTGCATAGTAACTGACCCTTTGCGTAAGGGTCCAGCACCTAACACTCTCATATTGCCATAATTAAAATGAGTCGATGGGTCAATTAAAGTGAACTTTTCAATATTAATGACTTTTGATTATATCTAACTGAAGAATCAATGGTATAAAATCAGCATAGGCTGCAAATACCAATCCAGAAAGCCTGTCAGGTAAGCAGACATATCACATAACCAGGTTTGAATTTAAAGTAGGGCTGTGTCATATTAGCAAATAAACAGAGTTGCATCATATAGTTCTGTGACAAACATTAACAGGTCCTTACATTCATCTAAGGTACCTTTGTTCAATAAAGATGCAGCTTAACATGCAATCTATGTTTCTTAAAAGTAACTGTCCTGATGCTCAGTTAGATGTTTTGATTACCAGCAATGTTAGGGCGGGGCTGTGATTTGTTACACTGGATCTACTTTCAGTAGTGATACATTTATGTATTTATTTATTTCAGTAAAATTGTTTTATTAAACAACTTTAGCAGGATAGGTGAGGAAATACTTTGTATTCCACAGCCTCTGGAAATTACAGTATTCTCTGAGCAAGGATTCAGTTCTGTCAATCTTTATAACAGTGATTTCCAGTGATGGGCTTGTTCCATGTCCCCATGGAAAAGGGCCTTATACCACCCACAGGTGGTTTGATGAGGAGGAATTTTGGGTAGGTAAAAAGATCCATAGTCTTTTATCACATGAAACAAACACTTAATGGGTGAGGACACAAAATAACTGGGCTATTCTAGCTCTTGAAATGATATTTCATCTGTCAAGGACTTAGAAGTACAACTCTCAGCAATCCAGTCCTCTTGAAGCTCTCACAGGTCTTTACAGAGCTGATTTTCACCCTGTATCCATTAGGTAAGATTTCTAAAAGCAGTGTTAGCCTAACTGTGGCCCAAATAACTCTGGTGAAAGTTCACCACCGAGTTCAATGGGGAGAGTCAAATCAATAGTAAGTGCTTTTCAAAGTCCCACCATTTAGCTTTTGAAATAAACATATCAGTTCCAGGAAAGATAAGATGAGAAAAGTCAAGAAATATCAGTGCCAGTTGCCTCTTTACTTAGGAACAACTATACAATGATTGAGCATGTCTGAACAACAGAATACAGCCAATTTCAGTGTTATGCTTCCAAAATATTACAGTGTGAAGGGAAAAACATTCAAATTATGAAAAAACCTTTGTGGCACTATCCATTAAAATATGCCAAAGAGAAAGATGAATGGATACTTCACTGGAGCATTCTTTTATTTATAAATACACAAGTCAGTAGCAGCATAGTTCATTCTAAAAGGGTACTTCATTATTGCAAAGTGTAGTGCTCCTTGATATTTTTCCTCCAGTAAGTAGCAATATGTCAAACCCCACATATTTAACTCACTTCTCTTGGTGTCAGAAGACCATGGCATACCCTAAAGAACAAATATTTGAATAGTGTTAAAATCCTGTTAGTGAAGTCCTGGGTATCTCTCTGTTGCACGGATAATATACATACTGAAATGACTGCCATTTATTACCAATACTAACAAAATAGTCAAGACTTCTTGTGCGTATGCATAACACATACACACACAGTATGCATATGTATGTACAAGTATCTCTATTAGTTATATATCAATATGCATATAAATTTCTGCTTAAATATTTACAAACAATGAGCGTATTTTTCAGGCTCAGTTATTATATTGCTTTCAGCTGACTGAAAGGGCATATGGAAACAATAGGAACATATGGAAAAAAAGATCTGTTTTAAGACCAGATTGTAATATGATTACTCATGCTGAATAACATACAAGGAATATTCCTTCTGTGGCACAAAGTACTCTGTTGTGAAGAAGTGTCACAATGCAGCAGTTTGTATTTACTGACGCTCTTAAGATATTTGTCATTTATTTACCTGCAGAGTGATAGGGTCATGTCACAAGTAAATCTGGGGTTTGATTAATTTATTTGCAAATTCTACCCCATGATAATTTTCTTGAATCTGTGTTATTCTTTTCTTTACACAAACTGGGAACAAGCTCTTATCTCTACCATACAGGAATTACCAAAAAGGATTTTTGTGGTCTCCCATTTATAAGCATTATTCTGCTTAGCTTATGAGCTTAAAAATATGACTTTTCAAAATAGATTGTCAATGCCACTCTATATCCAAATAGTGCTTACTGTGAAAAATTATTTGCTACTCAAGGCTGATGAAACACTGCATATTTTACTCACCCTATATTGCCTAGGCAGTAGCATGGATCTCCAAAGTGTGAATGGTTTTATGTATGAGGAGTGCACGGTTACTCACCCTCATGCACCTTGGAGAAGAGAAAGAAAGAATAAAATTTCAAGCTTAGCTCTGAACATCTTCCTTGAACAGCCTGAAGTTTAACTACAAACTCTCCCCCCTTTTCTGTTATACCCACATTGGTTCCAAATTCCACCAGAGTTCCTGCCAAATAACTGGCGGTACTGGCTCTACAGCACTTCAGAAGCTCAAGCCCATACACTAAACTCCAGTTTTCTGTGCCCAACACATATACCCACATAGCCACACAAGAGAAAGTCAATGTGATGTTTGAAAAGCATTAACCCACTTTATCTAGGAAAATGACAATTTGCATAGATGATTATTACTATATGTACAAGAATATGCAATTAAGGCCCTTCTGGTAGACATCACACACATGAGCCTTCCATTGAATTCTATAGGAGGTTGATGCTCAGGTCTTGGCTAGTCCTGCTCCTTGATTTTAGCCCAAAGCAAATGCCACATGAAGGGTATGGGTCTTCTTTTATTTTAAAAGATCCTGACCTTGCAAACACTTGAGGCAGGCAGTTTTACATACATGGATCATCTGCAGAATCAGAAATGCCCCAAAGCCCCAAAATAAAGATTAAAAAGACCAAAAAAAAAAAAAAAAAGAGAAAAAGTGTCACCTCATAAAAGAATAATCTCAGTCTCAATGGCCTCTGCAATGGAAGTTCTATGATTCCTCTAGACATATCTACATGAATATGTTTGTGCTTCATGCAAAATATTTAAAATTAGGAAACGAAAAGTGCCTATTACTAGCTGCCCAATTATAAATTCTATAAGACAAATTCTAGTTTATTTCTCAAAGGTAAATATGGTTAAAGTAACTTAATTTCAATGGCACAGTGGCATTTCAATATGCAAAAAAATAGAACTTCACAGGGGATTTGTATTATTTAGACAAGATAATACTATCTTGCAAAAGAGATAACAGAGAGTGACACAACCACTTTAAAAAAAATACAGCACTGACAGTTTATATCTATATAGATTATATCTATATAATCTGGAGTAAATCCACTGATATGCCAAGTGACAGAAGGTTCTTAGTTCATTGCCTTGTTTCAACCCAACATCTACCCTCTTTATGATTTACAAGTAGTTCAGTAAAGTATCTGATCCCAGTGTTCATTAATTTTCTTTACAATAAAACTGTAAAAAATCTGACAGATGAAACTAACATTGTGTCAGAGGATCCACGAGCATAGGGCAGTTTTACACGTCAAATTTGAACTCAAAGTACAGAGAAGTTATATATTTCATAATAATAAAGTAAGCAAATAAATTCCAGACTTGCCATGGAAACACTGACACTCATGAACTAACAGCAGCACTTGATCACGCTCTAGTCATATATTATTATCCTTTAGACCCTAATTCTGCAGTGAAATTGTCCTCAGTATGGTAGCCCAATCATACCTCCTTACATATTTCTGGATTAATTCTTTGCGACCAGGACTTTAATCTTTCTCCTGGCTTGTAAAGTAGAAAACACCCTGTCTGCACAGCATAAGCAGCAACACATACAAATTTTTAGTCACAGCCAAGTATAATTGTGGACAGCACACTGTTAAGCTACTCTAGTAGAAATCTTTCATAGAAAATAACTAAATATTAAAACTAGCAGTAGCTATCCCAGCCCACTGCTTCCTCTGTAGCTGCAGACAGAGGGTTGGGAACCGAGCGGGCTGAGGTACCTGATCCCACAAGACGTTCCATGTCTCAAGTGAGATCCAGCATTTCTCCAACTCCAGCAAATGTTGGTTTGAGTTACAGATATTCAACACATCGCATAAATAGACCTATAAACTCTGACAGATTTTTGCACATCACTTACCTGAATATGAAAGACACTAAAATGAAATGATGCAGGATAATGGACACTGCATACGCTCTAGCACAGACCAAGGGCCATTTCTTGTCGCACCCTGAAGGCTATATCTTGTTACACCCTGATTTTAATCTGAAATTCACATGCGGATCAATAGCATATTGCGCTAAAAACTACACTATGAGGGTGTTTCTTTTCTTTTTCTTTTTTTCCTTCTTTTTTTCCTTTTATACAACCGTAATGAGTTGAGAGGGGGGAAAAAATCCCAGCAAATGAAAACAAAGTGACCTGGAAACATAAGATGGAGATGCAGACAAAATTTGACAGTGACAAAACCTGTTTTGCTACCCATCCTTACAGTCCTCTACCTGTATGTACAACCAATAACCAGTAAACATTTTGGTCATAACAGTAAAACATTTCACAAAGGCTCTCCATGTTTCAAGAGCACATGAACTGAATTTTTAATAAAATGTTAACCTCAACGCAATTCAAAAGCTTGCATTTTGAGAAGACAATTGTATCCAAGCAAAAGAGTCTATAGAACTGCTACCCAAATAGCTAACAGAAAGCTTGAAATGTGACACAAAAGAAAGATGTGCAAAGTATCCTAACATTGCAGCCCTATTACAAGTCAGTACTTCAACAGCAATGAATGAGAGATAAATATTTACCCTAGGTAGCTAGAATGAAGAATGTAAACAGATTCCACAGATATAATTTGTCAATATCTTTACTGCTGGAAATGGAAATGTTAACTCAGGCAGGTCACTGATCCTGAAAAATGAGTATAATCAATTACATTTTTTACCTGTCAGTCATTCACATCAGTGCCTTTCCTGCAGCTGACTGCTCCCCTGTCTTCCATTTCTTGTTTCAAGGCACCAAACAACTTTTTACACCCACTTTTCACTTGGTCTTTTTCACTGTTACCCTATTGCCATCTCAGATTAACACTGCTTGTTTAAGAACCGGTCTGTTTTCTTCCCCTATTTTTACAGTATTGCCTGTTTCCACTGTCTCCCATCTCAGGAAGGTGGCCCTTCTGGTCTCTGAAATGCCATCTTATATCTTACTTCTTCTCAAGGTCCACAAATTTTAACCAGCTCCTAAACAATAAAATCTGATTCAAAGCTCACTGAAGTCAGTGAGAGCCTTTCCATTAACTGCAAT
The DNA here is from genome assembly GCA_035590275.1 of Ibycter americanus. Taxonomy (NCBI): domain Eukaryota; kingdom Metazoa; phylum Chordata; class Aves; order Falconiformes; family Falconidae; genus Ibycter; species Ibycter americanus. The sequence goes on along the minus strand of JAVJGI010000062.1, from coordinate 31,267,044 downwards.
GGACTATGAATCAGGACCAGATTGCTGTCAGTAACTCTGGACTGAAATCCATTGAAAGAAAAAACCAAAAGAATCTGTACAGGTATCTTTGTTGTTAACAACAGACTGCTCCTTGAACATAGTCATGGCAGTAATATATCCTAGGTTAATACCATCTCTGAATATTTTCCAATACATTTCTCCAGATCTTACGCAAAGGACTAAGGCCTTAATTTTGTCATTACCTTTATCTGTACAAATTGGAGCGATGTCAAAGACTTCTGACAGAGCTTGAATAAATAAGCACAGACTAGTTCCTATCACTTCCTTTATATACCACAAAATACCATTCTACATCTAGCTAGCTGAAACAAGGAAAATTGTCACATTTATGAACCAGGTTAGTAAATCATTAAACCCCCCCCCCCCAGTATTAAAGTGGCTGTCTAGATAGAGTGATGGAGTATTTGGAAGTTTCAAGCCAGTATGTCTTAAATTCTCAGTTGTGAGGATGTGTAATGCTGTTCTTGCAGGGATCCTCTCTTTAATCCTATACTATTAATCTAAGAGCAGTTTGAAGAAAAAGCATTCCAGAAATCAAAAATAACAATGTGACTCGACTTCATTCTTCCTGTCTTCATAAACATTTTGTTATTTATTCCCCCTTCATGTAATTCTCCCTGCCTCTAGCACCCTCAGTTTGCTAATGCATATTTTTAACAAGTTGAAATTAAAATAAATTACTTTTGCCCATCCTTCCTTCTCCTACCACTTAAGTCTTAATTTTTTTGTAAGTGCCCTGGGTGTAAAACCAGTGCCTTTCTACAATCCCACAGTGCTACCACCAAGTGATAGAAGGAAATCAGTTCTAACAGACAATTTGGGAGGTCTAATGCAGTAAAATAATTAAGATACACAAATGCTATGTAGAGAACTCTGTTCACATTATGGAAAAAGCTATCATTATCAGACAGCAACTATTGCCAATATAAAGCTAAAATACTACACATTTATTAAAAGGTATGTTGTGATTTGAGGCTACTTCAGCAGGAATTTAATAGTAATGACAACTCACATTTTTCACATCTTTACCCTATGTTGTACTGAGCAAAGTACTTTAAGGGAGTAGATAAAAGTAACAGTGCCTATTACCACATAACTTTGCCAAGTGCATCAGCAAAACTAAAGTCAGTTAGATGACCTTCACTTGAGGGGTGCAGTTTTGGGGGGGTTTGTTTTATTTTTTGGGTCCATTTCTTTAAAAGATATTTATGCTGATACTTTTATGACAATGAAGTACACTCCACCCTCACAGCTTCAGCTATGGGAGGCAAGCACTTTTGTACAAATGAAATTACTGTTGCAACAAGGTTGCTTGTGACATTGTTTAATACAAAAAGGAGCCAGGACACAGTACATTGATTCGGGGTGGAGTGTATTGTATATACAGAAGAGGGGTATTACTTCTGTTCTGCCATCTGACATTGATGTGGGAAGAAGGGACAAAAACAAATGCATTTTCTTTCCAGTACTGAAACATGCAAAGACAAAATGCTTATTACAAGTCGTATGCAGCTCAGAATAATAATTAAAAAAAATAGACAGCTCTAGAAATGCCCCAATATACTTAATTTTTTTAAATATATATTTAATACTCTGCTCTTTCACTTCAAAACTTAGAATTAAGCAATGACTGAATAGGATCTGAAATACAGACAAAGCATTGCTCACATCACATTAAAAGGCATATTTTAAATGTAGCTGTGGATTTCTAAACTTAGACTGAACAGGATTTTCCATCACTTGGAATCTGAAATGCAAGATGAACTTGGCCACATTACATCTATTTTCAAGTGGAATTGTAACTATGCAATAAATTGCTGTTTCAAAGAAGCAACATGCAGAATTCAAACCTATTTGTTTCTTGCAGGTTCCTGTTGACCTGTGCATGAAGAGGTATTGAAGCAGTGGTGCAGTGAGAATCACTACAGCGATACAAATCCACAGCTCAAGCACGAGATACTAGAGGTTGGGTCTCTGAGGAGCAACACTGAGTATACTGTTCTCCAAAATACACCACTTCCTTTAACCAGTGGATTTAGTTTCAGGAAAACAGCTGCTTACCAACTTTTGTCCAAAAGAAAAAAAGGCAGGGTGGGTGGGAGGAAGGAAAAGGTGGAAAGAGCTTATGCATTATGATGACATTTAGCAGAGAGCTGCAAACAGAAAGCAAAGAAGACAAATATTTTAAATGTGATAGATTTCAACCAGAAATGGGAAAGCATTTTTCCCTGTTAGTATCTTTCCAGTCTTGGCTGGGACAAAATTTGGGTTGCAGCTACAGGCTGAAGCAACAGTGTTGAGAAACAAAACGAAGAGGCATTTACCACCCCCCCAACCCCCCCTCCTTCCCCTCCCAGTTCACAAAGTATGACTGAAGCTTTTGGTTGGCTGCAAGGGAAATATTAGCTAGAAACTCATTTAGCTAGATCCACATCCATGGCCCCAGATGTTTAAAACTGATCATGGATTAAAGCCATGAAATATTTTTTTTTTTAAATTTCAATTTGAAATTTTATTGGCATGTTGCTATAATGGTCAACATCAATCCACAGGAGACTTTGTCCACATACTCTGAGAACAGCCTTCCTGCACCTCCCCCCTCTTTTCTTCCTCTCTCTCGCTCTTTCAGCTTTAATGCTATTAAAAGCCAAACAAAATACTGGCTATGGGTGTAAAGAATGCTGGTTTTTTGGAATGTTGCCATGGATCCTGCTTCCAGTCGTGTCCCACGGAAAGCTGGTGCAGCCTCCTGTCTCTGTGGCAGGCTGGTCTCCCCGGGCAGGGCAGAAGGAAGATAGCCACGCACCCCTGCTACTGCCTATTCTTTCCCATCCACTATCGCCAGGTCTTTGATCACCCTCAGTTTGCCACTGGCATCGATTCTGCGCTTCTCGCGTATTAGATCCTCCAGGCTGTGGAACCTCACCGTGTGCACCTTGTTCTCTGCCAAGTGGATCTTGAGATAGTATTGCTGCTGATGCTGGGTGCCGGCAGCAGCCTGCAGCTCCCCCCCGGCTTTAAACTCCCTTTTCCCGAAGCGGCACCAGGCGGCGAAGCTCTCGGAGTTCGTCCAGCAGATCTCGTTGCTTTTTAAGCCCAGGTGCCCGCAGGCGTTTTGCACCACCAGCTCAGCCACCAGCGGGCGAAAGCGGTACCAGCTATTCACCACCCGGCCCACGTTGCCCGCGGCCGCCTCGTACAAGCTGTCCTGGCGGATCTGCCCCTGGTGCAGGTGGATGATCTGCCCGCTGCCCACGTACACCGCCCAGTGCGGCGGCGGGTGCTCCGACGGCCCCAGGTAGAGCAGCTCCAGCAGGTCCCCCGGCTTGCAGAGGGCAGGCAGGGCTGACACCGAGTAGACGCTGAGGTCCCCAGCCTGGGGGCCGCTGCTGACCTTGGAGAAGATGCATTCCTGGCCGCGGAAAGCGGAGAACTGGGTCTCGTTCAGCACCAGCTGGTGGTGGAGGTGGTGGGTGGGCGTCTCCTGGCCAGGGCTGCCGGAGCCCTTCACGCTGTACTTGTCTGGCTGGCCTCGCTCGTCCAGGTCCTCCTCCTCATCCGAAAAGAAGTAAGCCACCCCGACGCGCAGCTCGTCTTTCTCAATCCCCGAGGGGTCCCCGGTCGGCAGCTCGCTGTAATTCAGGTGGGTGATGCGATCCAGTTGATTTCCCATCAATGACAGGGCGAGGCGAGGGCAGGAATCGCCGGATCTGAAGGAAGGGTGGGGTGGGCAGGGACAGAGAAAACGAGAGAAGGAGAGTGCAAACGCAGGGAAGGAAGGAAGGAAAGAAAGAAAAAAAAAATCAAGGCACATACAAAAGATTCCGCCCTAAGCGCCCATCCCTCCCTCCCCTCCGTGCAAGGGAGAAACTCCCAGCGCGGATCCTTCCCCTGCCCTCGGGGTGCGGGCGGGGCAGCGCCGAGCCGAGCCCCGTCTCCCCCGCGCTCGCCGGGCCGCGCCGCAC
>JAVJGI010000062.1:31252154-31262299 GCA_035590275.1 Ibycter americanus | reverse complement strand
GGGGAGGCGGGGCTTCCCGGGGGGAAGGGGGATTAACGAGCGTGCCCACAGGGGTGTGCCGCAGCCGAGCGACCCCTCCACCGAAAAGAGCGAAAAAGGGGGGGTGGGAGAGTAATTTCCATCAAAGAAACGCGGCCCGGCTTCAGCGGGAGGGTTGCACGTGCCCCTGCGAGCTGCGCCGCGCCTCCCGGCCGGGGGAGGGGTGCCCCGCACCCGGCTTCGCAACCGCAGGTTGTGCCCCTGCGGGCTGGGCTGGCCCGCTGGGTTTCCCCGAGGCCAGGAGAGACCGGCATTCCCAGGGGATGCTCCTGCCGCCTGCTGCGGGCCCCTTTGGGGAGGGCGTGCGCTGCCCTGAGGAGCCGCCTGTCTCTTGCCTGGACGGGACGCTGAAATGTTGGGTGGCTGCCGTCGGGCGAGGTGGCTCCGTGTGTGTGGCTTTCCACATCTGGCTGACGTCTGGCTGGTCATGGGTTGGCCTCAGAGGTGACTAGGAGATGTGCTATGACTTGTCTTAAGTAAAAAGTGAGACTGCCTGGCAGTAGCAGTGCGTTCCTTCCTAAAATGTATGAAATCTAAAAGCTGTCAGCTATAGTAGTCAATACCAACATAGTAGTTAATACTAATATGCACGTTTACACCTAATTTTGCACGTTATGGAAATGAAACTCAGAACTGATTAGCTCATTTGACCACTATTTCCCTGTGAGGCAGCGTCAACTGATGGGATTTTATCGTGTACTTCCAAGTTCCTAATCTTGTGCTCTAGTCATCTGGACTTCTGAGAAGGGGGAATTTAAATATTTTAAGACATTTCATGAAAAAATCTAATGACATTCTTTGGTTCATATGTGAATCATATTAAAGTACTGTTTTTATCTGGAAGTAAATTTACTGCTGTCTTCACAGTGGGAATAGTTTTGTCATTGAGACATATGCATTTCTGCTTTCAGTGTTTGTGGATAATATCTTTCTTCGCTGCTGGCCTTTTTCCAGTCTTCAGGTTTAATTAACAGAGAGCAATAATGCCATTGCTTTATTCTCATAATAGAGGCACATACATCCTTAAATGAATACGGTGAATTTCAGTTTCTCAGGGTAGGAGTTGTATACCTAAGTTCCTATGGGTCAAATACTGAGTTTCTTAGACAGACGTGTTTACTTTGAATGACCCTTTTCTTTTTCCATTCAAACATTTATCCAGCTGTCTTTCTAGAACAGCATTTTTTTGTTCTCATTTTTTTAACATATGTAAAGACATCACATCATAAATGGAAGAGAAAAAAGTATGTGTTTAGTGATACGACATTCAAAGACTGACATCAGTTATTTTTCACTGTGGCAATTAGACTAATCTGTGATGGTTACAGACTTCCCATGTCTCATAAACCCAGGGGCTACAGCCTGAGACTCACAGGAATTAAGCTGATTTGCAGCAGTTAAGGATGTAGCATTCAGGGTCTGTAGAACTAGAATGTGAATTTGGGAAAAAAAATTATTAAAAAAGGATTCTATTCTAATATATGCATTTCAAAGTTTCACAGGACTAAGCATAACAGTTGGATGTTATTAATCTCTGGAATTGTGTAAATGCTTTTCTAATGATTGTCAGAAATTATATGTTCTTTTATGGCATGACCTCCACCAACAGCAACATTTTAAATTAAATTATGAAAACACTCTAATAGGTTTAGAGTTAAAGCTCTAAAATTGTGTTTAAATATTTTGATTTTTTTAAAATAACTGTTAACGTGCTTCATTGTTAAAGCCAGTCCAAGTTGAAGCCCATTTTCCGTAGGCCTTCATCAACAATTTCTGTTTCCTAAACACTTTACATTTTTTCCTGTTCAAAGTCTGCATCTTTTTAGGTTGCAATCACACAGTTCGCACTTCCCACATTTGCCAATCATCAAGGCTACGTGGAGTAATTTTTAGATAGTTCTAAACAAACAAAACATTATTTCATCTTCTCCATGCAAAATAGTGGAGAACAGACTGCTTCAGTAAACTGCAGGTGTAGAAGAAAGGAGTCTGAGTCTAAGAAAGGCTCTGTGCTTCTAACTATGTGGATTATCTCCTGTCAGATTTTCACCATTTTCTTTATGTCTTCCATGCTTTTGCAAGTCTGCTCAATGAGGACATTCCTGTCTCTTGCTAAAGCACTTACAATCCCTTACAATCCATATCTCTCCACGACCTCTCTTCAACACACCTCCAACACCCATTTTCTCATTTCATTTTGTCTCTCTTGGCTGCATGCTGTGTCTCATCAGTGCTTCATGCTCTACCTCCGTCCCACAAGAAGGACTTTCCCCCTCAGTTTCTCTTCAGTCCCAGTTTTAAATCATGAAGGCTTAAGAAGCTGCCTTAAAAAACCCCAACAAACAAACCAAAAAACCCCCAAACTTCTAAGCGTACTTACATATAACTGTGGTTAAAGGACACTACAGAGAAATGATAGAGATTATGCAAATCAACTGCTTGAAATAAACTCTCCGTTTGAAGGCTTCTGTTGATGTTAGAGGATGTTACAAAAGCACTACAGAGTGTCCACAGAAGTGTATTGCCATGGCCTACCAGAGATGCTTGTTTTGCCTGAGCTATTTTGATTAATACATTTATCATCTCCTGTGGATGTTTTACTTCTGGGAGCTCATGGGGGCTTATTTAGCAAGTCAGTGAGTGCAGGCTTGGCTGCTTTCAGACCATGGCACTGGCAGTGCAGTATCACTGCTCGCACTCCCATTGACCAGCTTCAGCCTCATTAACCAGGGTCATAACCTCTGCTTGCACCAGGACGTGGGAATTTGCCATGTTACTAACCCTAACAATTTTTTCCTCATCCTGAGCATAGGAAAGAAACCTGATAACATCATCTCTGGTTCTGTCCTGGTATACTCTGAGGGAGTGAACTTACATTTTTCCATCACTATTTTTTCCTTTTGTGCTTTTTGCCATCCATGGCATTTTGTCACTGTTGCATTTATGTTTAATTTAATACAGTGAAAACTCTTAAAATATGTAACAAAATAGATACCCAGTAGGTTATTTTTTAAACCTTGTTTTTTAAATGTCCTTATAATCTTGCCTTGAGCTGAGCTTTGCAGCCTTGGACCCCTGTTGCTAAAAGTGGAGCTGAAACCTCTGTTGGTTTGAATGAGTGGAGAACATTTGTGCAGAAGAATTTAGGAATGCACATTTTGATAAACACCCAGAGATAAAAAAAGTGATAATAAGGGTGGGAACTTTCCTATGTATTATAAAATTTCTCCAGATTGTAGAAATCTGTCCATGACAATCCTGTTAATGATGAATCTCAAGATGCCCAGAAACTCACATCTATTTCAGATTGCAACTTGGTCTGGTCATAGGCACCTAGATGTAAAGGGTACCAGGAAGGATCTTCTTCACCTGAAATTCTATCAGGCAGCATACTCCATGTGTACTTCTCCTGTGACTATACTTTCGTTACAGTCTCAGTGTACCTAAGGCTTCAGAGACATAAAAAGTTAGTCCTTTGAGAAACCTGTGATCTGGACCACAACTGATGTAGATGGTAGAGTTGCTCAAGTTTGGCAAACAGCTTTACATACATATTGTCCACATACCAAGGCAAGGCCATAATGCCCAGATCTGAGATATTTTGGGTAAACATGTGCCCTGCTAGCCCTATAGCAGCAGGCACACTACATTACTAAGTACAGTTTCTGTATCTTGCTAGTCTGGAAGAGTCCTGAGATTTTCATCCTTGAGCTTTGGACAACTTCTGTCATTTTTATCCAGTGATGATGAAATATAAAATGTTAAAACTCCCTCAAGAAGATAATTGTGGCCACAGTTTTGCCCTTTGCCTCTTTTCTGCTCTTCTACTGGCTTCTGGTAGCTTCATGATTCTTGCATTCATAGGGTCACTTGTAAGTAAAATTGGCCAAGGGCTGTTCTCTGGCCTTGAGGTATGGTATAATGATATAATTGTCCAGCTGAACTCTCTGAACTCCAAAACTGGGTGGCTGCATCCAAACTGCCTATTAGGAATTATTCCTAATCCCTTTTAATCCCTAACCCATATGGAAGAATAGTGGCTGGCTGTATTGGGTCTGGCTGAGCCCTGTAGCACCCCTCATAGTGCTGTGCTTGCACTGGCAGCTAGGAAGGTGGGGATAATACACTAGTATTCTGCTGTTGCTGAGCAGTGCTCCCACAGCATCAAGGCTGTCTTCAAACCTTCCCCCCTACCTCACCAGCAGGTAGGTGGGCAAGATCTTGGAAGGGGACAGAGCCAGGAGAGCTGACCCAAAGTGACCAGTAGAATATTCTATACCATATGATGTCTGCTTCGATATAAAAGCTAAGAGAAAGAAGGAGGAAGGGGGGGCATTCGTTATTTACCATGAATCTTCTGGAGCACCCACTACACGTACCGAAGCCCTGCTTCCCGGGAAATGGCCAACCATTTCCTGCTGATTGGTAGTAGAGAATAACATCTTTTGGTTTCCTTTGCTTCTGTGCATGTGAGTTGTGCTGTTACTTCATTAAACTGCCTTTATCTTGACCCATAAGGGGTTCTTTTCCATCTTATTTTGTCCCCCCCTCCCCGTTCTGCTGAGGAGGGGAGTGATGGAGCGGCTTGGAGAGCACCTGCCATCCAGCCAAGGTCAACCCACCACACTGACTTGTGCCAAAGCTTTTCAAAAGGCCATGCTACCAATTTATAATATGAATAATACTGTGCTGATCCTTGGATGTGTGACCTGGCACTGTGTAGCCAGCTGTTTAGACTTAATCCAGCTCCTGAAAGAGAGGTGAAGCATGACCAAGTGCATATTTTGTCAGATAATGCTTGTAAAGACTCCATACTTAATTTCTGCTTCCTGATCAAGCAATACAACCAAAAAACCATTGTAGTAGAAAAGACTTTGAGGAGAGATGGGAAGAAGCTACCTTCCTTTTAAACGTTGATCTTTGGAAGACTGTTATGTAGACAGGATACCAAAGGGGAAATCTTACCACTTTTCAGCTTCCAGGGAGCAGAAGGGCAGGGTGCTGGGCAGGGGCAGAGTGTGGGGAGCTGGGGGTGCCCTGGTCCCCCAGTGCAGCCCCCAGGGCCCTGGCAAAGGGAGCAGTGCAGTGGTGGGGGACCAGGCCCAGCTGAGGCCCAGCCAGGAGGTCAGGGCAGCCATGCCAGGCCATTCCAGTGCAGGCAGCCTAGCCTAGGCATGGGCCAGAGCTTCAGCGTAGCTCTGTCAGCTTTTCATCATTAACTTTGCCTTTCTCCCAGACATCTTATCCGAGGTTCATCTTATCAGAGCTGATCTTGCACACAGGCAGCAAACCCCGAGGAAGCGAGGGAAGAGCTTGTAGATCTTGCTGGTCCACTCAGGGCCCTGACACTAGCATGATATTCGTTCACTGGAGTATGAAAGAAAAATAGCTGAGGGACTAGATTTTCATTTAGATGTCTGTCTCTCTACACTAAATGGAAACTGAGTGCATAGGCTTTTTTTTTTTTTTTCCTTTTCGGGGGGTGGTGGTGGTGGTGGGAGTTAATCTTAAATTACGTACTGTGATATGCAAGAAGCCTTCCCCAGGATTACAACAATATGCTTTATGAACTTTTGAAGAACTGGATATTGATGAGCATAAAGTTAGATCAATTAAGTGAATGTTATTCATTCAGTGAATGTTGTTTCTTGATCCTTGTATTTCCAGGATTATCTCATTCTCAATATTACTTGGGACATTTCAAAATGCTCTGACATGCCACCATTTTCATATAGCCACAGAAGAAACAAAACAACAACAAAATCCTCTAAGCGGACATGACCGCAGTCAAATAAGGAAAATGTGCTTATTCATAGCAGAATATTTACACTTAAGCAGGCTGTTGTTTGGTTCATGAACATAGCCTAAACATTCATACCAGCTACATGAATTTCATTTTCTTTTTTTCTCTCTGGTAGGAAATAAAGCAAAAAATATATTCTAGCCTTGTGGTGAGCCTAACCAAGTTATTGTGGCCACAGAATTGGTTTTTCAGTGGCTATGTGAAAGATTTAGGTAAAGTAAGCTTGATCTTAAATTTGCTAATTCAATCATACATTGGTCCAAGTAGGTTCTATAAAACAAAGGATTTTTTATTCAGGGTTTGTGTGGGTTTTTTTCAGTAAAGATGCAGTTTCACACTATATTTAATCATTAATAAGAGGATTCCAATTGATGGAGAACTTTAACCCCAAATACCTACTCCTTCAACTGCTTGTATAGCTGATCTTGTGATCATGTAGTTTCAGGGTGAGTTTAAATTTACAGCACTGCTGTAACAAGATGTTGAATATGTGCCAGATGCAAAGCATCTTTTTTAAAGGTGTTGGCACTCTGTAACTGGTACTCTGACACTGAAACAGCCACGAATATTGGTCCCTTCTGAATATATGATTTTGACATGGGTTTAATAAAGGTGGTTGCATTCTTCCTTCTGTAAAAGGAGGATGATAATGGCAGCATAGCAGGAAAATTCCCATAGTCTCCTCTAGCTCTAGCTACAAATAAATCTAAAGTAAAAATTACATCATAGTATATGTACAGGAAAAAAAAAATATCTCCAGAAACTAGTGCAGCTTTGGAAAAAAACTGACAGAAAAAAAAAAAAAAGTATTTTTTCCTAATGCAGTCTTATTAAGTGGACTACCTGTCACATGGCAAATCAACTTTTTGATGTCTTTCTTCAGCTAGCATTTTACAAGTGCAGGCAGTGCTTTCCTAATCAGTTTTGTAAATTGGAAACCTTTTTAGAAATATCTGTCCATAAGGAGTAAAGTAGTGGTTCTTCACAAAAATGACATTTTCAGTGTATGACTTCCCACTAATGATGTGTTAACTCCATCCCTAAATGACCTAATGAGAAAAACATAATAAATATGTATCTAAGAGCACATTGTTTACTTTACTATTATTGTCCTATTATTAGCTGTTTTCCGAGCTGCTGAAAGAGAAACAGCAAAATGGTTTCTCCAGTAAAAGACATGAGGTTTTCTTGCATTCCCCCTTTAAAACTAGAAAGATTGTCCACCATGCATACTTTTTTTTTAATTGAAAAGCTGTTGGCAACCTAAAATTTGCCTGCATGTGTTATAAAAGGGTTATTTGCTTGGCCCTTTCCTTTTTCATATGTGCTTTGGCATCCTTTATTAAGTTATTGTTCTGTAACTGCATTCTATTACAATTCTGCTCATTTTTAATAAAATGTATGGTATATCTGTTGCCCTGAAGGACTCCCATGAAAATTAAATGTTTAAATAAAATGAGCACCCAATGCTTCTATTAAGCTAGTTAATATTTTATAAAATATTTTTATCTGTGAGGCTTTCAATACTTGAACTCCAAAATGACTTTCTAAATATTGTGAGCAATAACAAATACCTCTTGACTGAATAGCAAAGAAGAAATTCAATCTGTGTGACAGTTACTATTCATAAACTGTTCGAGCTTCACTCTCATGGTTTATGATGTTAGCTGAACCCTTTCGACTGAGTTACAGAACTAGATTCAGTAGGGGAATCATACCTTGCTATACATAAATACCTTTTGGAGTTAGCCTCTATTTTTCTTTTTCAAATACAGAGCCCTATCCTGGAGACCTAAGTAATTCAAAATTCATATCAATTTTACTGCCAGGCCAGCATCATCCTGCCTATAATACAGAAGAGGCTGTCACGAGATACATGCACAAAATTTCCTTTGTATCCAACAAGTATATTCAATACTATTTCCGGTAATAATTTCCAAACAACATTTTCCCAGCCTCTAAAGTCAACCTTGGGTTTCAGATACAAGTAGTGTCTATTCATGTATATCATTCTTCCAGCTAAGAGTTCGGCTGACCTAATTAGACTCACAGGTTAACCCTCTTACCTTCTTACTTTTTTGTGTGTGATCATGTTTGTACAAACCTATTGTTTACACAAGCTTTTCTTTAGAGATGTAGTGTACTAAACTTTAACCAACTACTTCATGTATAATGCATAAATGGGTGTAGCCTCCAGCTCATTATATTTAGCTGTGTTGTTCCTTCAATATTAATGGAAGTAAAAAGCCATGCAATATTTATGTTTATGCCTAAGTTAGAAGATGCAGCATGACTTGAATATACTCAGGATAGGTTGCATAAGGTATGATAGTACTTTACCTTAACTTTCTCCTCCCCCCTAAAAAAAAGCAGAAATTAATGTGATTTTGGTAGAGAAAAACTTACATTGAAAAGGAAAGAAAAAAGTAATCCGATTTGAGACAAGACTGGTTTTATACCTGTTTGTTTTATTCTCAGTTGTGCTGCAAAGTCTCTTAGTGACCCTGGTCATGCCACTGAGACCTAGGCTGGTGCCATCAATTATTATTTAAAGTGAAAGAACTAGAAGCACTTTTCTGTTTTAAGAGATGGACATGTTACTTACCTTAGGTGTGAAAAATCTAGGTTCAGTTTCTATGTAGCCACAATGCTTTAAATCTCTGTCACTGAGTTTAAGTGTACCTACTAGTTAAGATATGCTACAGGCTATCTGCCTATTCTCCAGTCATCACGTTGTCATGTTGCCCTTGTTAAGAAAATAATTCAAGGAAACATGAATAAAACTTTTAACTAAGTGATTAGAGTACTCACCTAAAGGCAAAGAAATGTGGGTTCTTGTTTCTGTTCCCAAAGTTCAAAGACTAATTAATGTAAAAGTGGAAATAGCCTTGAGATGAGAATGTTCCTCCATAAACAGGTGCTACATTCTTTCTTACAAAACAGAAAAAATAACTGGATCTTACTTTCCTGACAATCGGTTTCTGATTTGACTGCTGATTACAAAATGGGTGGTCAAGTGCCTCACCATTTGTGGCAGGTGTGTCTTAAAAACCCATGATTTTGTGTGGTGCTCAGGCCTGTGGCGAATGGTCAGTGTTGCAGAGCGCATCACAGATCCCCAGGGAGGACCCCTGGGGATTTAGCGTGAGTTCGCGGTGAGTCACTGTTAGTAGGTGCTGTGCTGCTTACACTCGGGAAACTTCAGGCATGCCTGTAATGAGAAACGCTAACCTCTTGTAAACTCAAATCTACAGTCTCTCTTGGGTTTAACTGCCTCCAAGTTTAGGCAGCAGCTGTTGCTTTGCTTTTCAGATTACAGTTTTCTACCTAAACATCTCAATTTTCTCCAAATCCTGCTTTAGATGTTTAAATCCATTATTTGCTGTATCCCTTAATCTCTGCACTGCTTACCTTCCCCTATGTAAATGGGAATATTCGTACTTCTTTCACCTCAGTTTACCTTCTGTGTTGCCTGATAGCAGTTATATAGGACAAGGGCTGTCTATTTGTTCACAGTAATTCTCACAAGTCTGTTTCTTTTGGGGACTGTTCAGACCTTTACTGGGATACAAATTTGTACTAGAAGAGTTAGGTGCTAAATAATATAGGGAACATATCTGTTCCTTACAAGGCAAAAAAAAAAAAAAAAAATCTGTGGCAATGTGAGATGGTAATTTAGGACATGAAAGACAGTAGTGCTACAATGTCAGTGCTGGTCTGGGGAGACAATGTAACACTGTTAATGAAAGAAGTGATGTTAATACATCTCCGCAGGGGACATGTAAGTGCAATGCAACAAACATGGGATACAGAGGTACTGTCAAACAGAAATAAATTTAAATAATATAACTGCCTGCTCATTTCATTTCACTTACCTGTTCCATAGACCATCACTGTTGTTTCACATACAGTGCTGTAAGAATTATATTATTTTGGATGTCATCAAGTTTGAGGGGTAATAAACCAAAATATGGATAATATTCTGGGTGTGAAAGCATGGTCCAGGCAGCCCCTGTGTTGTGTTTGCAGATTATGGGAGGATTGCTAATGGTAAAAGGCCTTTGAAGACTCTTACCCCTAGGATAAGCTTGTAGAGATTGTTTTTCTGTAACCATTTCATAGGGAGATACTCACCTGAGGTTGATATGGTAACCCCATGTCCAGAATATGATGAAATTCACAGTTATAGAGCCCTGATATGGCCAGTGATTCTTTTAGCTCCGTTAAAGAGAGCTGCTTATGAGTTGTGCTGCATTCAAAACTAACATTGAAAAAAACACCCCAAAGAAAAACACAAACCCAC
>JAVJGI010000062.1:31223069-31252054 GCA_035590275.1 Ibycter americanus | reverse complement strand
GAAAAACTTAACCTAAGAAAGAAATTTTCTAAAAGTCAAACATTTTGACCTGAAGAGTGGGATTTTTCAAACATGCACTTTTTAATTTGAAAAAAAGAGGCAGATAATTAAATATAAAACATAAGTAAGTGGAAAGCGATATTTTTTTTACAAAAACTATGAGGGTCTTTTTCTCCTTTAATTAGAAAGGCTAAATGCCAATGTCAAAGCAAAATATTTAGAGTCTTAGAAAATGCTGAATATTTTTGGACTGAAACGTTTTGCTGAATTTAACTTGGACTTCAAAAATATTTTTGATGACTGAATAATATATTTCTTGGTACACAGAGGATTTGCCAAAAGAAAAAAAAAAAAGTAGCTGTTCTAATAAACCATCAATAGCATGTGAGCTGGGCTTATGACTACAGTCATATGTGGTATGGACACATGAAATGCTTTTCCAAAACCAGAGACAGATAATTCCTTGCAACCCCAGAGTCACCTGTACAGGAGAACTGGGCTTTGATAACTTCCCCTCACCAAATATGAATAAGCATTATTATGTGGCTAGTTGAGGATTACAGAAATAAATGAAGCTAATAAAGAGGAGTCTGCAAAGAAACAACTGTAGTAAATTAGACTGAAAATGGTGTAAGTCACATATGCTCATCTCAGCTGTAACTGAGCTCATGATTCTTAGTGAATCATTTATTTGACACATTGGGGGTCTTTTTCTTGTCCTTTTTTCCCCCCTCCTTCTGTTCGCAAATAGCTTATGAAAAAATAACTATTTCATCAAATGTATTGATCGGGAAAAATTATTTTGTTGGATAATTTCCATGAACAGAAATTGTTTCTTATTTTCATATTAAATTTCTTCATTATTACTTTTGCTCATAAGTAGAAACTTTAAAAAATACTTATGGTATGAAAGTGTTGGGGCACACAAATCAAATTTGTTTCTTAAGTCCTCTGTGTAATGAAACAGTGGGAATTTTTGTGGTTTCAGGATAAAATCCCACCAGTACAAGATATCTGGAAGAAGGATAAACCCAAACAAATCCAAAGGAGAAACCAAACACTGTATTTTTCAAAAGAAAATTATTAACCCTTAGAAAAAAAATGCAGATTGTAATGCAATGCTTGCAATATCTAACATTAAAAACTGAGTGCATATTATGGAACAGTCAAATAAAATCATTAGTTTCATATAGTTAAAGGAAAAATAAAAAGAAACACTTTCATAGATTCATTATTTAATCTGCATGCTTCCTCAGCAATATCTCTGTGAGTAACAGTAGCTCATGTACGTTGTTTTGAAGGTGTCCACGGTTCAAGAGTCCATAATCTCCCAGAAACTATTTCAGTACTTCACTATTCTTACCATTGTATTACTATTTTGTAATATTCTGATCCTAATTTCAAACTTTGTTGCAGTTTACACCCATCATTTCTTGTTCTCTTAGGTCATGGAGAATAATTTATTCCTTCTCTCCTACTTGCAGCCTTTTCTGTATTTGAAGAAATTCCCCTTTTAGTCTTCTCTCTTTTTTTAGGTTAAAGGATCATAATTCATTCAGTTTTTTTCTCTCCAGTTATGTTTTCTAAAATCCCAGTTGTTCTTATTATTCTACTGAGCTCTCTTCAATTTTACATCTTTCACAAACTGTGGTGCCCAAAATTGGAAAAAGAAGCCCAGCTGAGGCTTTAAGAGAGCGGAGTAGAACACAGGAATTGTTAACAGGCTGTCTGTCTATTTATACCTTTTGTTGCAGTCTATGCCTCTTTGCAACAGAGTGACATTGTTGATTCACATTTAAATTATTACCTAACTACACTTTTTTCTGTGGAACTATTACATTGTCAGGTTATTTCCCACATCCCTGTTTCTGACCTTAAAATTTTGGAATCTGCAAGTCTTGTAAATTGCTACAACATACTTATTGCCATGGTGATTATATTTACAAATTCTTTCATATTAGCAGAACTCTGTATTGATAAATCTCTTGTTGACAGAGCAGTCCATCTGTATAAACTGAAAGACCCTCAAGAGAAGACAAACTCCACAGGGAGAATTTGAATAAGATTTAAGTAGTAGATGGTCCTCTACAGAGGAAAAATCTACTTGCCATAGCTGATGTCCAGTAGTTAGAATTAATTGAATCTTTCTCCTGGTAAAATTCATTTGTGGAAATGGGGTGGAAAAATAGTTGTGAACATAATTAATGTAAAAGCTTTTAAGAATGGAATATGTATTCATGGAAATTATTAGTAATGGTTGTCCAGCTGTATTCATATTCCTAGGCAATTCAGATTTCCTGACGTACACTATTTGAAAGGGCTAAGGTTTAGCAGCAGGGTTTTTCTTCTGCTCTAGACGCACAGAAGTAGTAGTTGGAAGGGATATCTAGTAATCTACCTAATGGACCTCTTGCTCAATGTGAGGCTAATATCAATTCTGGATTACATCAGCTGTGGCTTTTACTAACTGCGTCTTAGAAAGGACTGAGATTTCACCACTTTGCAGACTGCTCCAGTGCTGTGCTATCTGTATAATGAGAAAGTTTTTCGTAATGTCCAGTTTGAATGTCTGAAGCTGCAACTTGTCACAGCTGCTTCTTGTTAAATTGTCTGCCACTACAAAGAAGAGTTTGGCCATGTCATCTTTGTAACTGCCCTTCTTCTGCAGGTAGGCTGCTTTTGGATTGTCTGTTAGCCTCCTGTTTGCCAGATGAAACACTTACAGGTCCCTCCGTTTCTTGTAGGCCATGTGCTCTAGGCTGATGAACAGCATGGTTGCTTTCTGATGCACCCTTTCTGGTTTCCCGACACTCATTTTGAGCTCTGGAGCCCAAAACTGAACATGGTACTCCAGTTGCAGCTTTATCAATGCTGTGTGGAGTGACATGCTAAGTGCTGGCCTTACTTCTACTAGCATAGCACAATAGGCACTTTATTTGTGTTGGCAATGCACTTTTGCTCATCTTCAGCTTGACAGCCACTGTAACCCTCTGGTCCTTTTCGGGAGGTGCCACTCAGCCTGTACTGCTGCATGAGGTTGTTCTGCCCCACATGCAGAACTTAGCATTTCTCCCTCTTGAGCTTCACAAAGCTTCTGTGGGACTAGTCTTAAGGTTTTTTTCAAGGCCCCTAGAGCTGAAGCTCTATTATCTGGTGTGTCAAACGCTTCTTCAGAAAATTTCCTGAGGGACCATTCTGCCTTGTCATCCAGGAAAGGATACTGAACTGCACTGTCACTGCTTTCAAACCCTAGAGTACTTGTTTCATTACAAACCTTTGGACTTCAAGCCATTGAATACCACCTTGGAGCCCCATGGTGCAGCCAGTTTTCAGTCCAATTAGAAGACTGTTTATCCCACCACACTTCCTCAGCCTGAAGAATGTGGCAGAAGGCATTGCCAAATGCCGTAGCGGAGTGAAGGTTACAGGAACCGTATCTTCCCAGTTACTCATTTTGTCATAGAAGGCAATCAGATTGGTCAGATATGATTTGCCTTGTAAATCTGTGATGACTGTTCTTGATTGCCTGCTTGTCTTTTGCGTAGTCATAAATGGATGCTAGGAGGATATACATCCTCCATCCCACTAAGGACTGCACTTAATGTGTCCACCTGATAGTTCCCTGGGTTGTCCTTCTTACCTTTCTTAAATACGGGCCTGATCTGTCATTGCAATGGTTTTTCATAGTAAACAACTTTATAATTACATCAGCCAATGCTTCTACAGCCTGGATATCTTTTCAGACTCTATAGATTGAATAATCCAGTCTTTCTAAGTCATCCCTTCCCTGTTGCTACCCAGTCATTCTTTCCAGACCATGCCGGTATGAGCTGGGAGCAGGCTTGCCTGGTAAGGGTGATGCAAGAACAAAGTATTTCACTTTTCCTTGTCATTTGTTGCCAGGTTATCATCCCCATTCATCAGCATTCATTTGGTTGCTGACTTAATTTTTCTTCATTACTCTCTCACTGAAATAGATACCTTGGTCATCAAGCATGTTGGATGCTGCACTACTACTTACCTTAGTAATAATGTGGCATCTCCTTACCAGCAGTGGTCTCTCCCCTAAAAATGACCTTGCTATTGTATTGTTCTGTGGGAGAGACCTAATACTACTAAGCTTTATGATACTCAGCATTCCAGAAATAAGGAAGGGGGTTTGTATTCCAAATTAGATGACTAAGTTTAGTGGATACTTTTGACACGAATCTCTCTGAACCTCTTTTTGCTGGTAGGATATTCATGAACCACACAGGAGATTCTGGCTCCTTGCCTTCTAGTTTGGTGTCTGATTAAGATCATCCTCATCCAGACTTTCCCCCTTAGCCACGGGCAAGCTATAGCAAATGTTGTGCAGATCTGTGATGTGCATGAACCATCTTTAAGGTCCCTTCCAACCCAAACCGTTCTGTGATTCTGTGATTCTGTGATTGTGTGCTCATTCATTCAGTTGGGATGACACATACATGGTCAGGCAATGTGCAGCATCCTCAGTCACTCTGAGGCCTAAAACATGTGCAATTCTGTGCACAGCACTGAGAATTTTGTTAGGTCAAAACAAGTTCTAGCAAGCTTTTTACCTGAGTATGCAGACAAGGGTTTATAATTTTCTTTTCAAGTGTTTAGAACTAGTCAAATTTCTCTCTCTATATTTTTTTAAAGGTGGTAAAAAGTACCCTGACTGCAATTGTGATGTCTGGGCTTCAAAGCATTGTTTGGCTTTATAAAATGAGGTAGCTAACACTTTCTTATGTTAATTTTCCCCTAATTCAATTCCCCCAAATGGTTGAGTTGTTTGAATAAATGTTGCCCACCAAAGAAACAGCCTCAGGCAGGCATCTGTCATAGAAAATTTCAGCCCACATCATTAATATTTTGCAAAATTATAAGCTATGAAAACAGGGATTTGTAATATGAAGTGTCAGGGAGCCTCAATAGTACATTATGCTGCTACCTTCCTGCACCAGTAAGTTACTGGTATGTGATTGGGTATTTAATAAACTTCTCGAACTATATATATATATATTTTTTTTCCCCCCCCCCCAAAAAAAAAGGGGGCAAGAATTTGCTTCAAAAGTGCTTCGGATTTGCATAGTTCTTTGTTACAACACCTAGGACAAAAGATCTGTAATAAAAGTGAAATGGCAGTCTGAATTCAAAATGCCCATGCTTTTGTGGTTTGATATCGCAGCTTTCATGCTATTTTTATGTTATTTCTTTAATCTTTAATTTTACCAAAAGTTTCACATTAGATGCATTATTAATCCCTGTAACGCTGCCTTCTCTTTTTCTGCGCAGTATGAGAGATTTCTGGCTTCAATAGAAATAATAACGTGTGAGATTATTTTCTACATTTAATATGCGAATAAACAGATAAACAATGTGGATTTTCTAAAATCTCCATGCATTGTAATTTTCTTCCAAAGATTTCACCGTTGCGTTAGGACTGAGAGGCATGAGCAATCACGGAAAGCTTTTAAGCAATGATTTTTGTTGTGTGCTTCATAACCTGAGATTTCTCAGCATGCAGCACATTATAACACATACTGTACTGGAAAATAAACAGAAAAGAGAAGCGTAGTAACTGGACTTTCCGTAGGGGTTTGACATAGATTAAATGAAACACAATTCCAACATGTTGATGAACTGCAGAAGAAGCAATTAAATGTCTCACTGATGATGGTTAATGGGACCAATTAGAGAATGTGTTTTGAAATGTGACTGGTACGGTTATGTGTGCCTGTGACTGACAGGGAGAGGCAGGAGGAAGGGGAGTAAGGGATTGTGAACGGCTAGTGGAAAGACTGCGGTTTTGGGAGCTGAGGTTTTGTTTGTTGGGTAAATGGGAAGCCAATTACAAATACAGTTCCACTTTGAATTAAAATGTGTATCATATTCTTTTGATGGTTTTATTTATTCTGTGGACAGAATCACGGCTGCACAAACCAGTCAAAGAAAAAGGAGCAGCATGTAATTGTGAAAGTCTGGCTGTAGTCTTTCTATATAACTACAATAAAAAGGGAACTCATAGGGCTTCTACAGTGCTGATCACAGTTGGCAAATTCATCTCATGGACATCAGGCTTCCATTCAAGCTGGGGACCAACAACAATAATCCACTTAAACAGAGAATTAATACTGAAGGAGTATTTGGGGCCTGAACCATCAGCTGGGAAAAGGTAGTGTGATTCTGTGTAAGATAATGTAGCGCCTTTATAGCTGACCTATTTTCTTCTATTAGAAACAAAGATTATTGCAAGGGTTAATGTTTCCTAAAATCTGTAAGCAATTTGTAATCTAAGTCTCATTTGCAACAGTGCTTCAGGACTTCTCCCACTGGCATTGCTTGGAGACAGAGATGTGATACTGCTGTAGGTGTAAAGGCAATACAACTGATCCTGTGTAAGTCAGCCCCAAAGCTGGAAGTACTGGGATGTAAGGTGGAGCCCCTATGAACAACCCCTTTCCACTCAACCCAATTAGGATCTGGAAGCAGGATTGCCATGTCCTCAAAGCACTCTGCCCACAGCAACAATAACAGCCCCTCTAAGGTCCTGGGTCCATTTTTCTGTTTACCAACGTTCAGTTGAGTTGTCTCTCCTATTTGTGTTCATAGTTAGAAATGAGAAGAGCCTATGTCAGCAGTGTAGTCCCTCTTCTCAGTGTGGTTCTTGTCCTACAGTCTGTGAAGTCAGCTGGGGTTGCCCCATGTGCCCAGATGGCCCTCCAGAGAAAACCAGTCACTGGTGATTCAGAGCACAGTACAGAACTATAAAACGTGTTCTGTGTTTCAAAAATATAATGAAAAGTAACTTGAATTATACTCTTAGTGAACAGATGCATTCAACTAAAGCCACAAGGACTGGTGGGTTTTCTTTAGCTGTGCTAAGGCACACAAAAATTAAAGTGTGCAATATGTTTCATTTGCTGCATACACGTAATATATCACCACGAATACTTGACTTTTTTTTCCAGAAAAGCACAGGATGATTTGGAACACTCATGAAAGTGGCAATTCTTCCACAGTTTGATTACAAACTTGCTAATAGTAGTTTAAACCGAGAAAAGAGAATAAACGATATTTTTAAATAACATAGTTTAAGGAACACAGTTTCAAACAACACAGAGGTAAGCACTGAAGTGTGTAAACTAGATTCTTATTTCAGTCACCAGTTATTGTAATTCCAGGTTAAATTCAATGACATCAGAAAAATTATTCCGATTTATAATAAGGCAGTTGTACTGGGTCCAGCTAGAAGAGAGTGAATTTTCTTCACAGGAGCTCGTCTGGTGCTATGTTTTACATCTGTGGCCAAATCAGTACTGATAACACACTAATCTTCTAGCTTTTGCTGACCAGCGTTTGCACAGCATCGAGGCCTTCTCTGGTTCTCGCTCAGCCCCACCCCAAAGAACAGAGTGGGGGATGTGGCAATAGGTTGGAAGGGGACACAACCAGGCAGATGACCCCAGCTGACCAAAGAGATATTCCTTACCATATAACATCATGCTCAGCAAGATAAAGGAAAAGCGGGGGTTTTAGGGAGGTTAGCCACCTTTTGCTTGAGAACTGGCTGAACACTGGTCTACCTGTGGGAGATGGTGAGTGACGCCTTTGCAACACTTGGGGTTTTATTGTTTTCTTCTCTCTTCTTCCACTTATCCTTCACCTATTAAACCTTTTCTATTTTTTCTTTTAATCTTAGCCCCCAGGTTTTCTTGCTTTTATTTTTCCTTTCCTCATTCCCCATCCCACTGGGAGTTGGGAAAGTGAGCAAGTGGCTGTGTGGTGCTTAACTGCCCACCAGGGTTAACCCACAACAGGCAGTATAGAAATATGGTGCCAGACCTGCCTTGTTATGAACGTGTTTCATGGAGCAGTACTAAATGGGTATAAAATGTCCACGTTCCACGTTGGAAAGATATAACTTACATTTCAAGGCAATGGAAATCAGTGCTGTTTTAGTTACAGTGAAGTTACTTCTGACTCAAGTTTTTCTACCTGAGATTATTGTCTATTAAGGTTTCATTTAGACTTACTCTTATACTCCTCAGTGAAAAATACTTCACAACAGAAAACAAATGTAATTGTGTATAATTCATGATTCATGGAACAACACCTGCTATTCCAAGTCGGGACTGAAAAACACTAGAAGACGTGTTAACATAATGTGAGACAAATGGTGTAAATGACTGTAGCGCCATTGTTTTCAGTGTGTGTACATGCATTCAGCTTTGTTTATGTGCATTTAAACTGGAATTCAGCAGAGTTATTATCGAAGTTTTAATAAGAAATATAAGTATGAGGCAGCTGGAGCTGGTGAAATCTGCTCTCCTTGGTTTTGTTGTTGTGGCTGGTATTTCTCATACAATAAACAAACACTGTTAGAAATATCCTCTTCTTAAAATTTTAATAGAATTCAATCCATAAATACTTCCCTAAATATGTCTGTTTTACTAATCATAATGGAATATATTCACTGCAAGAGTCATAAAATATATGAGGCAGTGAAAACGTTTAGGGAATGTTAAAACTAATAATGATTATGATGCTACTAGAACAGTTGGAGCACAGCACAACAAAGACAGAGCAAGATGTTGTAGTAAACTCCATGCACTCTATGCAGAATCAGTGGTAATCCAGGATTGTATAACTGGTCTTACAGGCTGCACTGGAGTTGGTGTCTACCTCTGGGATTGGTTTGTGTTAGCAGAGCCAGAAATAACATACATGTTTATTTGAAGTTTAGAGTACTTCCTCTGTCTCAGCATTCGTTCTTTTTTCTGACTCTAAAGTGCTTAGACTGAAGGTTTTTGTTTTATCATTATGTTCTTTGGTCTTTAGCCCCAGTTTGTGAGAGAAAAAAAGGTTCATTATTTTTCTGTTCCATTTGGAGGTGCAATACTCAGTAGATCAGCAGTGTTATACCACATCAGGTCTGAGTATATCACCCAGAGCTGCAGAGCTGTGCTGCTGACTCACCTGGCTGCTAGGTGTAGGTGCTTTTACAGAAAGGCACACTTAATATGCTGACCTCTTTTGGCAGGCAACCCAGAATATGAACAAATTTAAGTTTCTGAGTTCACGAGAACTGAATAATAAAGAGAAATCCAAACGGAATAAACCTTTGGAATGAAAGAAGCAAAACAGGCATTCAAGAGTATGTATTTTTTAACTCATAGTGGGTCACTGTGGATGACTGATTGTGTGTATGTTGCATGCATGGGTGTGTGTGTTCATGCGCATGTGTGTTAGGAGCCCAGTGAAATTGCTACAAATTTAGGACACATTTTAGCTTGGAATACCTCCAGAAGAAGAATTTACAAGCTGAACTTTGATGGATTTTATTGATAGTAGCAACATTAATAAAATTATCAGCGAGACCAGTTAGGCTGCTGTATGGAAGATGGCTGAAGAACCTAAATAGAGTAAATCATAAATAGAATAACTTCATTAAAAACACAGAACTATGAAGGTGTTTGCTGTGAATTTGGTGTATCTCTAGGCCAGAGGGGATATCTTCCAAAATCACCATACCTAGTCTGGTAATCCCCAAGTATCCAGATTTACTTAAAGCTCAAAGATGTCTGTGCATCTGCTGTGAAGGCTTTGTTTTGCTATGTAGAAATTAATCCTAGAGTTGATCAAGCATAATTAACTAATGGTGACCTATACTTTAGAAGATTATCAATGCTGATGTTGTCATAAATAACTGATAACCTGACAAATAATACAGTAAAAAGTTAATTAGTGCACACTATATGCCTCAGGAAGAAAACAGTGTGTTTCAAAGGCTCCACTTTCCTAACCCTGATTGGTGATTCTCTTTGAGCTTAGTAACAGTTCTAAACCGGGATCAAAAACTGTATCCTTGCTAATGTCTTGAAGTTATTGAGTTATTGTGCAGAGTATTGTAACTACTCTAAAGTAATGATTGACTATGGGTTTGCTGCTTTTTGTTGTTTGGTGGTGGGTTTTTTTGTCTTGCTGGTATTTTTTATCCATGACATATGACAAAATGCTTTGGAGAACTAAACTAATCAATTACATTGTTTAATATAACAGTGATTCAAAGAAATTGAGAGATTCTGGCAAGGGAGACAATGTACATGTTCAGAGAAAACTGGAAATAAATGAAAAGTCAGTGAAGACAAGGGATGCAGGGAAATGCAAATCTAAGCAATAATGCAGAATAAAGCGAAACATGAAAACACACACAGACAAGCAGAACCAAACTACAGAATGCCTTGTTTTCCAGACTGCAATGGTAGTATTTAGTATTTCCTTGTCTTGCATTCTCAGAAGTGATTATATTTAATGCAAGTTTCTGTTCTAATTATTTAAAATATGTAAAACTAACAGGTTTCATTTTGAGTTGAATGGATATATCCATTCTTTTTCTGACTAGAGGCCTCTTCTGCTCCTGTGGCAATCATGGATAAAAATCTTAAACAGAAAATCTTGGGAGGGGACTGGGACTTGGAAAGAGAGTGCTAAATAAAGCTAAAATGAATATCATTCAAGAGTTAATATATTTAGCACTTTTCCATTTATAACGGGAAAACGGAGAAAGGCTTCAGTGTAACGAGGAACAAAATGGTCCAGAACAAAAACAATTTATCTTGTATTTGTTAAGAAACTTTTTCCCCTTGCTCCTTAAATACACCCCAAAGACTGGAACTTACATTGGCTTTGACCGTGTATGAATCTAAAAGCACATTTGTTTTTGTGGGACAGAAAGTACTTAGCCTCTCAGTCTGAGTTGTTGAACTAGACAGGCTAGAGCCTGTGCTGGGCTCAGAGGGCAAGTATCAGAGCACAGGTGTATATGCATATTTGTGTATATGTGTATAAATATATATACACACATACGTGTATATGCATATGTATATACGTGTGTGTGTGTGCATATATATATATCTGTAACACCATCTCCCAGTTCAAGCAGGATGGCTTTCACCTGCTGGGAAAAGTCCCTTGCCTGTGCAGCCATCCCTCCTAAATGTGTCTGGGGTTGCCTAGGGGCATGCTAGGTGGCAGGACCAAAGCTGTACTAGCGAGAGTGCTGACAATTAATATGGATTAATTCATTACCCATCTCTGTCCTCCCTCTGTTTTATCCAGTCATATAAGCATAGTCCTTGAGGTCACCTTTCTGCTGTGCAGGAAAGTGGTGAGTCAGAGGGACTTTCCCAGTTGCTAACCAGCACACTGCAAGACTACACTGCAGAGCAAAGACAGTCCCTTGGAAAAGGGGACTAAACAGCAGAGGAAGGTCTGAGAGACAACGTTCAAGATATCCCTCAGTCAGCTTTCTGTCTGGTGGCTTATCAGGGGGGAGTGAAGCATATATTTGAGTAATTTACAGGGGTGCCTTGAAGATGTTCTGGAAGGCCATGATGCAGCTATGTGGTTATCACTTGAGCATTGTCACGGAAACAAAAGTCAGGATTGGGAGGGACTTCATCGCCACATCAGTATAACATGTTTTTTGGGAAAACTCTTTCATTAAAAGATAACTTTTAATTCTGAAGTTTTAAATTTCTCAAGTGAAGTTATTTGCTGTAATTTAACTAAATTGATAAATACTTTCCTTTCCCTGAAAATTACAATTTCTGAAAAATTTTGTAAGAGCAAAAATCATGCATGAGGACTTGAGGAAGATTATAACGTGCCAGCAGAAACTAAGAGTTACATGGATTGTACACACTCAAAATAACAGATATAATGTGAAAGCTATTACCAAAGTTAATTTGATAGTGGTACATTAAAAATAGACTTTTTTACCTATTTCATATATCGTTCCACTTCCTACCCTGTGCAGTGTGTGGCTATTGAACCCTTCTACATGCAGATGCAGAAGAGTGGCTGCTTGCAGTATTACTTATGCTGTGTCTTGAAGTAAGGAATGAGTTTGGATTTGGGTTTACAAGGGCTAAAATTTGTTCTTTCAGGCAACTTGTGAAAGTGATGTATTGTTCCTGGCAGGCAACCCAAACAGTTCAATGCAGCCAGGCTATCCTATAATCAGTTTTGTATTTTGTATTTTCATCCAACTTTCACTTGAGGACCTCCTCACATGGCATGGTTAGACCTGTAACATGTAACTAGTATTTGTATAATCATAGAATCACAGAATGATTTGGGTTGGAAGGGACCTTAATAATCATCTATTTCCAGTGCCCCTGCCATGGGGCAGGGACACCTTCCACTAGACCAGGTTGCTCAAAGCAGCCTGCAGATGCATCTCATCAGGTCCCATGGAATTGTGCACCTTCATATTCCTTAGATGGTTTTGAACCTGATCTTCTCCTGCAGTGGGCAGTTCATACTCCTGGTCCTTGCCTTTGCCTTCTGCGACTTGGGTGGTGCGGCTGGAGCACTCACCAGTGAGGACCAAGGCAAAAAAGTCATTGAGTACCTCAGCCTTCTCCATGTCCTAGGCGACAAGGTGTCCCGTTTTGTCCACTGATGGCCCATGTTTTCCCTGGTCCTCTTTTTATTAGCAGTGTACCTATAGAAGATTTTTTGTTGTTGTTGTTTTTGCCCTTGACATCCCCGGCCAGATTTAATTCTATCAGGGCTTTAGCTTTCCTAACCTGGTCCCTGGCTGCTCAGATAATGCCTCTGTATTCCTCCCAGGCTACCTGTCCTTGCTTCCGTGCTCTGTAGGCTTCCTTTTTGTGTTTCAGTTTGTCCAGGAGCTCCTTCATCCGTGCAGGCCTCCTGACATTTTTGCCCAACTTCCTCTTTGTTAGGATGCATCACACCTGAGCTTGGAGCAGGTGATCCTTGAATACCAACCATCTTTCCTGGGCCCCTCTTCCCTCCAGGGCTTTATCTCATGGTACTCTACCAAGCAGATCCCTGAAGAGGCCAAAGCCTGCTCTCCCGAAGTCCAGGGTAGTGAGCTTGCTGCGTGCCCTCCTTGCTGCCCTAAGGATCTTGAACTCCACCATTTCATGGACACTGCAGCCAAAGCTTCCTTTGAGCTTCACGTTCTCCACCATCTCCTCGATGTCAGTGAGAAAAAGGTCTAGCATAGCACCTCTCCTTGTTGGCTCCTCTATCACTTGGAGAAGGAAGTTATCATCAACACACTCCAGGAACCTCCTGGATTGCCTATGCCCTGCTGTGTTAGAACAGATATAATAACCTGTATTATTAGAATAGAATGTAAGTAGTATTTGAATAATATGTATATTGGCTTTTTTATAAATAATAAAAAAGTGTTTTCTGGTAGATCAAGAGAAATTTTATTTAAAATATTTTGCTCATAACAGAAGTAGATTTGTAAGATGATCCCCGCTCCTGCTGAGTATCCGGCTTGAAAAACAGTTTCTGTCCCAGAGAAAGTATATCTGATCATGTCCAATGAGTAGAAAGCTTAAATTTGTTTATTTTCCTTAGACATGTGATGAAAGAGTTGAAAATTATGAAAAGCCCAAGAGGAAAATGAATATTTTTTCTTAACTCACATTCCATTCTATATTCTAAAATGCTCCTGGGTTCATTTATATTAATTTACTTACAGTAAATTTTTCCTCTTCTTGGTCTTTGATACCTCATGTGTAAGCAGAACATATGTATGCAGAAGTTGACAGTAGTGGTTTATTAATTCTTCTTTCATGCAGGGAGAATGTTCATGGCAATTAAAGATAATTCAGCACTTAAATATGAACAAAGGAAATGTTAGTATGTCTGTCAAAAACTCAGCTTAAAGATATAAAAAAGAAAAAAAATGAAATAGTGAAGCAATTTCCAACTTTTTAAATATGCTACAAAATTTGTAATAGCAATGCCAAAGAGTGCATGCCAACTTTCCTTTTTAAACCTCTCTTTCATGGTTTTTCCTTGGTTGTGAAAATTCATCAGAGCTGGATGTTTGGGTTTGAAAAGCTTAATTGGGAAAAGATATTGCTTGTTGCTGGATGAATTTTCAGAAAAAACCCTCACAATATTCAAACAATATTGACTTTTTGAGTTAGGTATGACTCTCTTAGATGCATGGAAAAGTGCAAGGTTTTTTTTCCTATTTTCTTTCAGTAATACTGTAAATATTAATGTGATTTAAAGGTCATAATCTTTCACTTTTTAATACTTGTGTAAATCAAACAGGAAGGTTTCACAGCTAAAAAGTGAGCATGATAGCCATGCCTTGCACTGTGAACACCAAGTGGTCATGAAAGTGTTATCTCCACCTGAAGATGGCTAATATGAGTGTGATGATTCTTCTGTTTCACTGTTTTTCCAGAATAAGATACAGAGTTCCAAAACACTTTATATCTTAACATGTCATCAAAAAAAAAAAAAAAAAAAATGAAGTGAACAACCACTAAGCAATGCACAAGGTCTACATAACAAAAAAAATGGACAGCAAACTAAGCCTAGTTCATCAGAGATGGATCTCACTATCACCTAATGTTAGACGTTTACAGAAACATCTGCATTTCAGGAGGCAGCCCTAGCCTCGTGGTGTAGTGTAGTGTATGGGGAGAAACCGACACTGAAAACAGTTTCTCATGTCTGTTTTCTAAATCTACGTTAAGCAATAATGAATGGCAAGTAGAAATACTTATTTTTCTTCACTGTCAGGGGAGTCTAGACCACTAGTTCAGATGTCAACTCCTAGTCTGTAAATGCCTGCAGTTACTTAGAAGTATTTGACTTAAATTCACTTCCAGGTGAGATTTTCATTTTCCTAGATAACTTTCTGTGGTTGACTTAAACTACAAGGATCTGAACCAGAGAATACTAAGGTAGCTTCCAAGCTTTATGGAGGCTCATTTAAAGTTAGAAGCTAAGTTAGATCAGGAACTGTGGATGGTCATTGTGTATTATATTAACTATATTTCCTACTCTCAAATCAAGAATTTTGCTAAGAAGTATGAAGAGTGTGTATTTTCTTATTATCTCAGGGAGATATACACCTTGTTTGAAAATTTCCCAGATCTTGAGCCTACTGTCCACAGCCTCGCAGGCAGATGTTGAGCTGACCACCAGAGAGGAGAGTCAGCTCCAATGGCAGCTCCTGTTAGCTTTCACAGTTTCAGTGTGAAGATATCCAGGATGCTCCTAACCCTGCAGTTTCTGACTGCAGAGGGTCTCAGGCAATAGGCAGCAATGAGACAGAGCCACTCCTTAGCTAATCTGTACGAGCCTGCCACCAGTTTAGTCCTTCCATCTTGGGAAGTTCAAGACACCTGCACAGTTCTCCTCTGAAATTCATCAAGCTCCTTGTGGGTCAGTCACATTTGGACACAGTGGTCTACAGTATGTTTGTGTACCCCGGTGTTATTTATGCCACTAAGTGAAGAATTACATATAGGTAGGCTTCCACATTTTTTGGGTTTAGGTGGGGGGTTTTTTCACATGTTTTTCCTCCATCTCCCTCTCCCTACTAAGGGAGTAAAGTTTCAGAGATTTCCTTTGATGAGTTAAAATAATTATGCTTTTGAAATTTGTTCTTATGCAATGATTAGTAGAAGCTAATTTGCTCACTGGGTTTTCCTTTCTTTCTTGGGTGTGCCTTGTGCTCTTCTGTTTTCCCAGGTGCAGTTATGCAACATTGCAAAGGCAGATTAGTGATGGACAAGGGCATGGTTACTCTATGTTAAGCAACAGCTAACTGTATGTTATTTGTCAAGATTCCTGTTCAGACATGTAGCTCAGCTTTCATTTTGAAAAGATATAGACACATTTGGTAGTGATAGCATAGGTTACTGTCAATCAACAGTTTTAAATGAAAATAATGTATTATTCAAAAACCCGCTTCGATCAATAGGTTTGATTTTTATTGTTTTCACTGAAATTGAATGGAGACCAAGTTCCCTACAAACTTGATTTTGCTGTATTTCTAGTAATTTTAAGTAACAAAATAAAACTGCAAATGAAATCTGCTCCAGATTTTCCCCACACCTAAGTGACCTGAGACATTCTTACTATCTCCAAAATTCTTTCTTCCCATTTTTCTTAATTTTAAATCTTATTTTAAGAATACACAGGGGATTTAGAAAAAAACCCACTACCAACACCCCCATCCCCCCTCGCCAAACACCCACACTAGGATTTTATACTGCCAAATGAATCTCAGTGTAAGCTTACTTCAATCTTAGATGTCTTCTGAGGTTAACAAGAACTGAAGGTATTTGGAGTATTAGATGCACAATAACATTAATGAGAAAAATAGTAGTTCCGATGATAACTACCTGTCTTAGGTGAAGACCAAGAAATTAGCATAGAAAATTTACCTGACTCTGGCATGTTACCAAAGAATTTAAATCATCTTTTTACTTTTATGTTTTTTTCGATGGCATTTGTTTTGATTAAGAGTATATATTAGAATGGAGCCTTCTAAGAGTTCTTATGTTCCCTGCAATCGGGAAGCTTCACTTGGGTGTTGAATGAGGATGATAGGTCAAAATGATATGGTTGCAGCATGATTACTGATGCCCAGACAATGGAGTAAATACATTGGCACAGACCATGTTTCTGTACTGCAAGCCCTGACAGGACTGTGCTTCTGACTCAGAGGACAGGCAGCATGTTCACTGCAAAGTCTGGAGCACTGTGGAGGCAATATATATTAAGATATAAACATGGTTCACAGGCAAAAAGCCATGAATCCCTGGCAGCTCCACTGGCTGTGGAAGATCCAGAAAGGATCTGTCAAGTCCCCCCTAAACTCTCCAAGCTAGGTGTCAGGGAAAAGTAAATTATGATTTTGTACTACATGTAATTAATGAGTCCAAAGAGTGATAAAGATCAGTGATACACAGACTTTCCAGCTGTGGAAGCTGCATTCCCTATGTTTAGCAGGGAAGGAGGCCTTTTTGCTCCCCTGCAAGATCGGATCAGCTGTGCAGTCCTACAAAATGAGCATGATGTGCAAAGCAGAGGGACTTCAGAAAAGCGATAACTAGAAACGGACCTGCTTTTGTTCATGAAGATCACAAGCTGGTTCCCAAAAATACTTTGTCCACTGATGGACCACTGGAAAGCAGCTGCCAGGACTCTGCTACAGGGTTGCTGGTGAGAGGGAGACAAGTGCAACTGGTTTGATTATTTTTTCACTTTGTTGGGTCTTGGGTATTTCCTATCACTCCTCCTGTGGAAATTAACTTTAAAGGCAGCTTTATGCTGTCAGAAACAGTGTTTGGGGAAGAAGGGAGAGCAGGTGCCATAACTCATACATGTGCTTCTCCTTGAGCAGCTCTAAGTAGATGGCAGTTCCCAAAGGCCTATTTTTTCCTATTTTTCTTTCCCTGTGTTTGGCAACACAGACTCTATCTGATCATTTTATGCTGACATTAGTGGCAGTCTCATACTGCATTAAAATATGTTTTTACTGTCTGTTTGGGAAGGGAAGGGCAATTTGAGATGAGTTTGATCACATAGTCAATTTGTGCCATAATTTACATATAGAAATGCAATATTATTGCTATACTATCACGTCAATAAAGGTGTGTACTTTAAGACTGCAAGTCCCAATGGACCACAGAGACCAAGATCAGAAATGCAATTTGTTCCTGAAATGAGCTAAAGACCTTGCAGAGGCTATAGGTCTTTCCACCCACATGGGTTCGTGTCTTCTAGGCCTGCTTACTCATTAGTTCACCCAGGTCAATACCTTTGACTAAAGCTGAGCTGTAACGTTCAGAAATAACCTATACAAGCATAGAGACAGCATTGTCGTTTGGGAAGGATACATACAAAATGGGCATGCTGTGCTTCCTGAACCCACCTGACACTGAAATGCCCCTACAGTCTGGTCTGCACATCAGGTAAGACCTCAGAAAAAGTATCTAATCCTTTCACTTCACTGTCTACCAGGAACTTTCAGCCTGTACCGGGTCATGATTTTTTTCTGCTACATAGACAAGACTTTGAATTATACATTTTACTGTTTAAAAAAAAAAAAAAAAGAAAGAAACCAAAACCCCCAAATGATACTATGCTATGATTATAAAGTAGTTGACTCAACTGTTCCATTCTGAAACAGCGACAACAGCAGACCATGGACTAAAAGAAATGACACTATTTGTTGTCATAAGCATATACCTTACAAAGTGTAATGTTAGAGAAATAACCACTTTTTATAGCTTCCAAAATTTATATTCATATACGAAAAAAAGATATCTTAAAATATCTAAAGAGGTAAATAGTTCAGACAGAATGAAAGCATAGTAAGCATACACCTTAATACACCAAAGTGCAAAATTCATAGTTCTTTGAGAATTAAGAGCTCTCAGAGACCTTTCCATTTGTCCTTGACTTTTGGCAGGTATTTCAGTTGCAGCTGTAGGATTGGCCAATTACTCCATCAAATCCAGGCTGCTGTCAGAGGAGTTGCGTAGTGGAAAGGCTGACAGAAGCCCCAATTCACACCATCCTCCAGGTCTGCACGAGTGTAGCTAAATCAAACCACTGGAACTCACATGGAGTGATTCATAAGTAAATGAGTTTCAAATGGTTATGAGGAAAAGGAGGAATCTATAGGACTGAAAGGTTTCTGCAGCTATAAGAAATGTACCATCTGATAGATTATTATTTTTTTTTAAATATAAGCCTATATCTAGTGAGAGAGTTAATGCATTTCCATGTTTGACACCCCATGAAAATGTTCTGTTATGCTTCAAATTAAGACCAGGAAATTGTACATTTAGATGTTCCTAACAGCCACTGAAAACCTTTGGACTGTTAATTTTTTCATCAGGAAATACGGACAGTAGGAAGCTGAGCTTCTCATTAAATTCTGCTAGCTAATTCATGATACATCATTAAAAATTTAAAATCTAACCTTTTTATCAAGTACTTTTCCTTGTATTAATTATCTAATCACAACAGACTCAATTGATTAATAATCCTTGTAAAATGTGGTTCCAGCTTGTTGGAAAGGTCCATTTAGTTAGAAGATTTGTCCTTATTAGGGGAATTGTTGTGAGAAGGTCTATTTCTATTAAATGCTAGTAGAGTATTTAAAACATGGGGTATATAGAGTCGTGGTGGTGAATGACAAGAAAACCATGAAGAAAATGAGAAGGTCTTTCCACTTTTATCTGCATGCATCACATCTCTGAGACTCCATGTACAGTATATGTCACAGAATAAATGTTTTGAATGAAAGAAATTTGAATCCTCTGGCAGAATTATCACATTTTAAAAACTAGCTGTGCCAGATGTTC
This sequence comes from Ibycter americanus, assembly GCA_035590275.1. Lineage (NCBI taxonomy): Eukaryota > Metazoa > Chordata > Aves > Falconiformes > Falconidae > Ibycter > Ibycter americanus. The sequence goes on along the minus strand of JAVJGI010000062.1, from coordinate 31,232,870 downwards.
CTACATCGGGTTTTTTTGATGGTTCTGGTAGTCTGATGGTATCCTCTGCAAAATGTCCAGACCTAGGAACATGTGGTTAATTTAATCAAATTAAAAGACTTGATGTTAATGTTGTATGATAGATTGTGAGAAATTTTGAGTTTAAGTCTGGCTCACGGGACCAAGGTATACAGTAATCATTGAGTTAAATAACTGTTTCAGAAACTAAACAAATAAACAAACATTTTTAATAACACTGATATTCCTGTGCATGAGATTGATTTTATTCACCCATGTTCTAATAGTTATCATGCATTTGATAATATGTGACGTTGATAAGATGTGTGTGTATGTCTTCACAGCTATCAGGGTAGCTTGATATAGGCTATACATATATAAACCTTCATATACATATCCACATATATATAATATATGATCTATAATTTGACAGTGATGTATCTGTATCATGTATTAGGACATGTGCAATTGCGTATCCATAGATATGATTCATGTAGCACCATTATAATCTGTTTCTTATGAGACAGTGATGGAGCCACAAGAATTCAAGCAATATGAAAACTTCAGGCTTCATAATTTTTGAGAAGTTGAACTCAGAATACAAGACTACTCTTTGAACCAATGTAAAATGGAGTCAAGTGACATTCATGAGTTCCAAAGCCATGGTTAACACTGAAAAAAAGAAAAATTAAAGCAAAAAATATCTATAAATATTACTTCAGTGCAGATGTTCGAAAAATATTACCAACCCAAATGTACCATGGCATGCTTCCCCTTAAAAAAAGCAAACACACACATGGGATTGATTTAAAAATTATGAAAAAAATAACACCTCCTGATACCTCCCCTGCCCACCCCCACCCCTACCCTGCAACTGGTAATTCCTGTGTTTTTATTTCACTGGTTTACAAACTCTTGTTTGCCAACATGAGGGACAGAAACTTACTTTAACAAGTAAAAGCTGATTTGATTCCGGTGGCTGTGGCTTTATTTAAGACACCATACATTGTGGGACCCACAGTAAAATCACTGGAGCTAGCAATACTGTAAAGACATGTACAGACAATACCAAACTGTATCAGAAGTGAAGGTTCATTAAACTAACAGTGTAACTTCAGTGCTTGTTCTCAAAAAGCACTTGAGTTTCCCTCCATACACAAAACACAGTGAACAGAAATTCATGTAGTATCCCTCCAATTTAGAGAATAGTTCATTATCAACCTAAATTCATAACACTGTCAGAGCTTAAAATGGATTTTAAAATATCTGATTCTTTTGTAAAGTGAGAATGTGCTGATTTGGGAGAACATTTTCTTCAAAAACATTAGAAAAATCTATCCTGATCAAGGCAGAGAGGACTTTGAGGTGATTTCTGACACACCCAGATGAGACACTCTTGATGCTGAACACAGCTTCATGGAAAAAAGCCTATACAGTAGCCCAGAATATCAATTGCTCACCTCATTTATTTCTTCCTATTGGGTATATGTGGAGTCGCATCTTAATTGAGTGTTAATGAGGAATTAATTAGAATTAAGTGCTTCAATAGCAGTTGGTGATTATTAGCTTTTTTAGGACGGGGCAATTTAATTCTGAAGCAGTTCCCTCACATTTTCAAAATGGGTATAAAACAAATAGAAAGGCCATTAGTTCTCCCTTCTCCCCTCAAGCCTTGAATTTGCATTCCTTCATACAGTGACATTTTTAGGGTGATGTTTAATGACAGCACTAGAAACCTGCCTCTCCTGCCTATCCAAAGGAAAAAGACTGTCTAAGTTTTCAGTAAGCTTTTTATCTGTAGCTACCATCACCATGTTTCATCTCTGCTGTGAAGAAGCCATTTCCAACAGAGCAAAGATGCTGTTCAGTGTCCATACTTGTTCAATTCTCAACCTGTCTGCTTAGTTGACAAGCCTTGCATGCAGACTATAGATACATAGGAAATCTAGCATCTTATAGGAGATAGAGTTTGAAAACAAACTGATTTCCCATAGGTTGTGAGACACCTGCCAGGTGATAATGACTTAAGGTCACTGTGGAACTAAGCTAGGTATGACCCAGAAACCACAGCTGAGAGACTTTGTATTCCTTCAACCTAACAAAGATTAGAAACTTTCTGTCAGTAGCATCTATATGTATTTTCAGACGCCAGTCAGGCTGGCTATTTTAATTTATTCTGTATCAATCTGATATGAGAAAATAAGCAGGAACACCTTCTTAAAGAATTACTTTCTTCATCTTCTGGCAAATACAAGAAAAATTAACAATGTATAACTCACACCCAGCAGAAATTACAAAACAGGGAAACTTCCCTGTTCTCTCTCTCTCTCTCTTTTTTTTTTTTTTTAATGGGAAAGCTTGCTGCTGGATCCAAGGTCTGATATTTTTCTTTCTTCAAAGTATTTTATAGATACTACTGTTAGGGAAGAGGGAACATGATGAGTCTCTAACGTGAAAACAAGATGAGGTAAAAATAAGATACCTTGGTTCTATATTACTTTTCTAGTTCCTCAGTTTCCCTAGTGATGCTGCTGCCTCAGGTTTGCATGGCAAGTCAGAGCTGTAGAAGTGTGTCACAGGATTTAAAACCTGCACACTGCTCTAGGTGGTACTGGTGGGAAGACCACAGCCCTGTTTAGAACAGCCACTAAATCTTCATCTGCAGATGTAAATGGCAACTTAGAAAATCAGCATTTTTCAGTCAGCCAAGTTGAAAAATTAACCCTGAAAGGTAATTCGAATTGCACTAACTTCACATTGCTATGAAGCAAAAAAAAATCTACAACAGTATTTAAAACAGGAAAATGGAGTATACGTGTAAGTATAAGTTGGTTTGCTTGACCTCACACCCAAGCAAAATAAAATGGACATGTAATGCACATGAAATGAAAGGAAGACAGGCCAACATGGGCTTGTGAAAGACGACAAGCATGAATACTAAAAGCAACAGGATTTAGGTAATGTACTTACAGTTTTGTGAGGTATTCACTTTGGTCAGTTCATTCAAAATGCTAACACAAAATTAACATGGTCTTCATAATGTTAAAATCTGGCTAATTAGCAACTCCAGAACACTCTTCCAACCCCAGCTATTCTTTGTGATTTTGTGATTCTGCAGTAAAAGGGAAAATTCAATCTTAATCTTCGACACAAGAATGACTAGCTAGCATGGAGCTGAGTATTGGTCTACTAATTCTGAAGTATTGAAGACACAGAGACCAATCCAGCAAGGTTCTTATAAAAGTATCTCCTCCTGTTTTTAACCTAAGCACTGTTACCTGTACCAGTGCAACATGCTGTTCAAGCTTAGCATAGAAGACCCAGTGATGTTGTGTTACTTATTGTATCCACATAGAATTCAAGACTATTGCTAACAATATTGGTTCTCCTTTTTTCTGATTAGTGTGTATCAGCAGGAGTCAGAGACAAAAGTCTTCTACTAATGCCTGTAAATCTACATGGTAATTACCAGTCATTTTGCTAGCTTTTAAGAATACGCAAGTTAAATTTAAAACGTCTGTTTATTAAATAAGAAATATTTGCAGCACTGAATGAACACAGCATGGCCATGTTGGCGCAGGCTTAAAAAGAAAGGAACAAAGTGTATTGCATACTAATAAGTGTATATGGTTTCTAAAACAGAGCTTGAATTTAGTCAAAGAGGATGAAAAGTCTTGTGTATAAAATTTTTTAAATTCTACTCTAAATCTTATTCATCTTAGTGAACCAGAATGTTTATGAATCATTGGAGAAATTACTATTGCAGAGTCTATAACTTCATAACAGTTTCATGCACAAAAAATTATACATTTGTTTGTGTGTATATATAAATATGTATATATACATATATGTAAACTTTATACTGATGGATGATCTAAATAAACAACTGGAAAATATTTAGTTCTAACTAATCATCTTGCTGAAACAGAAAAGATCTCTGTGTGTCTCTGATAAAGGTCTGTCTCCCATAACATCCCCATAGCTAAGCTTGGGAAGTGTGGGTTGGATGAGTGGACAGGGAGGTGGATTGAGAACTGGCTGAATGGCAGAGATCAGAGGGTTGTGATAAACCGTGCAGGATCTGGCTGGAGGCCTGTAGCTCACGGTGTTCCCCAGGGGTCAGTGCTGGTCCAGTTCTGTTCAACTTACTCATCAATGCCCTGGATGAAGGGAGAGAGTACACCCTCAGCAAGTCTGCTAATGATACAGAACTGGGAGGAGTGGCTGATACCCCAGCAGGCTGGGGAGCTGCTGTTCAGCGAGACCTGAGCAAGCTGGAGAGCTGGGCAGAGAGGGACCTAATGAAGTTCAGCAAAGGCAAGTGTAGGGTCCTGCACCTGGGCAGGAATAACCCCACGCACCAGTACAGGCTGGGGTTGACCTGCTGGAAGGCAGCTCTGTGAAGGACCTGGAAGTTCTGGTGGACAGCAAGTTGTCCATGGGCCAGCAGTGTGCCCTTGTGGCCAAGAAGGTCAATGGCACCCTGGGGTGCATTAGGAGCGTGGCCAGCAGCACAAGGGAGATGATCCTCCCCCTCTCCTCTGCCCTGGTGAGGTCACATCTAGTGTAATGTGTAGGTATGTATAAGGCTGCATGGAGTGCTGTGTCCAGTTCTGGGCTCCCCAGTTCAAGAGAGTGAGCTGCTGGAGAGGGCCCAGCAGAGGGCTACAAAGATGATGACTGGACTGGGGCATCTCCCTTATGAGGAAAGGCTGAGAGAGCTGGGCCTGTGTAGCCTGGAGAAGACTGAGAGGGGATCTTAGCAATGTCTTAAGGGCGAGTGCCAAGAGGTTGGGGCCGGGCTCTTTTCAGTGGTGCCCAGTGACAGGACAAGGGGCAATGGGCAAAAACTGCAACACAGGGAGTTCCAACTGAATATGAGGAAGAACTTTCCTTTGAGGGTGACAGAGCACTGGCACAGGCTGCCCAGAGAGGCTGTGGAGTCTCCTGCTCTGCAGACATTCAAAACCCACCTGGATGTGACTGTGCAACCTGCTCTAGGAGAACCTGCTTTAGCAGGGGGTTGGACTAGATGATCTCCAGAGGTCTCTTCCAACCTTGACCATTCCGTGATTCTGTGATTCTGTGTGTATAAAAGATCCTCCAGCTCAGAATGACTCAGCCGGAGGAGACCATCTTTATAAGGTTATCTACACTATCCAGATTAACGATAACATTACTATTGAATTAAGAGAATTTTTGGAAATTCTTAACCCAAGCAGGAACCGAACATAGAGAACACCACAGTAGTTTTAATTAACAGAGGAAGAAAGAAAAAAAAAAAAAAAAAGAAAGAAAAGTAAACGGCAATCTGGAAAGATGGCACTTAGTTATGTTGAATTGTCTGACAGATACAGAATTAACTATTTTAAATAATGAACAATGTCAATCTGAGGCCAACAAGCATTCTTGTAACCAGCCAAAATAACAAACAAATGGTAAGCTTGTTATGGACAAACTGTCAAAGCAATATTCATCTGAAGCCAGGGAATATGAAAGATGTCTCGCTAAAAGCCCATTTTGTAAGAAGAATAATACATGTCATGATCATTTGGGAATATGTTCCTGTGGCAAGGACATCCGTGGGAAAGAAAGGGCATGTCCTATAGTTGCATGAAATAACTTTTAACTACAGCTGATACAGCCCAGGCACTGAGTAATACATATCTTTTACTATGAGACAGGATCTTACTTTGAGGTATTAAAAGTAAAATTATTTACATGAGAACGTAAGAACAGCAGTGCACAGTCTGACTCAGTATCTACCAGTATCCTGTGTTTGAGAGCAGCTGGAAGCTAATGCTTAGTAAAGATTAAAAGAATAGAGTGAGCACACAGTAATGCTTTGCTGTAATACCCTCTCACGTTTCAGAATTCTGTACTTCAGCACTTTCTGAGGCCTAGACTGCAACGTTATGGTTATAGCAGTGTAAAATATTCAGAAACACACATAACAGTGATGTATACAGATATACATTCATATATATATGTATACGTAACTACATGAACAATTAGGTATACATGTAGATATATATACATGCATATAGAGGCAATTATGTATTACTAACTGTACATATATACATCTAGCATAGTTCCAGTTACATTTTTCCCCAGTAAGTGGGATGTAAGTATGACCTGGACTTAGCTCTTCCATTTTTCAATGGTTGGTTTTGCAAATTTTATTTTTTGTATTCATTTCACATTTCATTTTTCCCATGGGAGGAAAAAAAAAAAAAGACAAATTTTAAAGTTATTAATTTTAATTCTCTGGAGAATGAGAACAAATATATTAAATTTGTAAATCAGAGGTTTATCTAAAATGAACTTTCTAGTTTACAAAAAATGAATCATGCAGACATAAAACATCTCCATGCCAAATATTCATAGCTACAAGGGTCAGCCTTGGCTATGCATGTGGGTATATGTGTAGGAGTGCATACAAAAGCAATGCTTTATAAAGCTACAAAACTGGAGAAAGTCTAAAATCATTCACAATACTAATAGCTATACAATCAGAAAAAAGGATTTTCAATGAAATCCATTCTTTAATCTTATAACCCCCATGCCAACAAAACTAAGCATTTCACATTTAAAAGAATACAGTCTGGCATATTAAAATGAGTACATAATGTGCTTGACAAATTGCTATTCAAAATCAACAATATATTCTTTTATTTCAAATGGTTTCTATTAGTTTATCAATAGACCTTCCATTGACTTCACAGGTCAGTGGCTGACAACAGTTCAGTCTATGTAGACAGGCCTCCCACAGCAAGATTTTCCCACAACACTTGGAGAACAATGTGCAGAAAACAAACTAGTTACTGATTTTTTTTCTTTTATAGTAAAAGGTATTTGTCCTAATCCAGCCAGTGCCTAAGGGATGGCAAATGATGGCATCAATACCAAAGCAGATGCCAGGCTCTCCTAGCAGACATCAGAAGAAGAAAATTCAGTGTCTTTAAGAGCAACATATATATATGAGAATTCCTTGGAAATGCTTTGCTGTTGGGATGGACTTAGCAATATCTGCAGCTAAATGAAGTAAAGACATAAACAAGTAAAAAAAGATACCTGCTAACACAGCCACATAAGAAGGCTTCGGAGCTCATTGATTAGTAGAGCCACCAAGTGACTGATTCTTTGAAAAATTCCTTTCTCTCTTCCATTTCAGCGAGGCATGGTTTTCTGAGTGTGTCCTGAGACTAGAAGAGTTGTTGGCCTCCGTAGTAAGCCAAACACACACCAAGAGTTCGATACATGTTGCATCTCACTCCTAAGCTCCTAGTGCTGAACTTAGCACCAAGGATGGATGGTCTGTAAGAAAGGGAGCTCCTTTTGTAAGAAAGGTAGCTCCAGCAAGAAAGGGGTGGGTGGGTGGGGAAATTAGAGGAAATATTTCTGTAGAGATTTTCATGTTTTGAAAAATTTCAGTTCATGCCTTGGACTCTTTTTGTAGAAAAGCTGCGCAGCTCAATAAACAACTGTCTGCTCAAACTATTGCATGTGAGAACATACTGCTTTTTTTAACTGCAGCACAGATTGTGTGGGGGAAAACTCCTACAGATTAAAGATATAAAGGAAAGGTGGAGCACAGCTTCATCCCCTGACACTGTTGACACCTGTAATGACCATCCTGCTGGAATTCCACTAAGTGTCATCTAAGTAATTTCAGAGTAGAAATGCATTTATTCTAATACACTTCCATTTTGTGTTTTAACTTACAACATGGTCTTGTTTTTGTCAGCTGCAGAGGACTAGGGCCTTTTTTCATTAGCATATGAACTACACAAAAGAGTTGATATGTCCCAAGGAATTCAGAAGGAATGTTTACTTACGCTGATTTGTATTACATAAAGTGTATGGCTGGTATCTACAAAACACAAAAATTCCTTCAGGAATAGGAAAGAGCTCAATTCTAATTATTGATTTTTTTTCCCCTTCACTGTGATAAAAATTCTATTTATTTGAATGTAAACATGTGCACGGACACACTGGAGTAGAATTTCCAAAAGTGCATGAACAATTTGGGAGTACATAACTTTCACTTTTGCCCAGATTAGTTGTGCTAAATGTGGTGTTTTCTGAAATCTTACTCTATGTTGTCTTCCCTCTTACAATGTTGGGCCAGCCTTGTACCACCTCTCTAAACATCTCTCTTCTCTTAACGTCTCTTCCATATGATTAATATGGCATACGGTGCACCTCATATATTCCTTATCTCAGTATATTTAATATCTATGAATGAATTTGTTTCAGCACTGCAGCATGCCAAATAAGATCTCACAGACATATCAGTTTTAAATGAACACTTCCTCAGCATTTTCACAGTATCATAAACAGTGGGTGGAAGGCAGGTTTCCAGAAAATTCTAAACTTCTGAGAGTCATTTTCTACAGCATGGAGCTAGGAGGGTTTAATTCCTAAAGGAACTCTGCTCTATGGAACAATCACTCCCAGGGGCTGAATATGCAGTTAGCAGTTTCCCTTTTTCATTTTTTTTCATTGCCACAGGGGAATACCAGCAACAGTGCACACACGGGAGTGTAAGGAGGGGAAGAGTACACCTTCTCTTCTCTGAAACCTGCCGTGCTCCTCCAGGTACACCAGCCTTTCTAAAATTCAGAATATAACTGCTCTTCTAATATGCTTTAATGCCTTCTTTCTAACTTTTCTTACAGAATACCTCCAATTTCTCCATTTCCTTTCCAGCTAATGAAACTTCCCCCATGACTTTTCTCTGTCTCCCCTTCTGACCTAGGCAGCCAATTGAGGCCCATTTGTAACCGCAGCTGAGTTTCTGGCTGTTAACTTCCTTAACTCCCAGATGCAAGAAATAAGAAATTAAATACTAGCTATTTTACACTACATCCTCGTGAGCTGGGGCAAAGTCAAAACAATTACTGGGAAGGCTGAAAGGAAGCACTAGGGAGTTGTAAATATCAAAATACCTCTTTATGTATGTTGTTTGGAACTCTTTTTGGGTCAGTCCTTTGTAATTTCGACTATATTTCATAATCTTGCTTATTATTTATCAAACTCCATTTTGGCTATTAAGAAAACTTTCTAATTGCAAAAAGAATGTGGTATCTCCTGAACACTGACCAGGTCGTGAGTTGGAGTTGCAAGACCCACTCAAGGTCCAGAAAATAATGTAGTCTACCTGCTACACATCAGTGCTAAACCTCGTAGGTACCTTCATTGATTGAGTGGCATTTACTAGGCTTAAAAACATTTTTTGAGTAAAACTTCCATTACTTGTCTTGTGCTAGAGGTCATCCCTATGACCAAGCCATACCACTTCCCAGGAAAGAGAGAAAGCCCAGCTCTAGGCTCCATCTTAATGGGATGGATGTTTTCACAGAGATCCATTTTCAAGGGAAGGGCTACACAGTGCTCTGGCACACATACTTCATGACTGCGGCTGCAGTGCATGATACGGATTTCGTCTTCTGCAGTCTAAGTCTGCTGCTTGGGTAAATAGTTCTATTACTATTACTATTTAATCTGGAATTTACTAAGAGGCCAAAAATTCCATTCTCAAATACCCCAAATATGTGGAAGAGCCTAATATTTCCTATTGATTCCCATTACTCTCCACAAGGAGTGGATATATATTTAAACACAGAATCACAGAGTCCTAGAATGGTGTGGTTTGGAAAGGACCTTAATGATCATGCAGTTCCAACCCCCCTGCCACGGGCAGGGACATCTTCCACTAGACCACGTTGCTCAAAGCCCCATCCAGCCTGGCCTTGAACACTTCCAGGGATGGGGCATCCACAGCTTCTCTGGGCAACCTCT
>JAVJGI010000062.1:31188216-31216419 GCA_035590275.1 Ibycter americanus | reverse complement strand
CTGTCCTGGCTGTGTCCCCTCCCAATTTCCTGTGCCCCCCTCAGCCCTCTGGCTGGCAGGGCCCAAGGAACTGAAAAATCCTTGATTTAGTATAAACATCACCCAGCAACAACTAAAAACATCCGTGTCCTGTCAACATTGCTCTCACATCATAGACAAAACACAGCACTGCACTAGCTATTAAGAAAAAAATTAACTCTACCCCAGCTGAAACCAGGACAATTATGGATATGACTCTAACCCTGAGGGGAATTATGTTGAACATAAGGACAATTCATCAGGATTTTTGGCTGTTCATGTCTACAGACTTTGTTTCCAAAGGAACGTTTTGCCCTTGCCTTCCTGTGTTGTTGCCTGAGCCTTTAACACTGCTGATGCGGGTTTCTCCGAAGGAAGCAGAACTATTCCAAACCCTTGCTCCAAGCAGGACTGATGTTAAAGTTACAATAGGTTGCTTCGGGCCTTGTTTTAAATGTCTCCAAAGATGGATGTTCTTCTGCCTTTCTGGGCAGCCTATTTCAGTGTTTGACCACCTCAGCCTGACAAGGCTGAGAGCAGACTGCCAGTAAAGACCAAGGCAAAGGCAGCACTGGGTATCTGGATCTCTTTCTTTTCTTTTGGATATAAATAATATGAGATTAGTATGATATATAAGTACGGTTTCATCTTTTAACTCACTAGGAAACCAAGTGAGAAAAGTCCAGTTGCTTTGTTATTTCATTTGACCTCAAAATCTTAGTGATCACATAGGGCTAAATGTAAGTCATTTGGGAAGCTAATACCAGCTAGTGTTCACCATTGTGTGGACTAGCTTGTCACTTAAGAGAAATGGATTGTAACAGATTGTGAAACTGATTAAATTTTCTAAATTCATGCTGTGATAAGTTTCCCAGAAACTACCTTTCCCCCTGCAAAGATATGACAGGATTTGTACACAATTTACAGATGGTAAAACTGACACATATTGAGGTTAGCATTATATAATTATCAGTGGCCTAAGCCTGTAACTATAGAAGGAGATAAAACATTGGAATTTGAGATATTGTTCAAAATTGTCTTTATTGAGATGTGCTAGGTCTTCAGAAAGGCACAACATTTGATACGGCAACATTCTTTTCCTTTAATTTGTTTGGAATTTTGTTTAATTTATGCAAAAAATGACCTTAGTTTTAAGATTTAGATTAGATATTACAAATTAAAGTTTGGGCCTTGGAAAGTCACCAAAGAGAAATGTGTCTAAGTTTTCACGTGGCATATGCAGTACATACTTCAGTATTTTTAGTACATTTTAAGTAGGGGTGCAAAGTATTTTGCCAACAGACTGCCAATTCTTATAGCAAGTTACATCTTTCACTAAGAAAATCCTCCAAAAATAGGCAGAGACAGAAACATATGTGTTAATAAGTATTGTTCTACCTATTAGAGGAAGCATTTTCTTGTGCTTAGAACTTGTGATTGTGAGTTAATTGAGCCATAATTTTGTTTCTGACATGAAAATTAACTCTGTACAAGAAATTACATAGTATGGTTCTCAATCTTAGATTAAACCCCCCCGAAAACCACAAAAAAAAACCTTCCAGAAAATTAAATAAGACAGAAATAAACAGAAAAATGGGAAAAATACCAATCAATTGGTAGAACTATTAGGAGTATGACAGCCAAATTGAATTCTACCTATTAGATACCTGCTGTACTTTATACTAAGTACCCAAAAGCTGAAGTCTATGAAAGCAAAGGTCACTTCTGTAATTTTAACATCAAAAAGCTTTCAGTTAACCTAGATCTTAAAATTACTGACTATATTAATCTTTCAAAGTTAGACCATTTGTGAAATCTATTAATACAATTTATTCAGAAAAAAATCTTAAATGTACAATCTAACAAAGGTGAAACATGTTGATGTCACCATTGTTCTGTGATAACTCAGTTCTTAATGCATTCAGCTGTGAACTGCCTACTGAATAGAAACAATGCTTCATAATAGCAAAATCCATTTTCAAATCAAGTGAAGGAAGGACAATTTACATGTCACCTCAACTCTGCCACCTGGCATTGTCATTAAAGAAACACTCTCAATCAATATTGCTCATTTGTGAATTAAGCATCTGAATATATGAAAAGCATTAACATTTGTCAAACTCTACCCCTTTCAGTACATTTGGGGGTCTGACATTGTTCTCCTGTATTCAAAAAACTTGTGAAAGCTTGCTGATTAAAAGCATTTCTCTGCTTTCTCAAACTTTCAATTCCAAGTCATAGTAATACAAAGACCTTGGATACTACATGAGCTTTTGCTTCATGGACTGGGGCTAGTCACAGATTAATTGCAGATCGAATATATTTATTGGCTCATACACAAAATTCACAGCAGCTAGATTGTACTTTGTAGCCATGGGATGGCTGATCTTGGTGTTATTTAGGTGAAGCCTAAAGGGAGTCTGAAGGCCTCTTGGACTCCTGGATGCAGTGCTGAAATCCCACGGGGAGAATTATTTGAAATATGTGCTATTTGCAAGGCTGGCAATTCAGCAGCTTAAAATATAATAAAATTGATGTATGAGGGACTACTGTAAGTCCAGAGTTTTCATGGGGACAAAACAGTCAGTCCTAATTGTGACAGTGCAGATGGTGTAATTCTGACTTTATCCTATTCTGCCTCTGTAAAACCTTTCCAGCATGCATTTATGTGAGGGTAGGTCTGCAATTTAGCTCATATATTCAACTACAATTATCCATCATAATTATTTAGACAAGGAAGTGAGGTACTGTACAGTATGGATAACTACCTTGGAGGGGAATTTGTTTGTTTATTTGTGTGTTTGTTTTTGTTTTGTGGTGTGGTTTTGGTTTACTGTTGGTGTTTTTTCCCAACCTGCTAACTACATACAGGGCTAAATTTGTAGGTATTCGTTTTCTGGCTATAAGACCAATACTTGTTAAATCAATGCTACTAAGCTCTCTTAAGGTCAAAAATATGGGATGGTTGCATTCAGTCTGGGTATTTGCTGAGAGTCAAATCAATTGGAAGATGGCCCTGACCTACGCTAAATTTCAAATTACTTGAAGGACTTGTCTGGGAAAGCGCTAGATGGCCCAGGCAAAAAACTTAACAGGAAACATGCTAATATTTCCACAGTAGACAACTAAGTTACAGTGACCTGGAATTCACTAGCATAAACCCAGGACTGCAAGGTGGGAAAGGATGGAAAGGTAAAACCATTCCCAATACAGCTCTGCAACTTCAAATACCTGTGTTAAAGGATAAAGAACATTAATAATATTTTTAGTAATGAAGAATAATCTTAGACCCACTTTCCCAGCAAAAAAACCCTACCAGAACGTCTACTATCTGAAAACAGACGTTGGGCAAATCAAATCTGTATGTTACAATAGGAGCATTTCATAATACTGAGGATGTGCTGAGAAATTTTAAGTCTTGCTTTTCTTTTTAAAATAAATTACATAGTTCAGCCAGAAATTATTGATATAAGACTTAGTAGCTGAAATTCTATGCCCTGCATTGTAAAGGAAGGTACAATAATCACAGCAATTCCTTCTTCTGTTGGCAATTAAAACTTTTATTAAAGAAAGGTATTAAAAATAAGGCATAATATAAAATTTATTTCTACCTTTATTTAACTTAATTTTGATGGAATTCTGGCATTTCTTTTGAAAAAAGCAATCCTGAAAACTCCTGCTTGAGCAGCCGCAAAACCCATTAGGGGTAATGTTAGATAAAAACTACATAATAATCCAACACATCTTCTTCCTGAGAGAGCACTATACTCCTCTGCAACACTTAAGTACTTTGTAAGAAGCAGCCAAAATCCCCTTAGAAGTTCTTTCATGTTTCAACAAATGAGCCATGCCGTGTGAGATATCTTCTATCAGAAGGGAACTCCAGCTATGGACCTCCTGTGTGTATCTAGCATAAGCACCTAACTCATGTAGTCTGGGTGCCAGTAGACTGTTTTGTGCTGTTTGCAGAATGTCTCTTTCATCATGTACCTTTTAGAGAGCCTGGATGTCTGACTGTATTTATTGAACCACCCATGAGGCTAATTTTAGATATCATTAAATCTAAATTGGAAGCACCTAAGGGGCCTATTTGAATCTTGTTTCTGTTCTCTGAAATAAATACATAAACTTTCCAAACATGTCTATAAGAATACAAGGAATTAGAAACACAGCTTAATTCCAATACATAAATACTACCATAATTCTATCTCAGACATTATTTTCTCTCCTCTACAAACCTTTATAGTTTGAGTTTGATATTAATAGGGATATTTTGCAAAGCGGTGTATCGTATTTAATCTGGAAGAAAATACAAGCTAATATACTGATTTTAAAAAGCTCTAGTTTCCTCCTCATGTCACGTTCACTGATGACTGCAAAGGCCCAGCAATTCCCATATTTTTCACTTGCTAACTCAGTTCTGGTTGTGTGATCTCCATCACTCTTTCCCTCACCAACCCCACAGACTGTCTTGTCTCCCTGGTTCCACACAGAGTCTCAGACCACTTTGTTGCTGGAAGATGCCTTCACCCTCAGGATTAATTCATGCATGCCAGATCTGTTCCAGAGTAGTTTATGTGTATACTGCTAAAGTTGATTGTCTGGTGCAGTGGATCACTGTGTGTGGATCACTGTGTATGGATCACTGTGCAGCATTTAGATTCATAAAATAATTTAGGTTGGGAGTCATCTCTGGAGATCATTTGGTTTTATCCCTCCTCAAAGTACTACCAACCTAGATTAGATTACACAGGGCCTTGCCCACTCAACTTTCAATGGTACCCAAAGGTGGAGAGTTCACAGCCTCCCTGGGCAACCCATTGCAGTGTTTGTCTACCCTTGTGGTGAATAAATCTTAATGCATAACTGAAATTTCTTGTTGCATTTTTGACAGATGCTACTCATTCTTTCTCTGTCCTCCTCCAAGAAGAGTCTGGCTCCATCTTTTCCATATCTTCCCATTACATAGCTTCCAACAGTGATAATACCTCCCTTCAGCTATCTCTTTCTAAGGCTAAGCAAACCTACTTCTCTTATCTTCTCCTTGTACATTATGTGCTCAAGTTCCCCGACAATCTTGGTGGCCCTCCCCTGGACCCACTTCTGTGTTTTTCTTTATTGTATTGGTATATAATTGCACACTGTTATACAATTGTCATCCTGCAAGTGTGAATAGAAGGGAGGAATCAGCCTCAAAGTGTTGGCTGCATATCTGCTAACACAAGCCTGTATGCAGTCTGCCTTTTTGCTGCAGGGTAACACTGTTGATTCTAGTTCATCTTCTTCAGCAGGACTCCCGGTTCCATTTCTACAAAACTGAACCAGCTTTCTGGCCTGTTGACCAGCAGCCTCTACTGTTCATTGGTTTTATTTCATCACAGGTGCAGGACTCTGCATTTGCCCTTGCTGAGCTTGGTGAGGTTACCGACAGTCCATTTTAGCAGTTTGTCACGGTCTCTGAATGGCAGTCCAGCCACCAGTGTATTGATGACTTTCCACATCACATCAATTTTGTGTCCTCTGCAAACTGGGTCATTTGTGAAGTTATTAAACAGTATTGGCTCTAGCATTGCCCTTAAGGTAGCTCATTGGTAATCGGTTGCAAATTAGACTTTTTCCTAATGATCACAACACTTTGAGCTCTGTGATCAGCCAGTTTTCAACACACCTTGTAGGTCACCCACCCAGGCCAGCCCTCTTCAGTTTGGCTACAACAATGCTATGGTCAAAAGTATCCTCATGGATGCTATGACTGTGTCAAAAACATTGCTGAAATCAAAGTAATCAACATCCACTGCACCTCCCTCACTGATGGAGGCAATAATTTTAACACAGAAGACCAAGGTCTCCTTTGGGCTATATGTTGTATCTCTTGGTGGGTGAGGAGCAAATATTAGCTTATATATTTTCTTCACTTCAAAATGTCTGAAATCCTGTGAGGGCTGTTTTTATAGTTGGAAACTAAGATCAGCTGATGCATGCTCCGGGAAGGCACAAAGGCATATATGACCATTTGAAGGTGCAAAAGTCAGTGAAATAATAAGAGAGGTAATGAAACTGACAATTGGGAATGGCCCTGAATGGGTTGAATTATCCTCTGAAGAACACCTAAGTTTCATCTCAGGAAGGACTCATTGGTTCACTCCAGAAGAGAGTCTGAGACTGAATAGACAATTAGATGAATGGGTTTCTGAGAAGAAACCAAGGAACTAAGTTCTTTGACAGTGTAAATGTACTTTTAGCTTAAAAACCGAACTCCTTATCATTTTGTTATCCAGGATTACTGGCAGAAGAGAGAGGAGGGGAAAGTACAGGGATGCCTAGCTCGGCTCTCTAAACTTTTCAACATAAAAAGATAGTCTAGAACATGTATTTTCAGGCATGTTGCATGTCCCCTTGTGGATATAGGGTGGTGTCAGAACCAAATTTCCTTTGTTTACACTTAAAGAAGGAGAGTTTCAAACTTCTTCAAGCTCTAACATGGAAAAAGATGGAAACTACTGATCTAGAGGAAGACAAAGTCAAAAGCATTAGAATCTGACTTAAGGGTTATACTTTTTACATAGAGGGACTTCTTTAATAGTGTGATTATTAATAGTTTGATCCAAAATCATTCTGCAGAAAGCATGAAGATGGACAAGAAATATAAAATCTACAGACTAAAGCAGATGGAAAATGAAGGGTGAAATTGGCAATTTTTTGAATTACACGGGGAGTCTAGGGCTTTACTGTTAGACATGGTGTGACTCGAACTGCGTTGCTGAGGTTATGCCATTTAAACAATGGGAATTTATCCTGTGGGAGTAACAGGATCTTTAACCCAGATTTGAAAAACATGCAAAATTATGGTTTAATTGAACCAAGCTAGACAAGGCATGGCCAACAGACAGCTTAGACCTGTGCAATGGGGGAATTTTACTAGGAATGGAAATAAAATGAAGCATCTCATTTCCTAATCAACCCATGGATTTCTCTCCTGCCACATAGGCACAGAACAAAGGGGACAGGGCTACAGAATGATGCAAGGACTGTTAGGAAGACAGATTTATTCCTGTTGCTCAGGTTTACTCTGTCATGTTGTGACAATATTAACTATAAGAAGCAAGACTGGATGATATCATATCTGAATGGAAAGTGTTAAATTAAGAAGTGATTGTTGTTAATATATATCATCACTGAACCAGGAGATAGCTATCATTTGTGGTAAATTTATTATACTTACTGTGCCTTCAGGCTGTATTTTGTGCAGACACATTTTGGCTGAGGAGAGACTACGCCCTGAATTACTGGAAAACCACAAAAAGTATGGGATGAAAAAAAAATCTTTCTTTAATTACTGTTAAATAGTGTTATGTACATTTTTAGGCTTTTGTTGTTGTTGTTGTTGCTGTTGTCATGCTGTACAATGGGAAGATCATATTCAGAGATTGTGACTTTGGTTTGCTCTTTTCAGAGGCATACACCAAACAAGCTTAACTCTTTTTCTTGTTTTGCTTATAAATCTAGAAGTTAATGTATCAGAACAACTCACATGACACCTTTATTAATGATATGAACCATTACGATGGTATGGTATGAACCATGAATGATTAGGTTTAAAAGCAAAAAAGCAGGGATAAGAATCAACTACAGATCCTCAAGTCTACAATGTTTCTGACATTGCTGTGCCAATGTTGTGCCAGAGTTGTAACCATAAAATTGTATAAACTAGTTACCAAATAAAGAAAAGTAACAGCTGAGGCATAGAAGAAACAGTGTTTTGTAGTGGCACTGCAGTTTTTGTCTCCTAATTGTTCTTTTCTTGAGTGTGCAAATTGCTTATTCACCTGGGGTGGGAGTTGCACGATTGCACCTTTTATACATTATATAGTTGGTTTATAGGACCAAAGAACAACTAACAACTAAACAATGACACCACATAGCAAGGGCACCTGAAAATACAGTTGTACACTTAGGCAGAAGGATCAATACAGACTTCTAAGAGCATATCATGCCAGTGTGCAGCACCCATCATTCTCTTCCTTTAGATTAGGAGGTTATCAATGAAGCTGTCAGTCACAACAGCACAGTTCATTTGCAGGAGCAAAAGCTGCATCACCAAACTGTCCACAAATCTGGGAAACTGCCAGGGGAGAAAGGAAAATGACTGTGAGTCTAAATGCCACCAGGCTAAAGTGGGAGACCTTGATCTATGCTCATGGGTATCTCTGACAGACTTCCTATGTTCCCCAGAGAAAGCAGATGTTGCTCAGATTCCCTTCAATGAAAAATGGGGAAAACAGCATTGCTGAAGTCAGGAGTTTTTAGCAGATTATTAAGGGCATAGATAGTACAGTGATGGGGAATGTCACAGATAAAGTCTTTGATGGTGTATTTTCTCCAGTATGAAAAGAAAAATAAACCAAACAAAACCCACCTGTTTCCATCTCAAAAAAAAGTGCCTCCCCCAAATCACTGCAAACTGAAGATAGCTGTGCCCAGATGCGTATACTTCAGAATTTTGTTATATCCTCAGGTATCTCTGTGATAAAAAACATTACAAAATCCATTTGAAAAAGGAACTGTAAGATATACATCTTATGCAGCATTGCCTTGATAAGTGATTTCTAGTTATACTGCACTTTTGAGGTTGTTTTCAAGCAACAAGCTTCATTTGAGAGGCTGGTTATTAGTAAAGAAGGCTTCATAATTTATCACTGCTATACTATTAGTTTTTGCTATTTAGTCCATACCTATATCTAAAGAACTGAAAAAGGCCTGGTGAGGACTTGGATGTTACTTGAAGGCTGGAAATTTAATTACATCATTAACTCAACTGTAAATGATAGTAAACTATAAGAAAAAGGTGTTATAGCCATGCTTCAAAAAGCTAGTTTTTTCCTTTCAGTTAAGCTGTGACTGTTATGGTCCTCACAATCTGTGACTGTTGACAACATAGGAATATGTTCTGCATCTACCCCTTTGACTGTGAAAGTTTATTTTCTGGTGTAAATCAATGGCTTTTGCTTTATAACACAGAAAGGAATCTCAACAACATTTGTGGTAGCTTAAGTGTGTAATTTCTGTTAATGTTAAGGGGGGACTAAATGTCTAATCTACCATGCACAGCCTTAAAAAGTTACTTCAGTACATCTTTTTACCACAAGTGCCATTCGTGATACTGCTTGTCACATTGACTTGATATGCAATTTTACTTTTTTTTGTCACAAGCAACAGCCATTGACATTTCTCTACCGAAATCATGTCATCATTATAAATAGTTACATTTATAACTATTACATGAACATACTATTTATACAAGAGAAGTTGGAGTATCAAAGCCAATATTCTCCTGTGAAGGATGGAAAACCAGAAGCACATTTTCTCTTAAACAGATGGGATCAAACAGTGTAGGTTAATGTGTATTTTCAGTAATGTCTGTCCTTATTCTACCCTGTGGAACCCTCCTGTCTGATTTCAGTAACATGAAGTGCATTTCAAGTGCACCTGAACAGCCTTATAAAAGCCAGATATTCCTTGTTTCAGGTTATCAGGGATGCACAGATTTGCACCATTTCCTCACAGAATTCTTCATTTTCAAAGTCCATAACTAAATTTTTCTGTTCTTCCATTTGTACAGGGTCCATTCACTACAGTTTTACTGGTAGGTCGTCAATTTAAAGTTATCTTGGGGTGTTCCTAACAGATAGTTCCTTCAGTCTGATGGAGAAATAAAATTATTTCCCAGTCTAACTTCAGTTCCCAGGAAATGAGGTGCACTTCCCAAAGAATATGCTCAGGAATAATCACCATAATTGATGTCATGGTATATTGGCAGTCTTCCTGAAAGAAGCCAAGTACTATCTGACCTGAGCCACATTCTCACCCTGAAGACTACTACTCTAGAAAATAATATTATGTCCTATGGGATACTTCTAAAGCTCTCCTTCATTTTCCCCCCCTCAATTTATTCATCCATATTAAAAATTCATCACAATACATGTTGAGTGATTATTCCCTCAAAAAGAAATAGCACTGACTTTTCAGATGCAAGTGTAGCCATTAAAAGGGCAAGAAACTGTTTTATATTCAAAAGATATTTGTAGTTACGTACACAGCTTAATCTAATTTAGGTAGCTAAGCATTAGCTCTTACAGTTCAAACTAATTACGTTAGGCTCCTAAATATGTGTGTTGAATCATCCTTGGGAATTACCTATTTCTCTCCTCTGACCAAAATAACTTTTTAGGTGTCCAAAATAGATGAGATAAATCCTATGCAGTTTGTTTAGACTGTTAAGTGCTGATAGTCATAGGTTAGTTCCCCTGTGCCCCAGAACACTGGGTCATAAGACAACTCCGGTGCTGATACAATTTAGATAAATTCACATGCACTGACACGACATGACTATGCGGAGTGTTAATGCATTCTGCCTCTCAGGTGGCTTACTAGCCTGTAGGCATATTCCTGCACTTCTAACACATTTACTTTGGGACCAGAGCTGGTTTGCACTATCCTGGTTTGGACTGCAGATAGAGTTAGTTGTATTGAAAAAGCTGCATAATTTGATCCTATCTGGGCAGTGAACTAGGTGTAAAGACAGCTTCATTTGAGCATACACAGACGTAAAATGATCCAGCCTTTATTTGACTGCATATGAGGACCTGTGAGCACCCATTTAAGACTACATTCAGTGTATACATTACAATTTTCCTCTACTGTTTGGATCCAGATCTTTCTTCCCAGGATTTCAGTGGAAGTTTTCTATATTGATGAAAACATATTCTTGCACATGTCAGGAGAGAGCTTGTCAGGAGATTAGGGATTGAGTTCTTGCATATCTAGCTTGAAAATAACTTTTGCAGCCAAGCATTTCAAATTGATTTGGCTGTTTCACTATTCCCCTGTTTTTATATACAAACATTTGCCAGCAATGAAAATAATCTTATTTATTGTTTTTGAGTACGGGTTTTTTCCTCCTGAACATAAAATATGTTCATTTTGTTTTTCTTTGTTTTGCTTTAAAAATCCTCCCAAATCTCCCAAAACCAGAAAAGGAGGATCAGACTAATGAAAATACAGTTTTCCCCTTACCTGTCCTCAAAGTATCATCCAGACACCCAGCTGAACCTTCTCTCATCTGTGTTGAAAGCATGGAGATTACCAGGCTGGTCAGTCTGCCTGTGTAGAGTATTACTGGTAGGGAAACATTTGGGAATTCTCTATTTACAGATCTGGGCTCCTAACAAGAAGAAATTCCAGTCAGTGGGAGAGTTCTTTTATATAATACATTATTTGAAGAACTCTCAGGCACACTAACATCTTTCCTCACAACCCTTAATTTTCTTCTTTTTTCCTAAATCATTTTCACATGATTTCACATTTCCTAAAAAGATTTTCACAATCTTAATTTTCCTCTTTTTTCCTAAACAAGACTTCTGACTGTGTCTCAAACACCTGTCTTAGCCTCTCAGTCCTAAAGTCTGTTCCATCTTCATGGCTTCCTTAAATTTTCAGGAGCTCTCTTGTCTTATCAACTCCTGTTTTATCTCTGTTCCCAAAGATATTCCTCAGTTTCAGGTCCTCAAAAGCACCATTGGCCTCGCCA
Organism: Ibycter americanus; assembly: GCA_035590275.1. NCBI lineage: Eukaryota > Metazoa > Chordata > Aves > Falconiformes > Falconidae > Ibycter > Ibycter americanus. Next base: position 31,204,814 of record JAVJGI010000062.1, on the reverse strand, counting down.
CAATCTTTTAACCTTGACTTAAGCTGTTACTGCATACTGTTCACGTGCAGGCTGCGCTTTTCTGTTCTTCCCTTACAGCCAAGTGGGAGAGCAGAAAGCAGATAAGCAACAGTAATGGCTCAGCAGAATAAACATTTGCTCTTTCCATAAGAGGCAGCTCCCATCCTTTCTCCCTCCTTCACCTTCTCCACTGTAGTCTGGTTTCCTTTCTTTGCTTTGCTCAACAGATGATCACAGCATCATTAACCATATGGGCTACAATAGCATTATCTGCAGATCTTATCCAGGGTGGAATTGCAGTAATATTCCTCTTACGCGGGCACTTGAACTTAGTTGCTTATGCTCCTTATTTGATTGTTGCAATAGTCCCTAGTCAGTTTTTCACCTTGGCAAACTAACACTCTCCAAATTGTTTCCCAGGTGTTACTCAGGGGTTTAGCATAGGCTAAGTACACAGTTTGAATGCATGCAGATTGCTAGGGAGGGACCTAACAGAGTTTCACAGAATAGATATACTTGTTGTGCCTGGCAAATTTGGCGGCCTCCTATGATGGGGTTACAGAATTGGTGGATGAGGAAGAGCAACTGATGTCATCTACCTGGACTTGTGCAAAGCATTTGACACTGTCCTGCATGACATCCTTGTCTCTAAACTGGAGAGACATAGATTTGATGGATGGACTGACTACTCAGTAGATAAGGAATTGGTTGGATGGTCACACTCAAAGGGTTGCGGTCAATGACTTGACGTCCAAGTGGATACCAATGAGAAGTAGCATTCATCAGGGGCTGGTACTGGGACCAGCGCTGTTTCATATCTTTCTCGGCAGCATGGACACGGGGATTGAGTGCACCTTCAGCAAGTTTACCAACAATATCAAGCTGTGTGGTGAGGTCAACATGCTGGAGGCAAGGGATGCCATCCAGAGGGACCTTGACAGACTTGAGACAGGTGGGCCTGTGCAAACCTCATGAAGTTCAACAAGGCCAAGTGCAAGGTCCTGCGCATGGGTCAGGGCAATCCCAAGCACAAATACAGGCTGGGTGGAGAATGGATTGAGAGCAGCCCTGAGAAGAAGGACTTGGGGGTGCTGGTGGACAAGAAGCTCAACATGGCCCAGCAACATGTGCTTGCAGCCCAGAAAGCCAGCCATATCCTGGGCTACATCAAAAGAAGCGTGACCAGCAGGTCAAGGGAAGTGATTCTCCTTCTCTACTCTGCTCTGGTGAGACCCCAGCATGAGTACTGCATCCAGCTCTGGGGCCCCCAACGTAAGAAGAACATGGGCCTGTTGGAATGAGTCCAGAGGGGGGCCACAAAGATGATCAGAGGGCTGGAGCACCTCTCCTGTGAGGACAGGCTGAGAGAGTTGGGGTTGTTCAGCCTGGAGAAGAGAAGGCTCCAGGGAGACCTTACAGCAGCCTTCCAGTACCTAAAGAGGGCCTACAGGAAAGCTGAAGAGGGATGTTTTACAAGGGCAGGTACTGTTAGGACAAGGGGTAATGGCTTTAAGCTGAAGGAGGGTAGATTTAGGTTAGATATTAAGAAGAAACTCTTTACTGTGAGGATGGTGAGACACTGGAAGAGGTTGCCCAGAGAAGCTGTGGATGCCCCATCCCTGGAAGTGTTCAAGGCCAGGCTGGATGGAGCTTCAAGCAACGTGGTCTAATGGGAGGTGTCCCTGCCCATGGCAGGGTGGAACTACAGGATCGTTAAAGTCTGTTCCAACACAAATCATTCTATGATTCTATGATTCTATGACACAACCAAGCCATGTCAGTTGGTTTTGGGACAGGAGATGGGGCCCTAATATTATTTTCTTCACTATTACAGATATAGTAAAAATTCTTCACCTTCCTTGTTCCAGTGTTCTTCTAAAATTAGTCCAGTGATAACTTTGCACTTACATATGCAGTGCCTAAATGTTCTGTGCATGTATACCAGTATGGTTGTACTGGTATCCAGGGGAGTTCCACCAGTGCCATAGTTCTGTTACAGGACTGCATGTAACGCTGTTCACCATTCAGTGTTTTTCTGAAGCCTGGGTTCATGGGACTGTGTGAGAATCTCAGTTTTCACTAAAAAATAAATTGCCAGAAAAACTTGAAAATATGGCTCTTGACATCTTAGCCTTAGAAACACAGGGTCTAAAATATACAAATAAGAAATAAGGTTACATTTGTAATAAGAACAAAAAGCGTTTCACATGTAATTTTAGATTTTTTCATTGCTTTTAAAAAATGGGTAAATTTTTGAACCAGCACAATTTACTAGATGTATCCAATGTGTTTTAACTTGCCATTCAAGCATATGTCCAAAGTACTGCTGACTCAACCAGCATATATGTATGCTTGGTCTTCTGGAGTTAAGATCAGATTGTTTTCTGTTACAAGTCTGTAGTACTTCAGCTGCGCAAAACAGTAATTTGACCCACCTGTTCAATTGTGTTGATACTAAAACTATTTGTTCTGCTAAATAATACCACATTACCCACATTTCTGGGTAGCAGATCTTTGGAATAAACACTTTTTTGTGCAGTCTGTTTGATATTTACTCAGTTGCACTTTTTTATAGGCACACTTGTGTGACTTTGAGACAATAAGCTGACTTTTATATTTTTCTGTCAAGTGGCATTTTTTCAGTGACAACGGCTGGCATTTTTGAGCTGAGGTTTTTGACTTCTCATTAGAATAATTTCAGGCATGGACAGTCTGTACATTGTCAGCTTAGTCCCTCCTCTTTTCCCCTCATTTTTGTTCCATGATCACCCACATTAGCAGGTTGTCAGGTTTCCATCTGGTGTGAAACAACTAGGTTTTCCCAGCAGCAAGTCTGGGTGAAGTCAAAAGAAGCTTGCAGCAGGCAGGCTCCAGTCCACATCTGCTAGGGTAGATGGCCTACAGAAGTGTTCTTTCATTCTGTTAGGGTAGTCCCCCAGTATGACACCAGCAGATCTTGTGCCTTCACTAGCATCCAAGGTGTGCATCCTCACTTGGCAAGCTGTAGTAACAAAATTATGATGGATTGCAAGCAATCTCCAGTATTAGGTCCAGTGACTTTTGTTTGCATTTGGGTCTTGTGTGATCAAAAGGTCCATAAACAACATTGTCTCAAAAGTTTACAGAGGTGAGGGATGGAGAATATTAAATACTTTTATATATGGGAAAACACAGATCTTTATGGATTTGTGTGTATAAGGTGAAGAGGAGCCATAGTTCTGTTGTGGGGGAGACTTCTCTAAGTATATGTATTTGTGGAAGTAGCTTACCAAGTTGGTACTGCCCCTTTTGACTGCAATTCTTAGCAGTACATATTTAAAGACATTTAAGATGGCAAATCCAGGATACAAGTCTCTGCAGTGGTGTTTCTCTGTATGTGCATTCACAGTGAGCTGCTTCAGCTGTTTTTACATGAACCCAGAGGACTGGCTAGACATGCTTCCCAGCCCTATCTATGTAGAAATAGTTATGAGGATGAGGGAAGTGTGAAGTGAAGATAGCAGCTGCAGTAGCATTCTCCTCCAAAACCTTTCTCCTTCAGAAGAGGCGACAGTGTGGCATGCAAGAGCTGCACAGCAAATAGGAACAACTCTACACCTGAAACCATCTGAGGTTCTGGATTTATCTGCCACTTTGAACACATGGCAAAGACACAGCACGGAAGTAACATAATGTGCTTATCATACAACATAGATGCACAGCCTGATGCTGCCTTTGCTCCTTCTTTTCCTGGACTATTACAGGCTGCTGCAGATCGCTAAAGCCTCAAATAAAGGCATAACTCCAAGTTTACAGGACCAGCACTGGGAAGATCAAATTTCTGGAGTCTCTCTGCAAAATCCCTTTTATGATTCAGTCTTCAAGGCATAAAACTAGTCTGACTATCCTTATACAAAGTTAAAAATTCTGATACTGGGATGCAAACAGGCCATGATGATCCTGGCAATATTCTCAGTGGTGGTGCCTTGTTAGTCCTGCTTTCTGACTGTCAGTCTGATGTCTATTTTCACATTCAGTAATTCAGCTGTTGCCTTTCAAGAATGCAAAGGGGTTTTTGTTTGGGTTCATTTTTTATTTTACTGTTGACGTTCAGCTGTCCATGACGTCCATGTCTTTTAATGGTGATGTTCACTAAAAAGGGAGAAGATAGATGTCTGTTCCCAATGTAATAACTTCAAGATGTTTAAACCCAGGCTCATGTGCTCGCTGGTATCCATAGTTCACCTGTGCTGGTTTAGGAGAGCCTGAAAAGTAGTTGAATGCTGGCCTTAGCAATCTATATGATCAAAGAAACCATGTCCCAGAGCTTATATGACACAGGAGTCCTACGAATTCTTCCTCTTTGGGTGACATTCCCTGTGATCTTGATTATATGGCTGATACAGCCTTTGTCAGGATCTGCAAGAAATCATCTGTAGCTGGCATGTCCATTGCATATTCGCCTGCTCTAAACAATTTATTGGCAGGTAGCAAGCAGTCTGGGTTTGTGATAATGTATAACGTGATTACCAAAAGGAAGGACATTATGTGAATGGGTCTGTACAAGGTGGCAACTGACTCTAAAAGTCCTAGTTCTGGTCTGCAGTTGCATAAAACTAAGAAGGTGTTTATCTTCTTGTACCCAAGCCTGCTTTCCAAGTTGGGGAGGGTGTTTTGGCACATGGATATAAACCAGACCAGTGAAACAATAGGATTTATTGGGCAAAGACTTGAAGAACCCCATGTGGACCAGCAGCACTGGTTATCTACATGTGGTCACTCTGCTTGAGAGAGCATGGTATGAAAGGGGAGAAATGTGAGTCAGTCCACAGTGGCTACTCTAGGGGAGAGTATAGAAATACCCTGTAAGAAACAGAAAAGCCAAGTGGAAACACAGTGCATATCCAAAATTTCTTTCATAATACTCTATGAAATTAATCCAGTAGTACATACAATAAAAATTCAGAGACATAAATCCAAAATCTCCATGTGGCAACGTAGACCATTAACAGTAACAGGGATAGTTTTCAAATTTAAAATGTAGATCACAATTATCCAATATAAATATCTGTACTAATATGAACAGGTATTTCTTTGTAATTAGGCCAACTGAAATCAATGGGAATTCCTTTGGTGTACAATACTGCTTGTTTGTAATAGTGAAGCAGACAAGGAATAATAAATATACAGTAAACTTGCCCTGGATATGCAGTAATATGAAAATATTTTAATTGATGAGATCAAACTCTAAAAATAAGTATGTAATTGCTGAGTGTTATATTATTGAAATTCCAGAATGATTTTTCTGCTGTATTTGTTTTGTCTGTTTTTCATTCAGTTATGAATTTGTTTTTCAATTCTAGTCAGAATAATTGTTTTAATTGTGTGTTAATATAATCAAATCCATTTTGAGTCTACCCTACCTAATAGTGTTTCTAAATAATCAGTATTAACAAGCACAGAGGGAAACAGACAAATCCTAGTCTAACCAAAAAAACTCCACACTCAAATGCAAAAAAATGTGTCAACCATCTGATATAAGGATATTAAGTGTGGTTTAATCTGTAACTTAAGTAAAGCTTACCATCTAGGCACAGCCAAGGTCCAGTTATGTTCTTTAACATGCTCCCTGTTGTGCCTAGAGGTTTGAAGTCAGGTCTTTAATTTTCATTTTTCATGTTTTCATGGGTTTGAATGCAGTTCTTTTAATGCTTTTTTTTGTCTATAATTTATGTTAAGAAATCTCATCTTTTTGTGTTTTGGTAAGGAAAGAGTACAATTAAGTGATCAGTCATGAAAATTAACTATTAATTACTTCAGTTTTAACTTCTCCATTGTAAAAAGGTATGAGGATCTAAACTCAAGAGTGTTACAAGAGTAACAGCATATGATAGTTGTACTTTTTATCAAATTTTTATCAATAGAGAAATATGTGCTGAACAGAAATGCTTTATTTGCTTATAAGCTTTCAGTAGAACACAAGCCAAATTCTGATATGTTCTCTGAGACTGGGTAGTGGGCTTTTTCACCAAAGGTGAAAGATAACACTTATGAAAGACACCACAATTTAATACAGTCTGAATACTGAAAGTCAGTCTGTATTGACACAATGTTATCTCTGTTGTTTTCCTTCGAAATTAGAACATTTTCTCAGCTACTTCATTCTTGCTGTTTCTCCATGTAACTGCTGCATAAAATTCTTCTCCTCAAAGTTAAAATTAAAATTCCCAAAAACTTTAACAGGGTTTAGATTTTACTCTGGGAACTGTGAATTCTTAGTATTAATCTATTAGGATTTTTTTTTTAATTAGAATTTTTAGTACTAATGTATTTGGGTTTTTTATTAAAATGTATGAAAAGACTGAAAAAAAAATATATTTCCCTGTTTTCTACATTAGTTACATATCCATATGTATTTTTCCACTGTGTTAAAAGACTGTTGTGCAATCAGTTTTACACAAAAACCGCCCTCCAGGTCAAAGTGGAATTCCACTTCTGACCTGACCAGGAATGAGTCAATATGGATAGATAAAAACACAAAAGCAGAAGACAAGATGTAGCATCTTTACAACCAGTGATGCCAGTACAATACCTTCCATTACAAGTACAATACTTTCCAAAAGGATGCAAAGACAGAACTTTCTCATAAATATCAAAAGGTTAGTGTTTTCAAGATGACATGCTACAGTTACAATGAAAGGCAACCTTGTTTGAACAACATTTTTCTGTTGGACACGTGTGCTCACACACACACTAATACACACATGTAGACACAAAAATACAATAGAGGATATCAGTTTCTAATGCAAAAAGCAATTATCAATGGCATGGTTTGGAGAAAAAAAATTTTACATTGTTGAAATTATCTTTGTCATTATGAATCACATGATAAGGACCATTCTATAAGTAGCTATAGAAATAAAACAAAATTGCTATGAGGCACTTTATAATTGCATGAAAATTGTTTCCTATTAAGGAGGATACATAAGACTCATAGCTTTTATTCACCTCACCTGTAAATATAAATGTAAATTGCACCAGATCCAATGTTAAATTGTCAGATAAATATGTAGGAAAATACTGAATATTTGCATGCCTTTGAGTTATGTGTATGAGGGATAGATAGCACTATGAACTTCAAGTATGTAACAGGAGGTAAATCTCATGCCTTGGCTCTGTTTCCCCTATGGGAAACAGAAACTCCTAGCCTAGTTATTTCTGAGGATAATTCTTAAGACCATGCATAAAATAGGAGGAGAGCTAAGATGTTGTCTAAGATGAGTAGGGGGAAATGACCTGTGGAGCTGCCTCAGTCTAACATGGTCTCAATAATCTTATAAGTTCTTGCTATGCAAAGATTAGAAACGGATAATTTATGTGATTATTTAGACAGGAAACTTAATTTTTAGATGACTTGTTTGGTGAGTCTCAACTCATTCATCCTACCTGTCTCAGCTTATTTGCAAAATATCCTGAGATTTTATACATATATGAAGTATCTGTCAGGGACTGATTCAAGCATCAACAGAACCAGTTTCAAAGCAACCTTACACTACTTCTCCATAGATTACAAGGTAGAGAAATTGTGATCAGATTAAGCACCTAGTGTTGAGTCTTTTCAACTTGCATTCCTTTCCCTTATGCAACATACCCCATTTTCCTGAGATACTGCCTCCTCTAAATGAGTCTCATGCTACTGACTGAGATCTCTCAGACAATCAAGACAGAAGGATGATTTCCCATGCTTTCCTGAGTAGTGCGAGAAAATAGATTTTCCACTCTCTGTTTAGCAGAACTGAAAGGGATTCATGATGGTAACAGTCATAGTAAGAAATGGGTCAGATGCATTCTGACTGTAACACCATTGACTTCACTGCCTCTGATTTTCTTATAAAGGAATAATGCTGTTCAGATAGGTACAGCTTGGAAAGAGCCTGGAATAGTGTGGATGGTAACATAACCAATAAATACCTAATGACAATTGTACAATAATCTGATGCATTTACAAAAAGTTTCATAGAAACGTGGATTTGATCTTATGAAACCCAGAGCACCTCAACTCAGTAACATTTGTGGGCGCCTAAGAGAAGAATTTAAATCACCAATATCAGACTCTCTCACCAGATGGTTTAGAGCACCTACTTCCTCTGAAATGGAAAGAGTTAGGCCCAGGGAAAAATATCAGAACCAACTTAGAATAGCTCCTGTTGGCATCTAGCACAGCTGGCAATCAATTATGCTTTCCAGTCAGCAGTATAGAGCTAAGTTTAAATGAACTAACTTCACTATTTGCAGCAGGAGAAGCTGGTTTTTCAGGCTAAGAGGAGCTCAATATTGCCAAGGCCATACTGCTTCCACTACCTGACCTGGTTCTTTTGAAGCAAGCTCTATTCTCATGAGGGAGATTCCGAGAGAAGTGATATGTGGCCAAGTGAGAGGTTCCAGTGACGTATTTGTTAACTCCAAACATATGGATCAGAAATATTTCCTTCTGTTGCCAAACAGTGCCTCAGTTAGAAGTGCTCAGATCTATAGGGAAAATATAAAACGCTTTGGCTGTGTCACCATAACAACTTCGCTTGTGCTCTCAAACTCCAGAAAATGTGATTCATGCTTCCCTGTGTCCGTACATAAAGGAGTATTCAGACTTGTGTCTGGTGCTTGATATCTGGTCTTCAGGGAAAACTGGGGTAGCACTCAGATTAGACTGCTGGCATTCCACCTAGCATGGAATTTAGCATGTAGTCTAATTCCAAACAGGACCATTTCCAGATCTTGTTTTGTTCACATGAAAACCAGTCATATAGTCACTACCATCGTTTTTCTTAAAGACAGCAAGTCAAACTGCTTGAAAATAACCTCCTCATCCCCCCTCCTTCCCTCTTGATTCCAGAAATAACCCAGTAGTGAATGAAAGTTCTTGAAAGCAGTATAATTTCACACCAACTGAATCACCATTTTCTGACAATGTTGCATGATAATTTTTGAATAGCTTGTTACTTTAAAATATTTTGTACATATTTTTGTGAGTTTGATCTCTTCTACTTCTAAAAGGCTGTCAGGGAGACCTGACAGTGATCTAATGTAGAGTTAGAAAGGGGAGAAGTGAAATGTTAACAGTACAATATCTTTTTCTGTATGGTTGGGCTGAGCATTCTGTAAGATATAAGATTTTGTGATGCTTGAAAAACCCAACCAAGTGCTCAATGTGGCATTTTACTCTTTGAAGAGGTAGGTAAGGCAATCAGCAACTGCCACTTCCTTGTAATCCTGAAACACAGAAAGAAGCTACTAAAACTGTACATCTCTTGTAAAAAGACTAGACTTCAGCTTTTAAAATGACTGGGGCAATTAAGCCCATATAACTGTTTATGATTAGCTGTGATACCTTTAACTTCAAGCTGTAACCCTGAAGCCATAAACAGAGGTTTTCTTGCCAATGGCTTTCTTGGGGGGGGGGGGGGGTGGTGGAGCAAAAAAATGCTAAACTTGGGGAGAAATGGAAGGGAAGGAGGAAGAGAAGAAATTTCTCTTTCTGCTAGGAAAAAGGAGGAAAAAAAAGACAAGCATCAATATAGGAATGACATAAAGTTTCAAGAGCTATTAATGAAAAGTAGCAATGAACCATACACAGACCTACCAAAGTACAAAAAAAGTTGCTCTGAGAAACTGCATATACTAGAAGATTCCCTGTTCAAGTCTTGCTGTCAGACATAACTTTTAACATATGCTACCTGAAATCACAAAATAGAGTTGCTTTGTGCAAGGTTAGGGTGACTATAGGTCCTGGCTTTGCAATAAGCAGCATACTCAGTGAAAAGATCTGCCTACTGTTATCTAAGTAACTTTATTCTCCCTTTTGTGTTGCCTGGGCTGTCAGACAAAATCGCTTGCCTTCAATTAGAGTCTTCTAGATCATAGCAAGGTTTGTGCAAAAAATTTCAACAGCAAGATTTTTTTTTACCCCCCAACACAAGTTTTGTTTGAAACCATCTGTGACCTTGCATTGAATTCATTGTATTGTTAGATACTCTGATATGTAAGAAAAGGAAATGATGCAACAACCCAGAGAAAAATAATCTTTCTTACCAGAACCAAAACATTTGCTCTGACAATTTCTAATTGCAAAATACCTTTACAATTCAGATGTCTTCAATTGTCTTGAATTTTATTTGAAAAATATACATTCCATAAAATGTTTTTTTTTAGCTGAAATATTTTTCTTCAGTTTTAACACTGTTTTTACTATTCAATAACTTTTCAAGACCTACAATTATTTGGCCATTCTAGTAACCTACCTCAAATCTTTCAGTTACCTTCTACATCCCACTAACCAAACTGCTTGTATAACTTGCTACAACTCACCCACTTCACTCCAGCCATAAACTACAGCAGGCTGAGTCAGCACCCAGCTTTATTTGTCTGCTGATGTGAGCTTATTAGATCTGTCATGTCCCTTCTTGTCTCCCCCACCCCCCCATCTACAAGTTTTGGATTATGTTGCCTCTTGAAATAAGTTGCAGTTTTACTTACATTTGGCTTACATTTTAAGTGCCTTCAGCTGATGAGCTATGAGCACAGTGAACTAGGGGTTTCTGAAGGACCAACATTACAAATATTACTCCATTACAGCCACTACTGTCCCATTACCAATTTTTATTTTGGGGTATGGCTTTGTACCTTTCTCTCCAGGAGTTGAGAACAGTCACAGTCTCCATGGGAGCGGCTGTAGTCTACACTGTCCACTGCTGATCCTCTGTCTGGAAAGATGAGTTCAAAATGTCTGTGGTGGGCTGACCTTGGCTGGATGCTAGGTGTCCACCAAAGCCACTGCATCACTCTCCTCCTCAGTGGAACAGGGGAGAGAATATATAATAATAGGCTCATGGGCTGAGGCAAGGACAGGGAGAGATCACTGACCAATTATGGTCACAGGCAAAACAGACTCAACTTGGGGAAATCAGAGTGGGATAATAAGAAATAAAAACCAAATCTTAAAACACCTTCCTCCCACTCCTCCCTTCTTCCCCAGCTCAATTTCACTCCCAAATTCTCTACCTCCTTCCCCTGAGTGGCACAGGGGGATGGGGAACAGGGACTGTGGTCAGTTCATCACACATTTTCTGTGCTGCTTCTTCCTTCTCAGGGGGAGGGCTCCTCACACTCTTGCCCGGCTCCAGCATGGGGTCCATCCCAAGGGGTGCAGCCCTTCAGGAACAGATTGCTCCAGCATAGGATCCTCTTTCCATGGGTCCACAGGCCCTGCCAGGTGCCTGCTCCAGTGCGGGCTGCCCACGGGGTCAGAGCCTCCTTTGGGCATCCACCTGCTCTGGCATGAGGTCCTCCTTGGGCTGCAAGTGGATGTCTGCTCCACCATGGACCTCCATGGGCTGCAAGGGGACAGCCTGCCTCACCATGGTCTTCACCATGGGCTGCACAGGCATCTCCAGCACTTGGAGCACCTCCTCTCCCTCCTTCTTCACTGAACTGGGTGTCTGTGTAGTTGTTTTCTCACATATTCTCACTCCTCTCTCCTGCTGCAATTGCAGTTGCACAGGGGGTTATTTTCCCCTTCTTAAGTACATTATCCCAGAGGCACTACCACTGTCGCTGATGGGCTTGGTCTTGGCCAGCGGTGGTCCGTCTTGGAGCCGGCTGGCATTGGCTCTGTTGGACATGGAGGAAGCTTCTAGCAGCTCCCCACAGAAGCCACCCCTGTAACCCCCCCACTACCAAAACCTTTCCATGCAAACCCAATACAATGTCAGAAAAAAACCTGAGAACAGTGTTGCAGCATAGTACAGTAGAGAATTTGCATGGCCTGGTGTGTGGTCTCAGGGCACATTGGAGTGCCTTAGGGTGCAAAGCTTTCTGGGACATTATAAGGGGACTATATAGGTTAGAGAATGTTAATTGGCATGGGCTGAACTGTAGTGGGGTATCTGTATTTAAGTACCACGGAGATCTGCAGGGACCTCACGCTTGAGCCTGTGCCCAGGACTTGGCTTATATACTAGCATAACTACACACTATAAACTACATGATTCCTATTGTTATAAGCTGAGGATGACTAGATCAAAGACATTTCATGTGGATCTGGGCCAAAAGAGCAACCTCTTTTTCAAATTGTTTTTTGCAAGCCTTTTTCTTCTGAAGGGATGTTGCTCACTCTGCCGTCCTCCTCTGGCCTGGCAGTATTACTATATGTCCTGGAGAAATTTCTCTCTGTTTACAAAAACCAAGAAAAAAGGTAGGCAGATTTCATTTTAGAGGGAGATGAATTTTAATGATACCTGTGTTTTCTACAAAATGCAAGCATAAAATCTGTATTTCTTTCCAGTATCACAACATAACTCATTTGTGTATTGACCCACAATACTAAATGTTGTGATGCATGAACCTGGCTTTCAGCGTCATGTTTTACGTCAGCCAAGCTGTTTTGGTAGAAGAGAGAAAAATGTTTCCTAACCTCCTTTACAGCCTCTACTAACTTGTTTTTACCTCTAGCATGTAAACTAAAAGTCAATTAAATGATCTTGCTATGGTGGTCTTGTAATTTGTTGAGAAAACAAAGGAGATTTTCAAGATTTCCATGTGAGTGTATGCTATCATATCAGATGTGAAAATGGGTCTGAATAGTTGTTCCACAGACTTTCAATGTTAATTTTTTTTTTTTAGTTTATTTATGTATTTATACATTTGCTCTAATTCTTCCTAAGGATTTTTTTGGTTCTTTTGCTTATATGGAAATTATGTTACTTAGACTCAGGCTTTCATTAGCAACACAGGATTCTAGTTTTCCTCTTGCAATTTTTCGTCAATAATTTCAGAAGAGACCAATGAATAGAATGATTGCTCGGCTGATTGTTGCACTGCAGCTCACGTACACTGAAGCGTGAATAATTTAAACTGTGCTGGCTTGTCAGTATTGGATTTGTATGTGGTGTGAGGAGAGCACAGAGGGAGGCATCAGATAAATCATACAGCAGAAAAAAAGAAAAAAAAAAAGATCTCCCAAAGGGTGGATCAAGGATGAAGAGAAAAGGGCTCTATTGTACATACAACGTGAAGAGAGAGGGGAGAGAAAATCCTATCCTTCTTGTCAAGGAACTGTTTTGGATACTCAGTAACTTTAAAACAAATTGCATCAGCCTACAGCATTGTTCAGATCTTCTCAGAGGAAAGCATTTTGTGAATTCAGTGGGAGTGAAACCATTTTGAAAGATGTCTTTCAAAAAGTCATTACTTTCTTTTCTTTTGTAATCGTTGCTTTATATAGTAACAGTTTAATAGGACATTGTAACAGAAAGAAAAAAAAAATCCAGCTCAGCATTAGGAAAATAACGCATTCAAGGTTAAATGTCACTAATCTGTCAGTTGTTCTGATTAAAGATTGGGGAGAAAAAGGACTTTGTTATGTTCCCATTTCTAACCTTCTCCATTTCAAGATATGCTGTAAAATCTTCCCCTTACAGAAGAATCAAGTGAATCAAAGGATTTCTGTGTAAGCATTTTACTATGATTGTTTATTATTTATACTCTAGGGAACCCATAAAAAGGGTTGATCCAGAGAGCCAGACAGCAGCCCTCTGCTTCCCATGATGGGCAGTTGCTTTTGCATGAAAGTGTACTGACTGAAACCAATGTGCACAGTTTACTACCAGCCTAAGTTATTAACAGTGTTGCACAGAGTCATTCCAAGGGTTTCTCTGTGTACTGCAGGTAGCACAAGTGAAAATAAAACCCACAAACTTCCATTTTTAAGTAGCCAAGATGCTGACTTACACATCAAGTGTTTTGGGTGTTACACTTCACCTTACTTACCCATATATTAATTTATTTCTCTTCCCTGTTTTGTCAAATCCTGACATGTCCTTTACTCCGTGCCTCAGATTTAAAATAGAGACAGCAGCCCTGTCCTTGCCATGTTCTATCACAAGGTTTCAGTTATTTCCAGTCCTCTTTATCTCAGAGCATCTGATTAACCTCAATGAGGGGTCAAACCAGATTTGTGGGTTTGGCTATGGACTGGACATGATATCTTTTACAGAAATAAAATACTATGAGATGCAAAATGTCATCTAGCATTGCCTCTAGCAATCACTGATGATTAAATGCTATTTTTCCCCAGTGGAAGCTACATTGATATGCTGCTGCATAGCTGATAAAAAAAACTATCTGGGGATTAAAATAAAAAAAAAAAAAGGGAAAAAAGGAAAAAAACCTATCTATTTCTTCATGTCCAATATTAAGTTCTGCTTACTTATAATAAAAGTGTGTTGCTTAAATAAACATACATGAGGAGGATGGTTTTAGAATTTTAGAAGTCTCAAGGTGTTATGAAAACTGGAAAAGACAGCAGGGGAGAGCAATTAAGCAGTTTACATGTTTCAATGCATTACTGCAAAACAATGGCTCCAATAGCCCCTATTACAAAGATACAATAAGCATGTCATGGGGTAATAGTTAAATGAAAGTGTTTTCAGAGAAACTTTCCATTTCATTATCTCATATCATAGCAGGTATATTTGTGAAGAAGGGTAATTTCTGATTTCCTGCAATTCATACCAATTCAGTTCTCAGCATTTTTAGACATTGCCTAAGACTTGCCTTTAAAGTCACAGTACTACTAAATATTTTCTTTTCTTCTTTCAGTTCTGAAAAGTAAAGAAAAAGGGGACGATTAATATTTATTCACAGCTATATTTGTATGAAAATGAGCAGTGCCAGAGTTTTTCTCCAGTTCTGAGTCCAACTGGCAGAATTTGATTACATCCATACTATAAATTATATTAGCCTGTATCCAGCATGTTTCTGCTAACTGCTGAACCATGCCTGGAAATTGTTTTTAGGAAGCAACTGGCCCAGGCCAAAAACTATACCAAGTTTACTGAAAATTTAGCATTACAGCATTTAGGTTTCATCCCACTGACTTGTTTACAGCCTGATGCTGTTTAATATACTGGTAACACGCAAGTCCAGTCCATAGAATTGTGCATAAGATTGACCCTTTAGGTACTATAGAGACAGATTGCCCTGATTCAGGTTGTAACAGTCACTAAAACTAGATCACAGGTTCTGCACTACCTGTCACACATATCTAATTTCTGTTAGGTTATTTGATTTAGAAATAAAGGGCAGCTGCTTAAAACTGTAAAGTTCTAATGATCTTAACGATGGAATAAATCACACTTTTAGATCATATAGCTCTAGAGCTAAATACTGCTGAAATAGTCCTAGGCCACACTGGAATAGATATTTTGGAATTACTGTTGTTCTGCAGATGCAAAATATTATTTTTGTTTATATCAAAGAACAACATTGTAATACAGAGGTCAATTAAAAAAAAAAAAAAAAGAGTTCCATTTCCCCAAACCTTTACATAATCAAAGCCAAACGTGACCACTTAGGTGACCATTTTGGAAAAAAGCAATCTCCTCTCAATTTTAGTAGGACCAAATAGTCCCTGTTTCATCACACTGTTGGTGGTCGTCATCTTTCCTGAAAGCTGCTTAAGTGACCTAATTTTGATAAATGGAATATGACAGATATTTGAAAGAAGCAATTGTTCCCGTATTTCTGTGAAACCAGGATTAAAAATATTGTGAAGAATATTAAGTACTTAATTCCTAACCCTTCTGATTACAGGAAATCTAATGAACTGTGAATGCAGACAGAAAAGGCAAATTAGTATATAAATATGTCTACATGCTTACACTGAAACAAGGGTGCAGGAGACAGATGTTTTCTGTCAAGTTAATGATGGGCAGAACCCAGGATATTTACCCAGTTACTTGTTTTGTTCCAATGAAACAAAGAAATTTTGAACCCATCTGCTTTGGCTGCAGAGGTCTATCTTCTCATGCTGTCCCAAGAAACATAAAGCAGGCAGAACATACAAATGAGTATGTTACAGCATTTTAATTACAAGTTTAAATCTCGTGGTTAATATCTTAATATGCTAATCTGTACAAATGAAGTTAAACCAATTCAAAGCTTTACCTCTGCTTTGTAGTTAAACCATGGAGGTTAAAATATGTTTTTTATAAATGTAAAATTTGTAGGTTAAAAAAGATTCTATAGCCTTAACAGATTACATTCTAGACTTAAAATATTTAGTTTTTCTGTAATACAATATTACTTGGATGTTGTAGTTACATTTCTTTTCAGCCTTAACTTTTGCTTGCAAACGTATCTGGATGATATTATTTACATGGGATAATTTTCTTCACAGTAGATGAAAGGGTGAAACTTGCACAAAGCGAATACAGAAATGCATTGAGTTTATGCGGCAAGGTTTTGGTAGTGGCGAGGCCACAGGGACAGCTTCTGTGAGAAGTTGCCAGAAGCTTCTCCCATGTCTGACAGAGCCAGCACCAGCCGGCTCCAGGAGGGACCCACCGCTGGCCAAGGCCCAGCCCATCAGCAACGGTGGTAGCGCCTCAGGTAGCGTCTTTCAGAAGGGGAAAAAACCCCGTGCAACAAATTACAGCCGGAGAGAAGAGGGAGAGTATGTGAGAGAAAAAAACTTTGCACACACCCAGTTCAGTGAAGAAGGAAGGGGAGGAGGTGCTCCAGGTGCCCGCCAGCCCGCGGTGCAGCCCCCGGCGGGGCAGGCC
>JAVJGI010000062.1:31170268-31187757 GCA_035590275.1 Ibycter americanus | reverse complement strand
AATTGGGAATTAAGTTAAGCCCAGGAAGAAGGGAGGGGTGGGGGAAGTTATTTTTAAGTCTTGATTTTAGTTCTCATGATCCTACTCTGATTTGAATGGTAACGAACTAATTTCCCCAAGTTGAGTCTCTTTGCCCATGACAGTAATTGCGGAGCGATCGCTCCCTGCCCTTGCCTCGACCCACGAGCCTGTTGTTGCATTTCCCCCCCTGCCCGGCCGAGGAGGGGAGCGATGGAGCCGCTTTGGTGGGCACCTGGCATCCAGGCAGGGTCAAACCACCACAAGAAATCAGTTTCTTTGTGGTCCTTGGATTCAGTGCTTAGTTATAGGGTTTAGTTATATTATCAGTCTGTATGTGAATTTAACTTCCTCTTAATGGTCTGGCTCTTCTTCACTTCATATGCTATTAAAATATTGCTGCATTTATCATTAAGAAGTATGTGTGTTACATTAGCATAAAGTAAAGAAAGAAAAGAAATACTAATTTTTTTTTTGTGCCCAGGCAAATCAGGCTACCAGACAGATTGGAGAATGCGATACTAGAAAAAAACATATGCCTTAACTAAGACTGAAAAATGATCATTGACCACTAATTTTTCTCTGCTGTTCTTTAATGCAGTGTTTCATAAATTTGGTGGATGCTTTTTGCAAAGTCATGCATTCAATACATATGCTCAGACCCTAAGAGTCTTTCCACTGATCCTACTGAGCTTTGCTTTATGATATAGTTGAACTAGTTATAGCTTGAATTAACTTTCCAGCTCAGCGGTATAAATTGGTGTGGTTTCTACACAGTGAGGATAGTAAGGGGTTCCACCACTATTGTGTTAGATAATGCCCCTTACTCTTTTGAAAGAAGAGGAACACCATGTACTTACATCAGAGGATATATTATACATGGACTGTGTTTTCTTGCATGGTCTCTGCATCTGCATTGTTTATGGACTCATTGCTTCTATGAAGCTGATCATGGCAGAAGAGAGGAGGAGAAGAGATAAGAGAAAACAGTCCCATGGTATTGCTCAGTTTGGAAAGAGAAAAATGGTTATTTTGCACTAAGAATGACTAATAAGTCAAAGCCAGAAATTCCTCCGCTTTTACTGCACCCATTTGACTGTACTGACCATTCCTACGGCTATTTTGGATGCTTGTAGACCCCTAAACACATGCTTCTTTTCTCAATTTTTAAGCCCTTCTGGTACTCCAAGAGCACAGCCACCTCATCTATGGCACTGACTTGCAAAGCTGATGTAAAAGGAAAACAGGCTTGTTCTGCTCCAGCAGTTATTTGTTCTGCGGGAGTTTCACCCAAAATGCCGCTCCATGCAAGGTAGAACACTAAGCCATCGAGACCAAAGCAACCCCCAGTGTCCCACAAGAACAGTCAGAGGCACAAAGTGATTATGGTCTGTAGAGAATACTAAAAGGCTAAAACCCATCTGATGTGTGGTGGGATATTTTTATTTTTTTAGGAATTTTTGTTTTATACGATACAAAGTCTTGTCCTTCATGATGAAAAGTAGTAACTTCACCAGTACAGAAAAAAAAGAAAAGAAAGAAAAAAGGCTCATGTTCACTGTGTTCAGTCATTCAATTATTCTATCAGACGTGTGAGTTGGTATTGATTAGGGATTTGTGGGTGCAGTTACAGTTCACAAGGCTGGGACATAAGTGCATATATTTAAATCTTTAGCTAACGTTGAAAATTTATACTGGTTTTCCTTTTTTTATTTAAATCTTTTCCATGTGGCTTAAAATAAAACTAAATTTCTTCATTTTATGAACTTTCTGACTCAAGGGATTTAAAACCCACTAAGTACTTGAAATCCACTTTAAGACTAAACAGGTGTGGAGACAGGAGAAAAAAATGCCAGTTTTCATCCTATTTGGGATGTCAATAATTTAATATCAAAGCTAGGATGGAAGCTGTGTGGGCTTTCTACCAACAGTACTTAGGCCTCATCAGTGAACTGATCTTAATGTCTATAATTACAGAAATAGGTGAATAAGCTTGCTTTAAACTTACTTATCATACAGAAAAGTAGTTTGTTCCCACCCCAGTTTATTTGTATTGTTATGTTTGTCTGTCACAAAATGTCTCTGCTTCTTAAATAGCTAGTTGCACATCCTGCAATTAAGATTTTTAAATATGTACTCTTAAAAAATCGTTTAAAGGTTAATGTGATTTTACCATACTTCTCTTTTCATATGGAAAACGTTTTTGCTCTGCTACTAATATGCTAATTTAACAATTGCCATTCAACTTTCAAAATGCTTATTTTTTTGACACGCATGACTGTAGCTTAGAGGCAATTGAGCATTTTCACTTGTAACTAAACCATACATTTTGCTTGCGAGTTTCATAGAATATTAGTCAAATTAACAGCAGTTAAAAATTTTGCTCTGCCAAAGACAATGTAAGTTTCTGATCATAGAGCCGAGGCCTGCATCTGTAAAACACTTTTAGGTGATTGTATAAAACTGCCAATGTCAGGGACCGTAATAATGGGTTGGGTGGCCTTAGTGTTTAAAAGTATCTGAATTACTCAAAGCATGATCTGAATAAAATGCACTGACTAATAGTCTTTGTCACCTCTCCTTTGGGTGCCTGTAGAAATAACCAACCCAGAACGCTCTGGCTCACTTTTACCTGAGCTGGGTGAAGGTGGGAGTTGGACGATTTCTCATCTAATATTAACTGATTGTTTTTATCACTTAGGCTTTCTTTAAAAAGAAACCTATCAGCATATTATAAAAAGGTGTAGCAACAGCATTAGCAACTGCTTTAGTGTTAAATTTCTTGTTGAAGGTATAGAAGTGTGAATTGTCGATCAAGAGAAACAGTTTTTTTGTGGACTGCTGTTTTTTGACATATGGATACTTGAGGATATATAATTGTGAAATATATTGAGCAAAGCTTTCAACTTCTTAATTTAGAAACTGGCAAGGGCCAGATATTTTTTTTTTAAACCAGAAATATCTGAAGGCCCAAGTGTATGTGTATATCTATGGATTGTGTAATCACACTGCCGGGGAAAAAAAAAAGAAAGAAGAGTGTAAACCAACAAAGAACCTGGGTGTGTGTTTAAGGGAAAGCATATGTGGAGCTGCATTCCTGAACCAGGAATGTCACCCTTTATTCAGTTTAAGTAGGAGGATCATTTATTACAACAACACAAGGTTGTATAGAGTGGATAAAGAATGGTAAGGCATTTGCAGTAAGGCTGTATGGCCATTGACTAACTATTAGGAAGTACAGATTGTTATCTAAAGCAGATGAAAATAAATAATCCAACCTAATAGCTTAAATATGATTATGATCATTGCATATATATGATAAGGGGTTTATCACTGCTCACATTTGTTTCTAAAACAAATGCACATTTAGAGGCAAACAGTAATATTAATGAAGTGGAATAAAATGTGGAAAAAATGACTTGTTTTACCAGTCTTTAGTTTCATGCAATCTAATACTTTCCATTTATGAGTCTCTGTGATACCCATATGCTATGTTTACCTTGTACAATCTGACTGAGCAGCACTTTCTGATTGATCTTCACCTTCAAAGATACGATTCAGGGTGGACGTGCAAGGACACTCCAATTTTGTAGTAGTAAATCAACAGCAACTTGGAAACTGCATTTTTATTTACATTTGCCCCCATTTCATTTTGTACTAAATACTAATTCTGCTCTTGTGCTGAGGTATTTGACATTAGTATTGTTTATTCCACACTGAGCGAACACACATCAGGGTTCTAATTATGCAGTTGTAAAACATGTTATAGATAACCCCTATTAATTCAATACAGAATTCTTCTGCATTTCTGTAGGCATCTCACTGGGTTCCTGCAATATCAAAGTGCAGTATCAAAACCCCTTTACTGCTGATTTTTAAAGAGCATGAAAAAGAAAAACTTCAGCTTATTAAGAGACATTACAAAACAGGTATACGGGGTTGAAAAGGGGCCCCATGAGGTGAATGAGGCAATCTCTGTGCTCTGACATAGGTGTGCCATAAAAGTGCCTCTTCGCTGTTTGCCTGCCATCCTCCTGTGGACCTCAGTGAAAAGATTCCACATCTTCCCTAGTCCATCTTCTGTAGTTCCTGTAGATCTTTGTATGATTTCGCGCCCCCGGCCCCCCCCCCCCCCAACTAAGCTATTCATTATTTTCTTACTACAAAGTTCATTCCTGCTTCATACTTACTTCCAGGGGATGTGGAAAACAATCATTATCATCTCATTCTATGAACGGAAGGAAGAGGCAGGAAGAGTTCAATACATGCATTTATGAAGACATTGACACGTGTAACCCCAGTAGACTTGGATTCCTTGACATTATACCTGAATTTATCTATCAAATAAAATATGCTGAAGTGTCTGCATCAGTCCCAAGACCCTTTACTGTGTCCACAGTTAGTAATCCACATGAAGATTAGCTGTTTAGGTAGGAATGTCAGCAAGTAAATGCTTTGGTTCAAAATGCAGGAAAGAAAATATCTTTTTATATGATAAATATATTTATAGTCAAACTCATTGTTGGAATGTTGTAGATACCAGAAGTATAATTGAATTTTAAAAAGTAATTATGCAAATTTATGGTGCTAAAGTTCTTAAGGGTTATTAAATTTAATAGGAGGAAGAAAGATGTTATTCTCTACCTAAACTTCAATTTTTCAGAAACTGGGTACTTTGGGTGTATCACCCCATATTTGCCCTATTCTTCTGCTGCTGGCCACTGTCAAAAACATAGTCTGGGTTCTATCAATTTGTCTGATCAAGGAAGTGAGTTCTTACCACCTCATATACATTCTTATCTGTAAAAGTAATGCATTTAAATATGCTTTTTATACTGTGCTACATGACATTTCTTTCCAAGAGCTATGAGTTTTGTTCTAAAAATAACTAAACTAATGAGATACTCACTTGTTTAAAGAGTTTAAATGCTTTATATAAGTGCAAATTTTATATATAGACATATATATATATGTGGAGAAGTATGTCAATATCAATATTGATACATATACAAAAAATCTTTCTAAATAAATTTTGTAATCAAATTATTTGTAATAGTTATAAAATAGTCTCACTGAGTCATATAGATAAATAATGCTATCCATTGTAAATTGTTTATCGACACCATATCCAATGATTCTGTTTTGATTTTCTACAATGAATAGCTTTGGATCAAATAACAATTTTATTCAGCCTGCATTTTAGCTATCAGACAAAAAACCAAGACAAAATCCTTGTTAAACATTGTAGGCATAAATTTTGTATGCCTTTTGTATATGGTGAACTTAGGGAGAGTATAAATAGATGTATATCTGAGTAGATCTTCCAATCCTTTCCTGGATGCCAAGGAAAAGTTTGGATATTGCTATGCACACACTAAATCTGGGACTAGTATTTCTCTTCATGATATTTCAGCTTCAAATGTATGGATATTCTCACAAAAAATGAGATGAAGTTAGTGTAACAGTTTGACCCAAAGGCAATTTAGTGAGAACTTCTGTAGAAATATGTACCAGCTTTAAATTATTTCAAAGGCAATTTATAAAAGTGACAGGAGAATAGACGTGTAGCTTCTCCAGCTGTCGTTAGTCTTTGCTGAAAAGTAAGTACATTCCTTAATCCAGAATTCTTAATTCAAATGTTTTAAAAATATTTTCTGTACCACACTATAAGGCTAAGACAGTCATAGAAAATTGTGCCTTATGTTTTTATGATGAGTACAGAATTAAAAATTTTCATTTGAAAAACTGAACTGAGTTTTCATTTTTATTTGACTAGCTTTCTGATAGTCTCCCAGAGCTATGTCTTTTTGCAAGTCTTGAAGGTCTGCAATCTGAAATAATTTTGGATCATATACCATATCCAAACATGGTCTTTCAGGGCTTTGATTTCCCTGAATCACAACTCTTAAAGCTTGTCCAGAGTCCCAGATTAACTATCTGCGTGTTATCTGAACAGGAACACTTTCATTGTCTCAGTATGTGCCTTCTTATCATTTTAACTCATCATACAAATGGTGTTGACTTTGAGCTTGTTGAGAACCAAACCAATTGTACAAGCCTTTAAAGACCTAAGTTTACTTTATAATTAGGATTAACTGAAATTACTTACACGGCCTGAAAGAGACAACAGGAATTGCAAGCTAAACATCAATAGTCTCTTACAATAGATCCTCCTGAATCACAATCCTTAAAATTACATTTAAAATAAACCTTTTTCTTTTTTTCTCTCCCAGGTTGACCAATTTCACTTTTTTAAATAATATCTCTGGGAAAAACCACCTTCTCAAGTAAGAATGTTTCCTTTGTCTCCATCCTTCAATCTAAATGATAGCGTTAGAAGGAAATGATGTCAGAGGTTTTCTTCAAAGAACTTCATTAGAGGTGGGCTTCTGGGCTTTCTCCAAGAACCAGGAAGAATAAGAATCTGAAGAGCATCACCATGAAATTCCTCCTGTACTGGCAATGACAGAAGATGTTTACTTCAACTTCAGCTGTGCATGTGTCTGAAGTAAGCTATATGGAACACATATGTTTTTACTTTCCATGCTGGGGAGAGGAGATGCTTCTTCCTAGCTGGACAGACCACAGGCATATTGCCCAGGCTTCTCGTTAGGTTGAATTAAAATGTTGCCTTAACCATAAACATTCATGTTTATATCCAGATCATTCTTGTCAATGATCTTGTTTGGCTATTTGCGTAGAAGAGGAACAAATATTACTGAAAAGAAATTAAAAAAAAAATAATACTTTTATTTAAACAGTTTTTTCAATGATTTATAATAAGTACTTATTCAGTTATTATAATGCCTTATGTTTCCACATCCTTTTTTGTACTAGTTATTTCTAACTCACACATAAAGATGTTAGATCCACAAAACCTGTATATGTACCTGCTTCTATATGCAAAGCAACTTCTGTCCAGATGAAAAATTTAAATCCAGATAACCTTCACATTCACAACTATGACTGTTCATTCTATTGTTACAGGATTTAGTCATAAGCTAAATTTGTAACCCTGTTGATCTTAAAGACCTGTCATTTTCCCTAGTAAATGTTCCATTATTTTAAATAAATATTTTAGAAATGTACCCATTCAATTAACCTAGCCCAAAAAGTTCATGTGGTCAGTGTGTCCATAATGAAGGACAGCCTTAAGCAGAAGAAGCAGAGAACTGAAACCAGGTCCATTTTACCATGTTTGTATGGACAGTATTTCACAAAACACAGTCTTCATTCCTTTTTACATTAAAAAAAATATGAATTAATGAAGGTCAGAAAAACTATTCCTATTCAGATTTTCACTGTTTCTTTCTTTTCCATCCCATTGCTCAGAGAACCATGTAGCTGTATATTCTGTTTATAAATAGAAGTGAGATTTTTTTTCTTTTAAAAGAAAAAGTGAATTAAGACACGATGTTCAAGTCATGAAAGAGGACAGTCATGTAATGGCAGTCATGTATAAACAGGCTGGCTCTTCTTTGAACAGCTGGAGTTTCAAAGTGTGATAAAGTTTTCCTTGATTCAGTCATTTAGAATAGGTGCCACAGTATAGAACAACTTACTTCTACTTGTGCTCTAGTGAGTTCTCAGCTTTATTACTTTGGCAGATTAACTTATCTCATTTTATACATTTTTATCTTCTTATAAAAGCCTTAGATGCTGAAGACAAAGTAGGCTTGCCTGTAGAAGAGAGTGGCATTTCTGAGATGTAACCATGCCAAAACTAAATCCGTTAAATACCAGTGAACTTTAGCTGCTTCCATAATTGGAGCAAAGCATGAGGTGAACATCGACCCTATGCAATTTTCCTATTGATCAAACTCTGGATTTTAGGAACTTGTATGAAAGGTTGCTTTCTGACTACACGCCACTAAAAATAATTGGTGCTCACAGAAGAAATTACATCTATGGTTCCAGCTTATGTAATTTGTGATTCTTGGACTACAAAACCATTGTGTGTGGCATAAGGTCACCCTAGAAATCAGTTTTGACTGACAAAGAATTTTACATTTTCATGTAAATTTTAAAATATAAGGAAATACTTAACTTCTTGGATTCTAATCAAAGCTGAGAGCAAATATACATAAGTGCTGCTAGGAACACAGTTACAAAGAACGTAAGAAATGTTTCTATGAGAAGAAAGCATGATTTTATAGGTATTACAGAAACAATACATTTTCTAGCAAGAACATTAGTATTGTATATTTTGTATAGATATGAAAGGGAAGCTTGGAAAGAATTAGCCTAAAGTCGATAACAAATGTATATTACATATATAATCAGATACAGCTATGTAAGGAATGCAATACTGAATACTGAAGCTTTTTGGACAAGGTTAAGAGAAATGAAAAGCCTCAAGCTATGACGTTATAGAAAAAACGGGAAAAAACCCCCACCCCAGACATAAAAGAAAACCCCAACCCAAAACCCACTGCAAAGCATTGGTAATATGTAAAATATTTGAAATGTTTAAAAATCACAAAATGAGATACCATTCCTGGGAGACTTCAGTTACTAAATTTTATGCTGGAGAAGCATTAACAAAAAGAGAAGCAGCTATGTATGGGGCAGAGGGGTAGTAACAACTCTGATTTTCTGCTTTAAGGAGTAGAAAAAGATGAGTGGAGATAAATTTTATGAGTAATAGAGCTATGGGCTTGGGAATTTTGTGATTATACTGAACAACTAGAAATAGGTATACTGACGTAGAAGTTAGGCAGCAGTAAGTAGGACATGGATGTCTAACAGCATGAAAAGGAAAGCAAAATCTCAACCCTAATACATTGTTAATTTTTTCTTCTTCATCAGTAATTATGGCTAGAAAAAGTCTGAACATAGCTGGAGGAAGAAGTTTTGCGCAGTGAGCAGTTTACTTTTGAAGACAACCTGTCCTCCTTCCCTGTACAAGGGAGGATAGAAGCAGGACAGGATTAACCTGGGAAAGACAGGAAGGGCAGAAAATTGCATGCTTCTTGACTATTATTCTCTCTACCCAGCCTTTAAGAAGAGAAATAATTAGAAATGCAGAAGCTTCTGTAGCTATACAGAGAATGTGGAATGGGAGGCTGTGAGGCCAAATCCATAAAGCATTATGGGGCAGATACTAGACAGTCACTGTGGTTGATGTTGTGTTTACAATACTTTCATTGGATTGTGTATGTTCTTCCATTATTTTAGACTTTATAAATGGCCTAAGTCTCACGGGCAGAGATGTTAAGGAATAAATAGATAAATTCAGAGTGGACAGTATCACAATGAAGGCAGAAAAGTAAAGCAATCCACTAAGAATATGCAACAGAGCAAGAATGTGTGAGAACTAGAGAGACGGTTAATCAAAGAAGTGAAACATGACAGTTGATCCCATGCAGTATAGTACAGAAGAGTATAGAAAAAGGAAAAAATATCCCAATAGACCTTCAAGGCAGCAATGAAGCATGTGGTAATACATACAGGAAGAAAATGACAGCATTAGAAAAAACATAGAGTTTCATACTGACTTAATTCATTGTTGACATTAAGCTGCTAAAACCAGTGAATAATAGGGTTGAAAATCTATTTAAATGAATCATCAGTACTGATGGAAACAACTAGACTCTGTTATTTCATGGTTAAATGAATGTGGCAAAACCAACTAATACAAGATGGGCACCACTTCTAAATCACTAACAATCTTTGAAGTGAGAAGTAAATTGGTAAACAGAATAGCGTAAGAAAAGTATTGGCACTGTCTAGTGATTTTTAGGAGTAAAATTATATATAATGTTTTCTGTTTATGAACTACCCATGAAAAAAATAGAAACTTATTTGTTCAGAATAAAACTTTCATTTCACTGGTTGTTTTCTGCCTTGTTGCACCTGTAAATGTTTCTTCGCAAGTTCCACACAAACAGTAATAGACAAACACATACACTATCATAAAGAATGGCATCAATTACCTTTAATGCTAATTTTTAAGAAAGATAAGTTACAGTCCTTATTCTTGTTGTAACATAATCATATTCTCCTGCTACTCAGGAAACTCAGGCAACTAAAATCAGGAATTATTCAGGAAAAGAACTGTAATGTGGGTAAAGTAGGAACTATACATGTGTGGAGCATGACTAGCAAACTAAATTTGTCTTATCAGCTGCTGTACAGGGTCATGGTGCAATTCTGGTGTTGACTACAGGCAAAGTTTCTATTAAAATACTCAAATTTCTATACATACTTCCAAAGTAAGATTCAGTTTCTCAATTGACATACGACTTTTAGTTACTGCAATTGACAAAGTCCTGTAAGCCTTTCTGTTCCTTTGTGCTAGAAAATCTATGCACAAGTTGAAATTATATTGTCTAGGCATCTGACAGATAACTTGTTTATAGGGAAGACCACAATTAGAAAGTGTTAGGACTCAATACTGTCCTACATCCTTCTGATGGATGCATCAGAAATTACTGAGCACTGATGCAAGCAAGTGCTGGCAAATTTCATGTCTGGTAGGTGACAAAGCACTGTGTGGATTAGCTCTTAACCTGCAGCTGTATTATTTTGAGCAGTGATGTCAGCAGATCACACAAGTTAAACAACGTTGCAATTACCTGGAAGTTGCCTCACAGAGGGGAGCTGCTTGAAATTTCTTTTTCTTGATAAAGTTTTTTCCGACTGTTTTCTCAGTATCTCTGGGGATTACTTGCTTGCCTCAGTTCTTTTCAAGTGCAATACTGCTCTTGGATCTGCCAAATTCTAAACCACTCCATCCAGTGTCACAATAATACCGTATGCAAAAGGACAAAATTTGTAGGGATAATTGTGCCTTTCTTGATATTAACGTTATTTTTGGACAGGCTTGTAATGGTCCCAGAAATCAAGTTTTGGACTCTTAAATATCTTCAACAAACTGGAAAAAGGAAAAAAAAAAAAATAAAGGATGTAGATATGTAGATCATGTTTGTGTTTTGTATGCTTTTCAGGGGCAAGCACAACCATTTTCAGGAGAAAAAAAATATCTTTGTGCACAAGAATGGGTTTAGATGGATCTTATGTAAAAACCCAGTGGGTGGATGTCAGGAAGAATGATTACTTAATTTTGTAGCTCTGCCCTATCAAAGAACTCTGTACAGGAAGAACAGAAAAGAATCACAGGCACTTGTGGCTAGCAGGTAAGACTTGACTTTCCAGTATGTTGCTACACAAAGTGTTACTGTCTTTCTTCAGTGAATTTAAATGAGAATGAACATAGGAACATTTGTAAATTCTAGTAAGCTGTAGCCTGTTGCTGGTACTGCATTATGAATCTTCTGTGAATATACTCAATATAGAAAGAACATTTTATAAACTTAAAAAAAAAATTCAGAAAGAAGTGTTAGAGGCTGTGACATATAAGAAGAGATTAAGACAATTTAATATACTGTGCTACTGCTTGAAGGAAAGACTATAGAGAGTGATATGACTACTTACAAATACCTCAGAGGTAAGGCATGAGAGTTACAGGGGTTATTAGAACTTTATTTACTGTAGTGACTCTTCTACCATCAACACAGACTATTAATGCTCTGAGGAATATAAACTGAGCACCAGGCCCACTACATAGTGACATTTCAGAAAAAAATTGGAAAATTGAAGACACTGTATAGGAATATTTGGGTTATATTTTAGGAAATAACTTTAAAGAGTAAGGCTTTTAGTGCTTCATCTTGCACCATTAATATCTTTGGGGATTTAAAAAGTGACTTGAATAAAATATTAAGATAGAACCCTTCAGGCAACAGTATGAGCAAACCAAGGAAGTAGTTAATATGTGAAATTCACTTCCATCAAAGGTATTTTTAAAGAGCTGTGTGTGAGGGAATATCAGAGAAATGATTATAATGGGAAATCCTGATTTTTCTATAGAGTAGCTAGCTGACCTCAAAGGCTTCCAAACTGACTTTCATCTAATATTTTGGAGGTGTCAAATGAAGGTATTCTGGAGAGTGAGCAGATCAGTTACTCTTTATATGCTATACTACAATATATTAAATGCTGTACTACAAGATGTTGCTGTCTCCTGTCATATATACCACATGTGAAGGAGGCTTCTTTTCACAACTTAATTGTAGTTAGTGCAGACCGAGGATAAAGCTATTGATATATTAAATTCCACATGGTTTCAAAATGGTGTGTTTCTGTAAATCTTACTGTGTGACAGACCATTTTCCTGTGTTTTCACAACCTTAGGTGTTTCTACACCCTAAATGCCTGTTATAGAACAATAAATCTGCTGCACAAAGGTACACTATCAAGACACAAATGAAAAGATACACAATTTCAGTGGGCTATTTTCCATGTGACAGCTATTATATTTGAAACATTTGCTTATTTTGCATTCTAAACTGTTCTCAATGTCATAATTTCACAGCACAGCCTATGATTTTATTGAAATAACTCTAGTTCCAAGTTTATATAGAAAACTGGTTTGAATAGCAACCAAACTACAGTAAGACTCAGTTTTCCAAACTAAACACTGACCTTTCTTGTGATTTATTGCAAGTTTTGGGTGGTATAGGATGCATTAGTAGTTTCCAACATAATGCTGTGGAAATCATTGTCTCTGGGTGCTGTGGTTGCTAAAAGTTTACACATTTCATAGGGAGACTGGAAAAATTCATGGAACAGAAATCTACTGTGGATTATTAAACACTGACAAACCACTTCTGGTAGAGGAAACTCGGAAGCCACACAGGATTCAAGGCTAACATAGTACTCAGTAGAAGTGTCCTTGCTTTCATTTTACACTTAACTTTAGGCATTCATTTTGGTCATTGTCTGAGAAAATATTTCATGTCAGAGTGCAGTGAGTGTGGCTGCTGTCATGAGCGAAGAACTTTCATTAATAAAAGCTACTCACTTTGCTGTTTGTGTATGCCTGCACTTCATGGGTAATTATCTGACTGTCTCTTTATATGATTCTGTTTCAGTCCTTACACTGTACTGTGGTGTCTGAGACCTTTTGTTAACAAATGGGAGACTGATTTTATAGTGTATGCACAAACAACATCTGATGGATGACCCATTTGGCAAGGCAGCGTATTGAAATGCACTGAATGTTTTCTTTCTGTTACAAAAATAATTCTGTGTGATCAAGTCTTATTTTTACCTGTATACAATTTTGATGTACGCTCAAATACTTCTGTTGCAGGACCTGTACCACAATGTTTTCTGTGTCCATGACTATTATAAAAAGTGTTACATATATTTTTATTTGGATTCTTTTCAAGACAATAGTTAGCATTCATGAAAGGTTAGCAACAGGAAATCTAGTCAAGTGCTGGTCAGATTAGATAAAAAAATGTATGAGCTTCTTGGAAGTTACAGAAGAAAAATCGGAAAGAAACAATGCTGAAAAATAATCACCTGACAACAGTCCATGAACAGATTGCATGTAATTAGACTACATTGTAAATAGTGGTATAAGAAAAGTCAACTGCTTGATCAGAAACAATTTGGCTGCCAACTGACCAGTGTTATCCCTTAGACATACCACATTGTTTACATTTCTCTGGGAAAAACATATCCTCTAATTGACCTTCATGCAGTTATATGTCCATTAGTGATTTCCTTAAGGCTTTGTCAAGGTTCATACATCATTTATACATTTGAAATTTAATAGAAAAATGATCATTTTATTTTTAATATTATTTCTTATTTCTTAGACTTCTTTATGCATTTTTCCAAGCACCTTCAGAATGAAGTCCATTTTAAAGCCTACCTTTGTTCTGTTGACTCTTCGTCAAAATTACATAACCATTCTTCAAACTATTTGAAATCATGTAAGACCAAATTTGAGAGATTCCTATGAATAGTTCCTTTAGCTGCAAACAAAAGTTCTCTGAAGGTGGTACCACTGGAAAAGCTCTGAGAGTGAAGCCTAGTTCTACTATTATTACACTGAGCAGCATCTTATGCTATGAGCAAATCCTTATGATTTCTTTGCACCTTTTCCTCTATTTTATATTTATTAAATTGACCAAACTCAGTCCATAATGATAAAAGCATTTTCTTAGAGCAAGGTTTGTTGTAGGTTCTTTACTGGAGGTAATTTAAACTGACCTGCAAAATCTGGAAAGGAATTAGAATATGTTTAGTAGGCTATGTTATGTATTCAATATAACTTTCCTATATGAAGTTATAATTATGAAGTTATAATACTTAAATTACACAGAATGACAGAATCATAAGATGAGAAAAGACCTGTAGTATACTACCTAGTCCATCTTTAGGCTTAAGTATCATATGCTTTATATATTTC
This sequence comes from Ibycter americanus, assembly GCA_035590275.1. NCBI lineage: Eukaryota > Metazoa > Chordata > Aves > Falconiformes > Falconidae > Ibycter > Ibycter americanus. The sequence continues at coordinate 31,173,473 of JAVJGI010000062.1, read as the reverse complement.
ATTATTAATAGACAGTTGATTAGACTTCTTTAAGATGCCCATTTTCTGAGGTTCCCATAATGTCCTAATTCAACCTACTACCAGTCTTGTTAGTAAAAGTGTTTTCCCTATGTATGAATTATTCTTTTATATATTAGTTTAACACAGTTTCTTCTTGTCCAAACTGTGAAGAACACAAGGGTCTGGGAATACACAATTTGGAACACTTCTAAGGTGTATTTGAAAACTATTACTTCCCTACTCCCCATCTCATTTTACAGGACATCCTCCCATTCCTGACCTCTTTAAATTGAAAAAAAAAAAAGGTAAAGCTTTCAGTCTTCCTCATTGCTCATGTGCTCCAGACCTCTGATCTTTTTTTCTGTAGTATATTCTATTAATCCCAATCTTTATTGACACAGAAAGCCAAAACTAAACAGAAGTTAATGCAGTACTGAATAATGAAGCAGGATTACCTACAAAATACACTCTGTTTATATAGCACAATATGGCATTTCTGTGTTACAGAAAAGCATGCCATTTCAGCCTGTCAGATTTTATATCTGTATTTTATATATTTTGAGGAGAATCACAGAATAAGAAAGCCATTAGGTGAAAAATAGATGTCATTTTGTATGAAATTGTCTTTAGTGTTAAGGAGGATCCAGTGCCCAGTCCTGTGGATATTCTGACCAATTTATACTATCAGCCTTTTCCATTATGTTCACACTTAATACTTAAGATAGTAATACAAGATTCAGGGTGATTATTTTGTAAGTTATGGCCACTTGACCACAGAGGTAATAAAATGCTGTGCAGAAGTCAATTCATGGACAAGAAACAGACGGGTTGAACTTCAGCCCAACAAAAGATAGGTTAAAAATGGAAAGTAGAGCATATTGAAGACTTTGCACGGCACTCAATCCTTTTTTTTAAGATATATAATAATCCCAACAGTATTTAGAAATGTTCTCATGTTTCTTGCTTTTTTTTAAAGGTGGTTTCAATCTTGTCTAGCTTCAGACATCTATAAATTAGGCATCTAATGTCAGGTTGTATACTCTTGGCTTCTTTACTAGCAATGAGCAGATCAAAACACTTGTGGGGGTCAATTGAATTATTCTACACCACTATATTAAGGGAACTTGAACTGGTATCTGAAAGTACATATTTCTCCACATAGACTAAAAACATGAAGATCTAATGCAACCTATATTGGCCTTAGACAACATACCTTGAGATACCTATGTGAAATGAAGTCAACTCAAAATGTTGGTCAAATCAGGTGAAGCAGGGTTTCAGCCAACCTGCAGCACCAACTACTGGCAAGACAGAGAGCAGTTTTTACTTATAGTCTTGAACTGAAGTAATTAAATTACATTTAGCATTCTGTTATATACACAGTCTTTTTGATACAGCATCATATGAGATGAGTAACCATATTAACGTCCTAGTATCTTAAATTTGGATGGGCATTCTGAGACAAAGAGTGAACAATAATATAACTGTCTGTTGTTAAGGGATCAATTTGCCAAAATATCACATATATTTGTCATGTTACTTTAATGGTCTTTTGTGGATTTGAAGTACTAGTAGAATTAGATATTATTTGAGATGAGGCCATGCTTGAACTTCAGTAGATGAAAAAGCAGTTCTTTGGGTACTAGTATGCTGTCTGTAGATCTCACTATGACAGCATGATTGGAAGTATATCATCTTTGCTGCTTTGAAGTTTTAATGTCATCATCTTTCATTTATGTCATTAAATATAAATGTTGTGGAAGGTTAAAGCTCTTCGTGTTATCTTACTTGAAAAACTGTTTTGTAACTGGGCAACTGTTTATGAATATTTTTGAACAATACATTTACATTTTGTTCCATAGTAAGGGCAACAATGATATGTAATCATACTAAACAGACTAAAAAATGATAGTTTTGAGTGAAGAAAAAAGGAATTAAAAGATGGTATCAAAGGAAATATAATTCAAACTATCATCAGATTTAAAAATTCGCATGCTCTTTTGGAAGAGTAAAAGGTGAGATTTTGGGCATATTTTAATACTAAATCTGGAAAGTACTTAACAATCAGGTCTGAAAGGAAATTTCTGATTTCAGTTTGTGAGAAGAGTTCTGGAAAAAACCCAAGAATTAAGCAACAGAGAAAAGTCCACAAAATATATGGAAATAAAATCTGAAAGTGCTAGTTTACAGATGTTTCATGGCACATTTTTTATTTTTAACATATATTTTCTTCAGAATAGAATGATAATTAAAACTAAAGACTGATTACCAGTCATAAATCCAATGTACAATCTCTAGGTCATAGGAAGCAAGCTAAGAATAGTAATATGGCTAAAGATTGTAACTATAATGTGAGGAAAACAGGCAGTTTAATTTCTGCCAGGCAGTTTTATTAGTGTAAGTTTTGCCTTTGGCTGTAAACTTACTTATGTATCATGATTTCAGCTATTGACTTTGACTGGTAAATATGCTTCACTTATTCTTTGAGGGAAAGAAGAGGAAGCTGTCCTCTAATATTAATTGTTTTTCAATTATTCTGTATCTGTTAAATACAGCCTAAACTTACCCACTTGTAAATTAATCTCTGTATTCCTTACCTAGAGACCCTAATCACTCTTATGGTTTTAGTTTCTTTTCTTTCAGAGAACCAAATTAAACCCATGTCCTCTGCCTGAGAATCCCCAAACAAGTCCATGATTTGTGTCACTTGGCATGAAGACTAATGAGAATCCTTGCAATTTTGTATTAAAAAAAAATACCCTATATTCAAGTTTAAATTAGCCTTAGCCAACACTGATGCTCAAGCTCTCAAACAGAAACCAAAATCTTCTGGAAAAGAACACACCCTGTATTTAAGCATGTTACTGCTCATTGCATTTAACCAGCAATTTATGAAGTACTTTAATTCCATGGAATATGCTGTCAGCCCAAAACTTTGATTATGTCCATTTATGTCTCTTCTAAGCTGATTCTGACCAGCATCCATGGAAACTATCCATGCACTAGCATATTGATTGCACAGACTTAAAATTTGTAAAAGTTACTGGCTATACTCCTGAGAATTTATTCTGGGTTAAAAATTACAGATTACAAATGTGAAGATAGGAAACCTCTAGCCGTTTCCTGTGCACCTGTCCTAGTTATAGTGGCTGGGACCAGTTTATCACTGTGTGGGTGTAACTGGAACTGTGTATTCTATACCCTC
>JAVJGI010000062.1:31143768-31170168 GCA_035590275.1 Ibycter americanus | reverse complement strand
AAATTGTAGTTCTGACTTCTAAACTCTTTTGAGTTGGGTTCATTTCTCCTGCTGGTTTACTTTTAAACCAGCACAGTACCATTGACATGACAGCCATGGGGACTGCACTCTTGAGGAGAGAAGACACCACCACGGACATTTTGGTTTTAACCTAGAAGATTCGGTTCAGCAGTTTTGGAGGCATTTTCTTACCAAATATCATGCACAGCTTTAAAATATTCCTAATTCCCCCTCTTATCCTTGCCCACATAATCATTCGCTTCCCTCAAACCAACGTAATTCGACAGAAAGACACTGAATGACTAATGCCACTGAGGACACAGCTAGATTTTAGCAGCACCAGTGAGCACCACAGCTATGTCTCTACCACTCTGCAAAAGAGTACTGAAGATGGGCTGTCAGCTCTTGGCTCTGCTTGTTCCCTGTCTAAAGATATTTGCTAGATACCTCTGATGATATGATAGCATATTATCTACCAGTGAGCCAGGCTCAGCCCCAGGGCTGACATCCTGCCTGGCCTCAGTCTGTCCCTGTCCCCAGGGAGGGTGCCCAATGCCCAGGGCTGGAGCTGTACCCAGATGCTCTGGAGCTGGCTGGGGCAGTGGGATGGGTCCTGGCTGACGGAACCTGCTCTGACATCCCTGGGGAGCCCCTGTTGCTTCTGGCCCCAGGGAGCTACTGGCCTGTGCTGCACCCTGACATATTTTACTCTGTTTCATAAAATAAAAATTCAGCCAAGATCCTGTCTTGACCAGCTGTCTGTCTCTGAGGTCAAAGATTAAAGATGCCTTGAAGACACTCAGAGAGGAATGGGCAGCCTACTGAAGTCAGCCTGCATATATAGAAAGAGTGCATCAAAGACGTAGATGTAGACCAGAATACCAATGACAGCCATGCAGGCTGCTCTGACTGCAATTACACTCTTCAAATACACAGTCCTCTGTACTCACTGTTTTCATATTGCAAATGCATGAGGACCTTCAGAGTAAATCTGTTTGCATTTCAAATACTTATTCCATTATCTGCATGAAAACAATGTGTATTTCTTAAAAAAAAAGAGATTTGTTAACTCCAGACTTCTACAGCGTCTGCAGACTTAATCAGTGAGAAATAAATACTGTGCTGCTTAAAGTACTAGTTTAATGTTCACCTGTTTAAAAAAGATGTATGACTGTTAAGTTCTCCAGCTTCTTTTTCACTTTCTGCTGATATCTAGCTTTGTGCAGATTTGGTCAATGTTGTTAAAGAAAACATATTTCATGCTTTTCTTTAGTTTGAAATTTTACTGCTTTGTGGAAACACCTTTTGAGTGTCATGAAAAGCTTCAATTTTTTGGCGTAAAAATGATCAACTTTCTAAAGAGAATTTCCAAGAGGTTCACAGTTAGCGCCAAATTCTAAAACCCTTTATTCAAGATTTCCGAATGGCAGAGACTAAACTCCAAAAATATTTGCTCTGTAGAATGAGATGCAGTATTGCCCTCCAGCATGTCAGAAAAAAGGTCACAAATTCAAATAATGTTTTGATAAGTTTCAGTTATAAAAAGCTGTGTGCATCTTTTTTCATTAACACAATTTTTCATTCTGTCTCACAATGAGTAAGGGATCAAAATGAAGTCATGCTACAGAAGCAAGTTGTTTGTTAATTTAAATGGCATTATGGAATAATACAGATATTTTGTCTGGTTAATGTCACAGCTATTTCAGCATAGAGTCACAAAATGTAATACAGCATTTAACTGTTTTATTTGTTTCCTTCTTCCTAAATAGCTTTTCTTCTGCACTGGTAACAAGAAGCAAAATCATGAATGTATTTTCAGATATTTACCCATTATAAGTCATGGAAACAATTATTTGTTTTTTCTTGTCAGTTTGAAGAGAATCATTCCAACCTGAGGTAGAAAGAAAATGTTGCTTCTCTCATCCTGAAAAAAAATAATGGACTTTTTGATTTTTCATTGAAAATGAAAAAGAGACATCCCTGGTAAAATCTAATCCCTCGAACTTCCTTCACCGTTTCAGTGAATTTCATGTAAAACATGATTGCTTTGTATGACATTTCACTTGGGCCATCAAATAAACTTATTCTCAGGTCTCAACTGATACTAATAGATGCACACTAGTGTCTTCAATTTACCTAAATGGAATATCAGATTTTCCTATACTTATTGCAGATATATTCCTTACTGTATTTCCTTCTAAAATGCTTCCTATATGTAGGCCAAAAGCAGCTTATGATTAAGCTCACTGTCTTGAAGAGACTGACCTGGCAATTCTCGACTGAGCAAATCTGTCACTGAATAAAAGCTTGCCTTTTAATGATTTGGACGTGCTTTTGCCGCTGCTACACACTCCCTTGAGTCTTGCTCAAGAAGCATTTCAAATCATATTTGTTCCTAGGCACAATAGAAACTTTATACCCAACTACTGTACGTTTGCTTTATATATTTCAAACTCTTCAAGTACTCTATGATACAATCCTCTTGATTACAGCCTACATGAGTTCATGACTGACGCAAAGAAGCATCTATTTCAAGTATCTTGCAAGCAGTGAAAAACGTACTATGTTTCAAGCCAATATGTCTTTCATGGTTACCATAAACCAAGAATGATCTTTTGATTAGTGCTTGTCGTTCCATTTCCAAATTGGTAAAAAAGGATCCTGGCAGAATCTGGCAGATTTTGTATTTACCATTTAATGTCTTTAAAATCTAACTGAATTGTCCAGATTATTTGTATCACTAATAAATATAAAAGTCAACTCGTTTTCGACCTCTGCTTTTGACTGAGGAAGACCTGTAGCATGGATTATATGAAAAATTTTGCCTGTAGGCAACTAGAAGCCAAATGAAATCTTTGTAGCAAATCTGCATGGGACTTTTTAAAATAGTGACCATCCTCAGCAGTTCTAGATAAGCACTGGGCCTGCATAGTTTTTGTGGATTATTTTTTTTTAGATGATCAAAGTGAACTTAAAGCTCTACAGTTGAACAAACCAGGATGCAACTGCTCTAACTAGGCCTTCCTAATACCAAAAACCTTCTGAGTTTGTTCCAGTGCCCTTCTTTCCAATGCCCTTCTTTCCAATGCCCTGGACTACTTTGGTGCCAAAGCTGTCACTTTACGTCCTACTCTTTACCTGGTCCCCTCTTAGAAAAGTCATAGAATCATAGAATCTTTTAGGTTCAAAAAGATCTTTGAGATCATCAGGTGTCCTGGTTTCAGCTCGGATAGAGTTAGTTTTCTTCTTGGTAGCTGGCACAGTGCTGTGTTTTGGTTGTGATGTGAGAACAATGTTGATAGGACACTGCTGTTTTTAGTTGTTGCTGGGTGATGTTTATACTAAATCAAGGACTTTTTGGTTCCTTGGACCCTGCCAGCCAGAGGGCTGGGGGGGCACGGGAAACTGGGAGGGGACACAGCCAGGACAGCTGACCCAAACTAGCCAAAGAGGTATTCCATACCATGTGACCTCATGCTGAGTATATAAACTGGGGGAGGAAGAAGGAAGGGAGGAAACATCCGACATTATGGCGTTTGTCTTCCCGTGTAACCGTTATGCGTGACGGAGCCCTGCTTTCCTGGGGATGGCCGAACACCTGCCTGCCCATGGGAAGTAGTGAATGAATTCCTTGTTTTGCTTTGCTTACATGCACGGCTTTTGCTTTACCTATTAAGTTGTTCTTATCTCAACCTTTGAGTTTTACATTCCTTTCCGATTCTTCTCCCCATCCCTCTGGGTGAGGGGGAGTGACCAAGTGGCTGTGTGGTGCGTGGTTGCCGGCTGGGGTTAAACCATGACATCAGGTCCAACCATTCATCCAGGACTGCCAAGTTCACCACTAAACCATGTCCCTAAATACCACATCTACGTGTTTTTTAAACACCTCCAGGGACAGTGATTCCACCACCTCCCTGGACAGCCTGTTCCGATGCTCGACAACTCGTTCAGTGAAGAAATTTTTCCTAACTCCCCTGACACAACTTGAGGCTGTTTCCTCTTGTCTTACCACTTGTTATCTAGGAAAAGAGACTGACCCCCACCCGCCTACAGCCTCCATTCAGGTAGCTATAGAGAGCAATAAGGTCCTCTCCTGAGCCTCGTACTCTCCAGGCTAAACAACCCCAGTTCCTTCAGCTGCTCCTCATAAGACTTGTGCTCCAGACCCTTCAACAGCTCCGTTGCCCTTCTCTGGACACGCTTCAGCACCTCAAAGTCCCTCTTGCAGTGAGGGGCCCAAAGCTGAACACAGGATTTGAGGTGCAGCCTCACCAGTGCTGAGTACAGGGGGACAGCCACTGCCCTAGTCCTGCTGGCCACACTGTTTCTGACACAAGCCAGGATGCTGTTGGCCTTCTTGGCCACCTGGGCACACTGCTGGCTCATGTTCAGCTGGCTGTCAACCAGCACCACCAGGTCCTTTTTCTCCAGGCAGCTTTCCAGCCACTCTTCCCCAAGCCTGTAGTGTTGAATGGGGTTGCTGTCACCCAGGAGCAGTACCTTGCACCGAGCCCCGTTCAGCTACATAGAACTGGTCTCATCCCATCAATCCAGCCTGTCCAGATCCCTCTGTGGAGCCCTCCTACCCTCAAGCAGATCAACACTCCCCCCGTGGTGTCACCTGCAAACTTACTGAGGGTGCACTCAATCCCCTCATCCAGATCATTGATAAAGATATTAAACAGAACCGGCCCCAGTGCTGAACCTTGGGGAACGCCACTTGTGACCAGTCGCCAACTGGATGTAGTTCCATTCACCACCACTCTTTGGGCTGAGCCATCCAGCCAGATTTTTAACCAGTGTAGAGTATACCATCCAAGCCATAGTAGACTTCTCCAACATTTGGACACTGGTTTCTTTACATATACATTATTCCTACAGCTGAATGCAGAAACATTGTGTTTAGATATCAAAATCTGGACTGTACCCAAAGAAAAAAAAAAAAAAGAAGAAAAAAAAAAAAAAAAGGAAAAAACAACCAAACTTTGGCTTTTATTTCTAAAACTGTTTTTCAAGGCATAGGAAGAAAAAATCTCTTTTGCAGTTCTCGGCAATCAGCATTTCTTTGAAGTTTCTGCTTTACTGTGTGACATTGCAAAGATTTTTCTGTATGATTGACAGCAGATTAAATCACAGATTAGACAGCTGCTTTCTTTGAAGTTTGCATGAGTGGGTGATTTATTCATGAATGTCTAACAGGTAAGAGACTGATAGGTTGATTTTTATATCATGTGTCACCTAAACAGCTTCTGTAGTGACCAATTATTTATTGAGAAAAGGCTTGGCAGAACATACTAGACTGGAATGAATCACAAAAATCTACTTACAAAATAATAATATATGTACTGCTATCACCTTCCTACAGACTCGTCTGAAGTTAAAGATTATGGTGGTGTATTCATACAAAAGATACATCACAGAGTTCACAGGCACTGTGGTATCATCCTCCTGTACCTTAGTATTCTTAGTATTCAGTTTGAAACCTTGACTATATACTTAGTAAAACATACTTGTAAAAAGACAAGCACTATGGAACAGAGATATCTTTTCTTTGCAGAGGATTTCTGGTTTCTGTGAAACATACATGTTCTGGAAAGAATTGTGGGTTTGGCTGTGGAAAAGCTTTACACTTGCAAAGGAGGTGTGTATTTAGTTTGTTTCAGCAAATCTTGAACTACTCTGCAATAGATGTAGCAGAAGGTATTACAGTATAATGGCCCCTTTTGTAACTTTGTCTTTATATCTGCAATTTGATTATAGCACTTCAGAGTCTTAAAATAATACATTTAATTGACTTTATTATATTGCTTTTGGTTCATTCTATGCTTTGCTCCCTAGGGTAGAGTAATAAAAAATATAAATTGAATTTTAAATACAAAACAAATACTGTATCAATTAATTTGACAAAAAAATAACTGACAGTTATATGGCATTTTTATTCTCAGAGGTTCCCAGAGCAGACCAGAACTCTAACAACTGTTTAATCAACTTAGAAAGAAACTATGAAAGCCAACTGCATTCTGGTCTGAAGCTGAGCAGGTTCTCAAAAGTACAAAAAAAATTTCATTAAATAACTGCCAGTTTCAAAAAGAGCTGCAAGGAAAACCAGTGGGTTGTCAGACTGCCACTTTATGTAAATGTACATAAGTAAGCAAATACATAAATAAATATAAAGATGATGTCAGTGTATCTCAAGTTTCAAAAATGAAAAATTAATATTTTTCTGAATCTACATCAGATGTAGGAACATCAAATTTATGCAGCATTTCATTCTTTACAAACAATGCATCTATAAATGTTTCAGACATACAACTATTTGGAAAATACACCATCTCCAATGATTATTACAGTCTGGAGTGATGAATTAGGGCTAATTCAGATGGAGGCGTGCCACTGAACTGCCACAGCCACACAGTTCATTTTGGTCTTCAGGGGCAATTCAAGTATGGATCAACTTGAATTGAGGCATCTCACTGGATCACAGCACATTGAGCAACTTACACTACACATTCACCTATTGCTTGATTTCTCCTGTTCTCAGGATCTCTGTTCATTAATGTGCCAATAATACTAATAAAAAGTAGTGAGCAGATTCTAAAGATCTTTGGAATTTCTAATAGGTACACACTTAAGGGGTGAAAGACATTCTAAGAAGCAGGAAGATAATTATGAGAGAGTTTAAAAGGACTTTATATCTAAGCGGTCTTACTTCTGTGCTAGAAGAGAAAAACTTATCCCATGCCAGGCATTGGATTCTTAACTAACATGGTTACTGTAGGTCATCCCATTGTTATTATTTCTTTACATCTGAGAGCAGCTATGTGTTTGATCATTCAATATAATGCTACAATCTGTATATTGATGGGTTAACAATTTATTTTTTTCAGAGATGTCAATGTATTCTTTAAAGTGTTGTCTTAGGGACAATAGCTTTTCAACGTCTTCATTGTGATAACCTTCTATCTGAAAAAAACCCAAACAAAAAACCCCCACCCCTGTGTTTTCTGAATAAAACACCCTGTCAGCAATTTTTTTCTCACATAGCCAATCAACTAAATCAAAGGAAACAGAGTAACAAAAAATCTAACGTTCCTGCTGAAGTACACCTCATTAGGGGTTGAATTCACACTAAGATACATAAATTAAATATCCAAATACATATCAAAAGATCTGAATAATTAGCTGGTATTTAAAGGGCATTTAAAGATGGGGGACATGAATATTTCAAATGATTTCTGATGAGTTATGGAGGCTGTAAACAACCTTGAAAACTAGAGAAGTATTTTAAAGCCATGAGTATGCATCTTGTCTTCAAAAGAGGGCTTGATTAGCATGTAATAATAAAACATGGAACCACATAGATAACAATGAAAAGAAACACATTCTTGAACAGCTGTTGCTAAATGAGCATCATCAAACCTACGCACTGAATGAGTCAGGGGTCTTGAGAAAAAAAACAATATTTTGATTATGTCATTGAAAATCAAGCACATATAAGATAAACCGAATAATTTTATGTTTTTTCTAACTTCTGACTTTGACTTTTCAACACCAGTAGGACACATACTAGGTAAGTTTTAAAGTATACTGATCTGATTTAGTTTTCTCCCATCAAATACCTTGGCATTATTGCTAGCATACAGAACCACCTGCAACATTCTAATTCTACACAGCCCCAGGGGGCCATCAATGTTTACCTTTTCACTGTATGTTGAACTGATGAATATTAAGTTTGATTAATAATTTTTGGATCATCATAAGATTTTAAAAATTAATTTATTCTGGTATATTTGCCACGATTTTCTGTTTGCTTTTCATGGATAGTAATCTCACTGAGCTTACTTACAAGGTTATTAAAAAAAAATTAGTTTTAAAAGTTTGTAGACTCCATTAAAAAAACCTTACCCTGTTTTTCAGTCAGAATTTTAAACCTGAGATCAGATATCATGTTCAGTCAGTCATGGATCTAAAATAGCATAATTGAAGCCAACTAAACAGAAGAACATAACTTATGCATGAAATAATAAGCCACTCAGTCAAATGTATTTGTAAAGACAGCAAAATGACTGAATAAAAAAACCAACATTTGAAAGACTAAGTGCATTTATACATGAACGAAAGAAGCACGAGCAATTTTTAATCTCTCTACTGAGGTCTGTTTATGCAAGATTGTAGTAAGCACAATATTTATGGTAGAAAATTCAAAACAAATTGATATATCTCAAATACTTGAATTTTATTTGCTTTGCTTACATGTCTGAATTTTGAATACTTTTTTTAAATACTGTTGATTTTTTTTTCATAATAGTCTAATGTCATGATTATGGCAAAATTAGGAGAATTTCTGACAGGAAAGACTTTCAAAGTTCTTAACATCTTATTTTAAAAAAATTCTGTTTCAATTTCCCTGTACATGGTATTTTCATTGTCTTAGAATCAACATGTGAACTGTGAACAATTTTCTATATGGACTTAAAATCTGTGCTGTTCTGTTCAAACTGTATCTTACAGGAATCATTTGACTGAATGGAAAGATGCTTGAAATTACAGTTAACTTTTTTTTTGTTGCTTTTTTTTTTTTTTCTCCCCAAAAGCATCTTCCCTTTTTACATAGTTATTTTTTCATTACTTGTGCCAATGCATGCATATTGTCAGCCAGAGGACTTTTATAACACATGCCTGTACAAGTTTTCAAATTAAACTGTCAATCTCATAAGGAAGTCAATGACAGCAAATGAATTAACTGAAAATTAAAAATATTTTGATAATCTATCCTTTGTTTATCTGTTTTTTTGAAAATCTATGTCTGTTTACAGTCAGTCAAACATATTTAGAAAATCTTCATATGTACAAATACTTATATAACAAGTACACTTCTTGCTCTTATACCTCAGGCTACAGATGTCCCTCTGAAGTTTAAAGCCATATGTCAACATGAATTTACCATGTATTAATGATAAACCTCTCTCCTGTCATTCAAAGCTCTAGCTCTCTGTAGAGAGCTGAAGAATATGGTGTCTAATTTCAGTATGAAATGAGGATAACTTAACCATAAACCTCTCCAGACAGTTTGACTTGAACCAGCAAAACAAAAAGTACCCGTCAGTATCAGCAATATCCACTGCTTCAACAGTGGGGTGAGGCAAGGACATTAATAAAATTCAAAGGATTTTTCCTGGGTTTTTTATTTAACCCATGACATTTTGCCTAATCTTTCCATAACTAATAGACTATTGGAGAACTGGTAAAGAAGAGGAAAAAAGATTTATTTTCAAAAACACTTTTCCAGCTCCTTCTTTAGCGTATAACTTTCCTTGGAAATCCTTACTTTTTTCTATGGGAATACATTCCTGTAACTTCAGTGCCTTGTTCTGTCTTTGGCTTTCTTGCAATGGGGTTTCTGCAAATGAAGAAATGTGTCTAGAGCTGTAAGTGTAAACATTATATACTTCTATAAATACATATGACATAAATCACCTAAATATATCTATTTTCCACTTAATTTGTGTATATTGTATATATAAATGTTGTATTTTGAACAACATATTCATACATTGCAACTATATAAATATAGAACAGAAGGAAATTCCATCGAGTCTTTGAGATCTGTCCTATATGTCTAGCTCTCTTTTTCCTCAGTAGGCAGAGGAAGACATAATTATTTTCTTACTAACTTAATGCAGTCTTGCAGGGATTATCTGCAGTTCTATAGTCTCACAAATAGGTGGCACTAATGAATTCTACATTTGCAGTAATTTATATGTTCCCAACTTGGAAAGTACAAGTCTCTTTGTGCCCTCTGAGAGCTCCTCATTGACCTTTACTACCAATAGCAACTTTGAACTTGGTTGTGAGGGCTGAAACAGAGAGGATCCTGTTTTCCACTTCCAGGAGAGAAGTAACTTCTACAGAATGTAACAGGAGTTACTCACTCATGAGTGTAGGAGAAGAATGCCTACGTGCGGCATTAAAATAGGAAAAGCATATTGCTTTTTAATATAAAAAATGTCTATGGTGACATAATGTATTGACAGTTCTTATGAAAGACCTGATTAAACGAGTTGGGCCTGAAATATTACCTGGCACATAGAAATGCCAAATCGAAATCACCTTGAAATGTGAATTTGAGTCACATTCCTGGCTGGTTTACACTGGGGTAACCTTCTGAGTCTCAGTGTAATTAAGGGTGTTTTTCAACTTCAGCCACCACAGACTTTGTTTTATTACTGTTTTCTAAAGAAGATGCTTCCACAGATACTGGTAGGTCGCCAGGCATAGTTAATCAGTCTACCAAAATTGTCTCAGAGGGACAGCCTGCCTCACCATGGGCTTCACCATGGGCTGCAGGGGCTTCTCTGCTCCGGTGCCTGGAGCACCTCCTGCCCCTCCTTCTGCACTGACCTGGGTGTCTGCAGAGATGTTCCTGTCATACATTCTCACTTCTCTGTCCAGCTGCTGTTCTGCAGAAGTTTTTTCCCCTTCTTAACTATGTTATCCCAGAGGTGCTACCACAGTCATTGATGGGCTCGGCCTTGGCCAGCTTCTGTGTCTTGCAGCTGGCTGGCATTGGCTCTGTCAGACACAGAAGCTTCTGGCAGCTTCTCACAGAAGCCGCCCTGGTAGCCTCCCTGCTACCAACACCTTGCCATACAAACCAAACCCACACTTGCTTGTAATATCTCCAGAAACGTGCCCATGCATTCCCTGGAAGCATGGTTGCTGTCCCAGGCCAAAAATATGCCAAAACCACTGCAAGAGATGACAGAATCACAGTGCTTGAGCTCTGACAGTGTTTAACTTAATTTAATTCCCCCATTACTGTTTGAAATAGTTTGTCTTTTTTTAGAAACATGTATCCTGTTGCAGTGACTATCATAGTTCTCAATTAAGTGGTGTTTATCCTGCTACTTCACCTGAAAGATCTCTGCAAAGAAAATAAAAGAAAGTTAGCAGTAAAATTATCTGCAGAAAAGGATACTGTAGAAAGAATAATCTGATGATATATTTAATTTAGTGCAGTTTGGTGGGTTGGGGTGGCACCAGAAAATTAGATGTTCAGGATAATGGAGTGAACTTGACTGTGAGCATCACAGGACCCTGAGTTTGTTATAGCTACGAAGCGGAGTTGCTTTCCTTATTTAAACTTTTTAAAATGGGAATGCAGGTTGCGTGCAGCCCACATATGGTTAAGGAATGTTTGCAGTATTATTTCAGGTACTATCTATGACAAGATTTGACCACAGAGATTAAAGTCTCAAAAATCTAAGCAGAAAAGCAGGAAGCAAAGGAAAAATAATTTCAGTATGGAGAAGTGTTCACAATGCTGTGTCTTCAAATTTTCACAGAAGTGACAGATTTTTAAATGAATGCAATAATTTGAAAGTCAAAATACATAATATGTCTGATGGATAAAAGAAGCATGGCTGTGTTGATATCATTATATATAAAAAAACATTGATGAGGATGTAGCAGTGACAGATTCTCAGGAGACAGTAATTGATAAAGGAACTTGTGGAAAAGCAGAGGAAGGGGTTAGTAAGTACCATGAAAAGAGATGATAAGCAGGGGTCACCTAGTGAAGAATCGAGAGAGGGCAGGAGGGAGAGAAGGAAGGAAGGAAGGAAGGAAGGAAGGAAGGAAGGAAGGAAGGAAGGAAGGGAGGAAGGAAGGAAAGAAATGTGGGAGGGGAGAGAGGGAGGAGTGTGGAGGGCAGGGTGGGTGGCAGGGGAGAGAGTGTGTTTCCACAAGGAACTAAGACAGTCGATCAGTGGAACATATTGCCCAGAATGGTGCTGTCTCCATCCTTGGAAATTTTCAAGATCCAACTAGACTAAGCTTTAAGCAACCCGGTCTGACTTATAGCTGGCCCTGCTTTGAACATGACGTTGGGCCAGAGACCTCCTGAGGTCTCTTCAAACCTGAGTTGTCTTATGATTCCAAGATCCCACATCCCAGCATTAGCAAGAATAACTGGGATGCAAAAGTAGCATGGGTGCAGTTCCACTGATACAGCAGTGGCTTATAAATAGTGTATCCTTTATGGAAATAGCTGTGCCTGTATTAATCATCATCTGATAAATATAACTGCATCCATACCCACACTGGGGCAGCTACACAGTCTTTCCAGAACAGTTAATACACTCCACACTTCTAATGCAAAGAAGCCCTATATTGCCAAGGAACAAAGAACTAACACCATCACTCTACTGGAAAGAAGCAATTTACTAAAATGCCATCATCATCCATCAGCACCTAATCTTTAAATAGCAATAATTATTAAGTGTTCTTGTGCCTACTAAACTAGAAAAAGACAGGATATAAACACATTGCTGAATCGCTTAACTAATAAGTTATAATGTATGTCATGCAACTTGTATAAATACTGTTGACTGTTGACTTGGAGTTTGCAGTATGAACACAGAGTGGCAGGAAGTTACCTTGCCTTAAGTAGGAAAGCAGGTATCATATTAAAGCACCTTTCTTCAGTCTTAAGGGAAAGAAATCTCTGTTCATAAATTTCTCCAGCCACATACTTTGTGAATCAGGTGCCTCTTCCAAACTTACTTGATCACAGTGAATCATGTTCAGATGCTGAATCTCTTCTGGAACGCTTGCTAAAGTTCAGAAAAGTTGCATGAGAGTATTCTTTAGACTCATATGTTGTCTCAGGTAACATAGTTTCTCAATATAGTGCTTTGGAAATATAGGCTTATGTGGAAAAATATACCAGATCCATTTGCTCTGTATAACTGTCACTGAAGTTCCCAAATCATTCAGCTTTTCTACTTATTATAACAAAATATAGTTGATACAACCTGAGATGTCTTCAAGAGTATAAATAGGGGTACATAATTTTAAACACAAGTTATGGCTGGAAAGTTTGAAAAAAGAACATTTAGGCCTGGGCATTAATAAGTAAGAGTTCTCTACCCAATATGAAAATCCAGTATTATACCACCAGTTTCTGTGTTTGGATTTAATTCTTTTTCAGGATAAATTTAGGTTCTTGAAATGAAGGTGTTATAAAGCAATGGTAGCCGTTGTCAAGTCCTCCTTTATACAGTCAATCAAGGCTCCCATGTTGGGACTTAATAAACAAGAAAAGAATAAAAAAAAAGAAGGAAAAAAATATTTGAGTGGTGAAACACAAGAAGTTAAATATGTGCATATAAGGCAGTGCCTGGGAAACAGTCCTAAGTGTTTTAAATAAGAATTTTAAACCACATACAGATATATATGATCTTAGGATCATTTACTTTGCAGAGTACCTCAGGGGTTCTCTAGTCCAAGCTTTTGCTCAAAGCCTAGTCAGCACTATGGTCAGACCAGATTGCTCAGGGCTTTATCCATTAAGTCTTGAAAACTTTCAAGGACAGGAACTGCACAGTCTCTCTGAACAACATGACAAATGGACAAGCAGTCCATTGCTTGACCATCCTCTTAGGAAGAAAGGTTTTAACTCATACCTGCTAAGAGCTTTTCTTGTTTCAATTTATGTCCTTAGCCTCTCCTTTGACCATACACCACTGTGAACAGCCTAGCCCCATCTCCTCCATTACCTCTCTGAAAGTACTAGCAGGCAGTTCTTCGGCTCCCCAGAAGCTCTCTCTTCTCCAGGCTGAACAAGACCCTGTTCATCAGTCTCTCCTTGCTTTGCTTTGCTCCCTGACCATCTTGGTGGCTGTCTGCTGAACTCACTTCATTTTGTCTATGTCTTCTGGGGAACCCAAAACTTGTCATAATATTATGATGAGTGCTGAGTAGGGAGGAATAGTCACCTCCCTCAGTCTCCTGACTGTGCTGCTGTTCATACAGCACAGGATGCTGATGCCCTTCCTGCCTGTCAGGGTGCACTGGTAGCTCTTGTGCAGCTTGCTATACCAGTTTTTCAGCAGAGTTGCTCCCGAGCCAGTCAGTCCCTAGCCTGTGTTGTTGCAAAGGATTCCTCTTTCCCAGGTGAAGGACTTCCATTTGTCTCTGCTGAATTTTATGAAGCTCCTGTCAGTCCATTTTTCCATCCTGTGTAGGTCCCTCAGCAGGGCAGCCCTGCTCTCCAGCGTATCAGGTCAAGCTTCCAATTTGACATCATATGCAAAGCTGCTGATACCTGCACTAGGGCATTGCTTAAGCTGTACAGGTCCAGGGTAGAACCCTGTAGAACCCACTAGTTACCAGACTCCAAACAGTGTATGACCTATTAACCACTACTCTTGAAACCCAAACATCTGACCAGTTTTTTATGTATCTAGTTGTCCATTTATCTGGACTAGATGGGTATAATAATATTGTGGGAGACAGTGTTAAAGGCACACATTTAGACTGTTCTAAAGCTTGAAAGATATACAATGTATAAGGGTATGAAAGTTGGTTTACTGAGACGTGAAGTCAATGAAAACGGTTAGATATTTTTTAAAAAGATAGTTCCAATGTTACTGTATGCAACTGCCTTCAAAAGAAAACATGATGTTTTTGCATATCCACTCATCCATGCATTTTAGTTTAGCTTCATTTGAATTTGCCTCGTGCTTATAAAAGAAAAAGTGCTATGTGTGTCTTGCACTTTGTACACGTGGCAAATGGTTGTTACCTGTAATGAACAGCAGTGTCACAGAAAAGAGAAGCACTTTCCACACCTTCAAGCTCTCCAGTCTTTACAACAAAAGATTTTTTATTAGTTTTTTTGGGTACATTGTTTCTTATTTCTACACCAAATATTTTTTAAGAAAATACCTGAATGATCATACTGTTAATTTTTACCACATAACTCTCCTCTGTGAATCACACAATCTGCTTCTTACTGCACATTTTAGCAGAGCCAACTGCCTTTAGTCTTTAGAATCAAGTTATTTTATTTCTTTTTTTTTTTCTCTACAAATCTCTAAACTGTGTTCTTTGCTGAACCATTATTTCACAGTAATCAAACCACCATGCTGCAGTGATGGAAATACTGTACAGACAAACAGGCACCAAAACTGTTCTTGTATGAAGAGTTAGAAAGAGTAGGCAACTACCAGAGAAGAGCTTTGAACATCCAGCAGATACCTGTATGAATCAGGCATATAGTCAGATGCACTCCAATAGGCAACATTCCTCAAAGTGGGTATTAGTTCAGCATTTCAGCAGATTCTGTTTGGCCACTACTAAGTATCAGGATTTTGCAGGTTTTTAATTCAAGGCCCTGATTGCTTCCAAGCATTGTTTTGGGCGCACATGCCATTAACTCAGACCTCTTGGAGCCAGCTACTGGCTGGGGGCATCCTGGGGCTAATGGCTGAAAGATATATGACAACATAAACAAGCGCAGGCAAATCTGAGCTCCTCTGACTCTCAGGTAGTCAGGACATGCGCTAGCTCCAGTTAGGACACCTATATCAGCACTAGTATTATCAGCTCAGACTAATACGGTCTTTGAAAGACAAAGTATACGAGCTTGAAATCAGTATCTATTAGGTTGTCTTGAGTCTAAGGTGTGTTGTGGTTGGTCAGCCCTGGACACAGCATGTGTGCCAGTGTCTGCACATTTTGGAGTCTGTAGGCAGTGCAAAATCCTATATACACACGGGAATGCCCAGGTATTAGGCAACACATTATAGAAAATCACTGAGTGAATCCTAGTCCTGCACACAAGAACCATCCCAATTTAAGGCATTTATAGTCTTCATTTTGATCTGTGCTTTCCTTCTTCTTTAGCTGGAATCCCTGAATCAGCAGCGGTGGCAGCACCATCTATTTCCCAGGAAGGGCAGAAAGTGGCCACAGGCTCCTGCTCTTACCCAGCTGTAATTCCTGATCAATCCTTTAACAACTCCAGCAATCATTTTTTTTTGGTTTAGGGTTTTAGTCAAATTAACAAGCTAGAAAACTTGGACCATTGCAGCAAATGAAAAAAAAAATAAGGGAGGTAAAGTTGGTTGGCTGAAGAGAGTTAGGCAGAAACAAGCCAATTGTGAAAACACTTGGGAGACTCACTGGGGAGCCTAGGTCTTCCACCTTTCCTGAAAACATTAAGACAGATAAAAAGAAAGCAAGCAAGTTAGCATTAACACACCACCCCCACCCCGCCACCCCCCAAACCCAATCCCAAAAAAGCAACCTCAGCCCCAAAACCTAAACCCTACCACCATTCCGATGTGCCCAGGAGGTTCTAACCTAAACAGCGTCCAGGCCTGGGCCCCAGAACTTGCTCATTCATGAAGGTCCCTTACCTCATTTTGGCCCAGTCTCAAGGAGCACTCACCCAGTCTCCTAGGCCAGCAAACACTTTTAATAAGTGGTCGGAGTATGGCCATCTTGTTTTGAGGGTAAGGGATTGTAATGGCAAGGAACAGTCACCTCTCTGCCAAGGAACACTCCCTGCCCTCTTTTATTTACAGGTAGACCTGTGAATTCCATGAGCTAATAATGAGTAATGGTACAATTTTGTGCTGATAAGAGAAACAAAAGGAACTATTGGATCATGAAAAAAGAAAACCCTAAGCCAAAAGCCATGGGAACTGGCTGGACAGTAGCAGATGAAGCTCATAAAATTATTTTTTTTTTAGACTAGAAAGTTTTTGAAGCATAATCTGCGAAATAAATAATAATAATGAATGTTTTAAAGGAAAGCCTTTTAAAAAAGAAATCAAGAAATACTCTTTTAAAGACAGAGGATTTTGCACATAAACAGAGATCTGGAGGAATGGAGTAGCAGAACAGAAGTAGTATAAAGTCACTTCTGAAAGCTAGGAATAAAAAGGACCTGCAGAGTCTCCATCTGGATTTAAGGCAAAAGACTTTTCACAGTAGGGAATATGCTCTGTAGTGTACTGTGTCCAGGCTCCTGTCGCCATATCTCATATACTAGTGATAATTTCTGCTCCTCTGAGGTGAATACTATGGAAGTCTCTGCTACCCAAAAATCAAGAAAATATGCTGTTCCAAACAGGTGGAGCTAACCTGTGTTCTTTAAGGCACCAAATAAGAAAATAAACAAAACAGTAAAAAATTGCAAATGAAAGCTTTATGAGTGATGATCAGAAATGATGATTATCTAGCATATTGCTTCTGTTTCACACAGCATTATAGCATTATTCAGCTGCCTTCTGAGAAAAAATGTGTCTCCAGTCACCAGCATCTCTCCCTTGCTTTACCCTCTTCTTTAAAATAAATGCTATTGATCAGCAGCAGTCTTCTGAAATTGGCAGAAAGGTATGAGCTTATTAAACCTCTGTTATTAAGGTTGAATATGATTGGAAAGGAGAATTGATTCCTTCTAGATTTATGTCCGTTAGCTTTTTATTGTAATCCTCTATTTGTAACATTTCATTACACACCTTCAGAAGCTATTCTTGTTTTTATTTCATTCTGTGGATTTTGCTTCTGGTATCCTGAAAGAGTGATCATTATTTTTCCTATTTTTATTATAAACGTTATTTTGTACATATGAATTTTGAGGCAACTAAATCTTGCAAATTTTTTTTTTCCTGGAGGAACCTGAGTCAGCCATGATCAGATTGGTTTGTTAGCTATGTTTAAAATCAGTGCAGAACACATAAATTTTTGAATGTATGTGTGTTATTATCAGTATATAAATCTTCAGTCAGATCAGATTTCTTTGAATATGAAAACTGGCAGTCTCTGATTAAAAGATTAAAAAAAAAACACATTGGAAGGAGAACCTTTTGAAAAAATATTTCTAAACAAGTGCCACAGTGTGCTGCTTTTGGCTTGGATAGAGTTAATTTTCTTCATAGTACCTAGTACAGGGCTATGTTTTGGATTTGTGCCAAAAACTTAATAACACAGGGATGTTTTAGTTATTGCTGAGCAGTGCTTACATGGAGCCAAGGCCTTTTCTGCTCCTCACAACACCCACTGGCGAGGAGGCTGGGGGTGCACAAGAAGCTGGGAGGGGACACAGCCAGGACAGCTGACCATGACTGACCAGAGGGATATTCCGTACCATACGATACCCTGCTCAGCGTATGAAGCTAGGGGAAGAAGAAGGGGGGTGGTGTGTGTTTAGAGTGATGACGTTTGCCTTCCCAAGTAGCTGTTACGCGTGATGGAGCCCTGCTTTCCTGGGGATGGCTGAACACCTGCCTGCTGGTGGGAAGTGGTGAATGAATTCCTTGTTTTACTTTGCTCTTGTGTGCGGCTTTTGCTTTACTTATTAAACTGTCTTCATCTCAACCCTCTTTTACTCTTCCAGTTTTCTCCACCATCCCAACACGGTTAGTGAGTGAGCAGCTGTGTGGGACTTGGTTGCGGCTGCGGTTAAACCACCACGTGCAGTTAAGGGGAACACTCTGAAAAAAATCAGAACTTCTGGCTGCCCAGTCTGCCAATGTTCTCTAGTGGTTGCCACTTAAGAGCCAAAAAAACCTGGTTCAGTGCAGGAGAAAAAAGAAAGTTTTGAATCTGAAAGGAGCTGTTCAAGTAGCTCTTTTCTCTCCAGTGCCACACATACCTTTATGTCAGCTAAGATATGCCAGATGGCATATACATTTATAGTTTCATTTCAAAAAGGGGATTTATAAAACACTTTGAAAAGAGTTAATTGCAAAGTTTCTGTTGCCATTAGTGAGGATAGACATAGGCCTAAATTATTTCAGGCCAGTGAGATCATTTAGAATAGATCTATATTGCAACCATTCATCTATATTTGGATGC
Source organism: Ibycter americanus (assembly GCA_035590275.1). Classification (NCBI taxonomy): domain Eukaryota; kingdom Metazoa; phylum Chordata; class Aves; order Falconiformes; family Falconidae; genus Ibycter; species Ibycter americanus. The sequence continues at coordinate 31,151,517 of JAVJGI010000062.1, read as the reverse complement.
TCCTCTCACATAGCAGAAGTGATTTACTAATGTTGCCTGTGTATCTTGCATTGTCTTCAGTGCCATTTGAACCCTGAGGGCTCAGCATTGAGTCTGAACAAATATTTTGCAATGTCTATTTTCTGAAACAAATGTATCTTTGGGTTGCCTGAAGTTACTCTTGAATCCAAGTTGAGTTAGAAGAAAGAAAAGTGTTTGGAAATGTGAAAACAAGCCAGCTCAGGCTAGAATCATGAGCAGATGAGGCATGACTTCTAAAAGGTAAGGACTGTTACTTGCTTCTGAACATCTCTGAAGAATTTCTTAACCAATGGGCTGAAGATTATCATTGTGGCAAAAGAAATAATGAATTTCTAAGTCTTGAAGTGGTCATGCGTACCTAAAACTTTCCTCATTTCTCCTGCTTGAAAAAAAAAAACTTAGAAAAATATCTAAAAAGAAAAGTTGATGACCTGTAATGTTTTGTTTCACTTCTTAGTTCACCTGTGAAACTAAACTACTTTTAAAAGTCAACAGACAAACAAATAAACAAACAAAACACATGCACACTGTTGTGTATCTTTAAATAGAATGAAAGGTAAGCATTTCTCACAATGTGATTTCCTGAATATATTATTTGAACTACGTATATGCATTGCTGAACTGGGGACTAGTTGAAGCATTTTTGGTTTTATAATAATGTACTGCAAGCACTTTATTTCAAAAGTGGGATACATAATAGCTGTGGAGGTTTGTTTTTTATTTTATTTTGTTTCATTTTTTAAATTATTCTGACTTCAAGTCTAAAAACCAATTATAAAACAATTTATCAAAAAGATGTTTGGTACATCTTGCACAATGATGTGGAGATCCTTTCCAGTGCAACTTCTGAATTTCTGAATCTGTTCTAATTCTCCTTCAAACACTTTTTTGCTTCTTTGCTATTATTATTTGCATCAGAATACAACCAGGTTCTTAGACCTTTCCTCTTAATTTCATCAAAATGTTAATGAGCTGGGTTTGTTCACCTTTTTAAAGAAAATTGAGCTGCTTCTTGAGAAATAATCTAATAATGAGATGGACATATATTTCTCCTACTTTTGAAGTTCAATATAATTTCTCTAAAAATAAGTTAGAGCAAACAATGTAGAACCTGCTTTGATATTTAAAAAATAATAATGATAAAAAAGCAGCAACACAATAACTTCTAATTTATTTGATGGCTATGATTAAATGTGAATGTCAAACTCAAGAAGGTTCAGCGACGCCAGAAGAGCAAACTTGCTTTTTTGCAGGTTTATGTTCATACGGAGAGTTTAATAACATTTCTCTTGAATCGCTCAGCTTCTATGATGACCGAAGAAAAAGGTAAGAAAAAAATTTAAAAAAGAATTGTCAAAAAACACATGTATACTCGGAGAAATTATTGAACATTTTCAGTAAAGGCAGTAGAGGTTGCTTTTAGTCCATAATCTTTAGCAGCAATATGATGCTACTCCTTACTGAGCTCTGGGTTCATAAAGGCAATTAATATGTGCAGTGGTGCAAACCCTGGTCCTCAGCTTGTATTGTGATCTTCCAGGGCAAGTACAGAAAATTAAGGACTCGGGAAATAAGTTTGTACTGATGGACACTGGTTACAGGTGACCAGTCATACTATAGTTGGGCAGAATATCCTCTCTAAAAATTGTGTCAGCTGAACTGACTGGCAAAGATTCACTCATTGTTCCATGACCTGTAGACACAAGAAAGGTGCTAGAATTCTATTATAATAATGTTGTATATTGTGGCTGTCTCATGCAGACAAATCTGTGCAAAATGTATGGTGGAAGTTGAAGGTACCTTAAAAAAACAGAACTAGAGTAGTGTTGGAATAAGCGATAGTTACTTAGCAGTGAGGACAATAAATATCAGATAGATTAAAAAGGGAACATGTAGGTTCACTGTCATGTAATTGCACTGTAGATACCTGTAAATCAGATGTCTCTTTCTACGCCTCTCTTAAGTAACCCGAAGTTCTATAAACTATGGAGGTCAACAGGGACTTTTAGAGTATGTTACACTGATCTGCTTAAAGTGCTTAATTTGCAGTGACATAAGGCATTACCTAGAACATGTATTTCTGGGTTACTAACATGTCAATTGGGCAAATGTTCATCTCTAGAGTCTTTTAGAGTAATACACATAGAACTATTTTTCTTTTTACCCATGAAAATGCATTTTAATCCATGTCTGAAATAAAAAAAATATTGGTAGAGAAGACAGTGAAATAGGGATGAATGGTATTGACAAAAGTTTTAGAACTAGGATTTTTTTCCTAATTGAGATGTTCCATTGGCATAAACAATACAATATGCATAAACACACACAGAAGAGACACCAAGTTCACAATAATTTCTTTGTCTCTGACCTAAAGTGTGCTTAATTATTCTATGCACAGAACATTTTTAGCAGGAGAGACTAAAAAAAAATAATAACTGGGCAATCCACAGGTGAAAGAAAGAAGTATTAAAAATTTACTTTAAAAACCCAGAAACACACACTCCCCAACCCTCCTGCCCAAAAAAACAGCTGCATGAGTGTACTACCCAGTAGCTGGCAGGTTTTATAGCCTACATTGCTCTGAAAAAGTAGCTTCTGCAGGTAGTCATGACTGATCCCACCACTTATCCCTCAAATGCCTCCTGGGTTGCCTTGTAGTTGCGTCAGCCCTGAAAAGCCTGTGTGCCATCAGACAGACATATGTGCCAATAGCCAGCCTTGGGTCTCAGGAAGAAACCAGCAACCTGCCCTTGAGGCATCCTCAGAAGTCTCAGAGACAGGTCTTTAGCAGTTGATTCTTGTATATATATATATATACATATATATATATAAAAATTATTATTTTATTTTAAATATTCCTAAACAGTTAATTTCATTTTAAACTTTATTACAAATAAAACTGGAGCTTTTATTTGACACACACCACTATTTCTTTTCATTTCACCAATCATTCAATTGTTTTCCAGATTTAACTCATTGCAGATATACACGTGGGTTCCTTTATTTATTTTTTTTTATTCACCAGCAAACCAAAATCCCAGTTATATGAACATTTCTCTTAAAATAACTGGTCTGTATGAAAATTGTTTCTTAATACTTGTCAGCTAATGATATATTTCTGTGTAAAACCATGAAGATTTATTCCCATTCTGAACAAAATCATTACTTTCTATTTAATATAACAGTGGGTCTTCCCATTATCCATGTAAATTGTTAGTTGTTTTAAAGCTTACTAAGCTGTTGAACTCAGTAACATATTATGACAATGAGTTTTACCAGTTAAACAGATTTCCACTGTGAAAAACAGATGTCTTGTCATCAGTTGTAAATCTGTTCCTATCAATTGACTTGAACTTTTAGAAGGGTAAACAAAAGTCTTTGAGTTTACTGTTTCACTTATTATTCCTACACCTTTATGTATGTCTCTACTGGAATGTATGACTGTCTTTTCAATCCTTCTTTCTTTGTGATGAAAAGTAAGTCTTTCTTTACCTCTGCAATCATTTTTTTAAAAAGCGATCACTGAAGCAGGTTAGTCACAAGTAAACTCTGGGATGAAACATGAGAGAAAACTGCCATAGGAGCTTCCATAGATCTACAAATTATCAAGGACAAGCTCTCAGGTAGAGATGAAATGCTTGGATTCATAACTTCTTTAGCCAGAGAGAAGGAAAAATATCGGGACTTTCAATAACTCTTGTGCCATTTGTTAGCCCTTGATGATGTGGCCCTCAGTGATTCATGTTATAAGAAAGGTAAGAGTTGCTTTATTCTCCAGTGAGTCTGACTGCATGTATGAGGCATCAAAATGCATAGGTTGAGAAGCTTTCAAGAGCAGATGAACCTCTAGACCCACCATGCTGTATCAAAGTGGTTGAAATTAATTTGCTTATAGCTAAGTGAATTGAGTTCTGACTTCCTAACCTCTGTTGGTTTCACGTCCAATGTCAAGCCTGACAACACTGCTGCTGGTAAGTAAGGTTATTTTCTTGATGTTCCTCAATAACATGAGTTTCTTCAAAGCACTTCTAATATGAGTTTTCATAACCTGACAGGACAGAATTTGCAACTACAGCAATATCCATGACTGCTGGTATTAAATCATAACTCTCCTTTTTTAGCAGAAGACATTACGAGATAACAGCCACCAGGAAGAAAAGAGGCTTGTCCAGTTTTACGGCTAAAAAAGTACTCCCAAAAATAGAAAACAAGGGACTCTATTCCTGTTTTATTCTCATGGATACTCAGTCTATTATTAAACAGGTTTCTGCAAATATGCCTATGATAGTAAAATAAACAGTGCCAGAGCCCATTTTCTGTCTCTGAAGCTAACTTCTAGTCTGACTCTGTGCCTATGACTTGTTTGGAAATTTCAACCTGAGGCAGAAACAATTAAGGATTTTTCTGACGGTGGCTAGTCCCTTGTGCTACTTAATTTGCTAGTACATGTATACAGCACAGGGATGCTAGTGCAAGTGCCCGCAAGCAATTTATTGACATTTGTGTGGTACTCCTTCTAGGCTAATTTATCTGCATAGACATCCTGCTGATAGGGCTGGATTGCTGTTCTTGGTATAGGCATATTTCCTCTATTTCAGCCCTTCATTAACAAATGGGATAAGAAGGAAGGGGGATAGCACTTCCTTTGTCGATGCTACTTGTTTAAATCCTAAGCCACAGGAGGAATTGTTTTTTCTTATTTCACCTGAGAGATGCTAGGAATTAGATCACAGCTGGGTGATTTAATATGCTCTGGTGCTGCAGCAGCCTAGCTGATTTTAAATAAGAAAGGCAATTGAGTATTTTTTAATTTCACCTTAGAAAAGCAACACCTTTTCTTTAAATAGAAATCTGTGTGACCTGGATGCAATGAAAAAGCAGCTCATTTCCAAGTTTAAGATGTACATAACTTACTTAATTTCTGAATACTTTGAAGCCATTCATCATGCTCAGCAGGATGTAACCCACCTGGAGGAAGTGCATAATGCTCTGAACACAGATGGGGTTTCGACTGAACTTAGTTTTCCTGTCATGGAGCAGTGTGACATCAAGAGGAGAAAAAATCGCTCATGTTGAGCTGATAAAATAATTAGCTTAGTCACATAATTACTGTTAGTGCTATGTGCTATCTCTGCCATCAGGTGCTTTGCCCTGCTCTCAAGCCACTAAAAACTAATATAGATCAAATGATCTCAGCATGTCATCTGCTTGATGTCACCACTAAAGTCACTTTTGAAGACAGACTGAGAATGTTCTTGTATTTTCATTCATTATAATTGTCTCTAGTACCTCAACTGAACCGAGGACAACCGACCACACCTTGGCTTCAGAAGAAAAATGACACTGTCATTCTATGCTGGAAATAGTGATAGTAGCTCAAAGGTGTATTTATTTTCACAATTGTAGTTAAATCACTAAAGTAATATCAACAAGATCATCAAAATCATACCTAAAGAAAGCTCAAACAAACAAACAAACAAACAATAAGATCTAAGATCAATATTGACACTCTGTGTAATGCTGTTTCATGTGCTGAAATTCCATACTATTTATAGTTCATACTGTGAGACCTGAAGTATTATATTGCTTTGACAGACCTGTACTTCAAGCGGATTTATGAAGTATGTCTATGTTAATATGAGAAGTCAGATAGAATTGTATGCGTTTCACAACAGGTGAAGCCAAGATGGAAAAGAAGCTAGAAAAGATCTACTTTATAAGAATACATCTTGAATCACCAGAGTGATTCTCCCTCCCCCATTTGTTGGTAGAACACCACGAGGTTCCCACTGCATGTTGAATTGCAGCATATTCACTTCTATAGAGGAGAGCTTGAAAGTTTTTAAGAACCAAAGTGGCCATGCAAATGATCATGTATCTTGAATAAGCTAACATTTGTGAAGACACTATAGCGAAATAGGTTTCAGTTTAATACTTAATATCTCAAAATCTCTGATTAATAATTCCTTAATTTAGTGACATTTACCTCACCAAACAGCAATATTATACAATTTCTGTTGAATGAAAATCAAATTTTATTCAATTTCTATAGTAAATTGGCAGATCCACATAGACTCGTGCTTTGCCCTCTCCCTGGTTCTTTCTGTGACAACCATCCATTCTGCAAACTGAATGGTGAAAGGATCCTTCAATGCTTAAATAATTAAATGCTGTGAAATAGCACACATGAAAGAAATTAGACAAAGATCTTGCTTTTTTATCTGTGGCTCTAAACATCTCTCCAGAATCTGATAGATGGAAAAGGTTTCCCTTTTGAAAGTATGCCTATAAATCAGGATTTTATTTTAAGGTGAACATTTAATGTTCTAGATATGTTACACAAATTGCCCCACCTTAATATCTAGTTTTATAGTATAGGTAGCCAGGCTTGAAACTTATTTGTATTTATTTGTTCACTGAAAAGCAACCAAATACATGAAATGAATGATAATACTCATTTCTGAATATCTGTTAAAGCATCTGTCGGTTATTGAATCTTGTCTATGAAGGAGGGTGGGCTGTGGGTTTTGCAACAGGAAAGGTATTGATAGAAAGGGAAAAACACACTGACGAAAGAGGAAACCTGGTTTAGGAGAACTGTTACATGGGCAATCTGACCTCAAAAGTACAATGTAACACAATTCCTGCCTGTAATCTTATAACTGAATAAACCTTAATGTGTGATTTATTGAAACACACTGACAGCTGCTGCTGGACTAGCTGTTAAGTCCCAGCCAGATACAAGTCCCAGCTGCTGAGTAGTGTACAAATACATAGGGTAGCCCTGTATTGCAAAGGGTTTGTACTCTGGTTTACATGATACTTAACTGTAAGAGGGATGCGTTAGTGGAGTATGAAAAAACCATTAATAGGATAATACACTTAGGATGGAGATTGGTGTAAAAGTTACAATGAACTTCTGCAAAGCAGTTTAGAAAACTAACTCTTATATCTAAGCTTCCTATCCCTTTTCCTAATGAATATCTCCTTTTGGCTGCTCGCAGCTTTGCCCAGTAATAAATATGAGATGATACTGTCCGAGTCGCCATCTGAGATTTTGTGAAAGCATCAGTTAACTTTTGACCATTTGAAAGAATATGAATAAGGATATACGCTGCTGTTAAAAAAACCCTGGTTTGAAACTATTGGAGTAGCAGCAATGAGAAACAGCAACATCTCTACTCTTTGTGAAGTAACTTTGAAATGTAACTTTTGAAATAGGAGACTGACTGACTGTTTCATGTAAGGAACGTGAGTTCTGTTCTGCTATGAAAATTTACTCAGCAGAAATTATAAACATTTAAAATATATTATTTTGAAAATACATAACTGAGACATTCTGTTGGAAATTTCTGAGATGTAATTTTATTTCTTACTAAATATAATTATCATAAAACCATAGAATCACAGAATGGTTTGGGCTGGAAAGGACCTTAAAGGTCATCTAGTTCCAGCCCCCCTGGCATGGGCAGGGACATCTTCCACTAGACCACGTTGCTCAAAGCCCCATCCAACCTGCCCTTGAACTCTTCCAGGGATGGGGCATCCACAGCTCCTCTGGGCAACCTTTTCCACCGTCTCACCACCTTCATGGTGAAGAATTTATTCCTTGTATCTGATCTAAATCTGCCCTCTTTCCATTTAAAGTCCTATCATGATGTGCCCTTGTAAAAAGTCCCTCTCCTGCTTTCTTGTAGGCCCCCTTTAGGTACTGGAAGGCTGCTATAA
>JAVJGI010000062.1:31118887-31143758 GCA_035590275.1 Ibycter americanus | reverse complement strand
TAAGGTCTCCCTTGAACCTCCTCTTCTCCAAGCTGAACAGTCCCAACTCTCTCAGCCTATCTTCATAGGAGAGGTCCTCCAGCCCTCTGATCATCTTCGTGGACCTTCTCTGGACTTGTTCCAACAGGCCCATGTCCTTCTTCCATTGGGGGCCCCAACACTGATTGACCAAGACAGCTAAACAAGAAAAGTCTGAATTTCAGTTATTTCTATTATAAGTTAATTATGAAAAGCAAATAATGTTTTTCTGCCATTTAGTGAAATGGTTTGCTGCTTTAATGCTATTTTAACATAGTTGTTCAGTTTTCACATTAGTGGCAATATTTTTTAGATGTATTTACATTTTTCTGAACATCATAATCATTATTTTGATTTGTATTTTTTAAGTATAACCCAATTCTAATCTTTTTTTGTTGTTCTACAAAACCACAAAATTCATTGTTGAGTTCTAAAATTCAAAATGACCAAATGATCATACATAACAAGAATTCAAAACGTATTGTGCATAATTATTAGATTCTTTCTCCATTTGTCCTTCTGCTTCCTGCTGTCTCTGTTGCCCACCAGTGAGTTATAAATTTCAGAGGAGGAAAGAAATCTGTTGACTGCAGAGTTGAATTCAGTTAATGTGCCTCACACTAGCGGGACAACGCATGTTACACAGCAGGCCTAATTTGCTGTCCATGTCTAGATATGAATATTGCCATCAATTGTCTGCAGTCAAATGGTTTTCATTACGCTTAAATTGTGTGTTGTGGGATTATCTGTAAAATTTAATGACCAAAGTTCTTTATTTGAAAATGCACTCTTTTGCAGTGACATTCTGCTTGAGCACCACGAGCAAGTGAAGTACATAAAAAAGTAGATCCACTGAAAAACACAAAAATACAGCCTGTCATAGTATCTGAAGCAGAGTGTAACCAATGAAACACTCTTACAAAGGAGCAGCAAAGGAGCAACTTGGTAGCTTTTATATATAAATATATATATTCCCTGGGAATGGATTCTTCTAATTGATTGCCATGTCCATAAGAACACTTCAGTACATTATTTCCTGGAAGTAGAAAGCATGGTTGTGGCTTTGTAAGGCGAGTTCTGCTGAATGTGCAAGGTTAGTGTTATGTTTAAAGCCAAAAGAGAAATTCAGCAGGGAAACTTCTTTTTTCAAACAGTTGCTACAGTAATCAGAGCCCTGTTTTATGGCTGGGTTATCAAAGATGCTGCACACAAAGAACCTCTCCGCTGCATTCAATACCTTGTACTCGTTATGCTTGTTGCTAGTAGCACTAATCATTCCTCTATTTTTACACTGAGCATTGACATTTTGAATTCAGTATGGAAAGCAGAGGAAAAAAAAACAACAAAAAAACCCCAAAAAGAATCTAGCAATTCTTCAGTTGTATAAATATTTTGGGATCATTTATTAAGAGATAATGTTTTCAGTGCATCCACATACACCTGTAATTGTCCTAATTGTCTATAATCTTCAAATAAAAGCTCCTTCCTGTGATCAGGCCAAGTTCGTTTGCTGGTTTATTAAGAGCCAGGCAGAGGAGGATGTGTTCTTGTCCATGTCGCAATTTGCAATGTACAACAAAGTAGCTGCCCTTTGGGCTTGAGCAGAGCTACTCAGAGAGTAGGTGGTTTAAGCTTATCCAGGGTGTTACAGAATGACTCAGACCTCTTTGAAAAACATGGGTATAGGAGCATAAAATAGACAAATGTGTTTTCAAAGGATAGTTGGTGGACTGGAGCCATTTCAGGGCATATCATTATATGATGTTCTACTGATATTAATAAAATGCAAGTAAATCAGTACCCAGTTTCTATGCCTGAAAGGGTCAAAAAAAACCCCTCAACCAGGCATTTGTGTATCTGATAGAAAAGGGCTATAGCTGCAATGGTAAACTGGAGTATGCCTGGACTTGTGGCCAACAAAAAGGGTATTTTAACCTCTAAAACAAAGTGCTAGCATTTAAATCACAAGCTGGAGAGGTTACTTGACCTCTCTAAGTCCTGACCCTTGCATGGAGCTATTAGCTAAGTGCTGGCTGACCTAAGCCAAAATCATAACAAACACCTATGGACAGTCCCATTCCCATACTTGTACCTGTGCCCTGGCATTGCTGAGGCTACCAGTGAGGTTACATAGTCTGTTCCTTCTTAGGACTGTCTCTGAAATGGTCTGGGGAAAACACTGCAAACAAAAATCTGCAGGAAATCACTCTCAGAGTAAACTAAAAGGACTCTAAGGAAGGAAAGAATCCACTTGGAAGAAAGTAGTTTACTCAAAAAAACTCTTTAAAATATAAACACCAATTTCAAGTGTGTTCTGACCTAAGTGTGTGTAATCCTGCACTTCTAATTCAGCTAGCAACTGGACCAGAAACAAAAAGGAAAATGTCAGTAAGTGATTTTAAAAAATTCTGAGAGCACTTTGTTATTATGCATGAACTGGATCCATGTTTAATCCTTTCTAAATCCAGACAATACAAATGAAAAGCAATACATGTAATGATAGGAAAGAAAGGTCCCTTTAAATACACCGGTTTTGACAAAAGAGTTCTCTAACATCTGCAAACTGTAATTGATGATGATGATGAAGATGATGATGATGAAGAAGAAAATAATAATTATAAAAGAAAACTTCATCATGCAGAAAGTTTCCCAGTACCCCTGGGATGTTTAGGTGGACAAAATGCTAGCACCAAGAAGAAATAACACCAATGCACTAAAAACCCAACCAACCAAACAACAAAACAACAGGATCTGATTGTCTTGTGGTTTGTGGTCTGTAACAGTGAAATGATGACCAAGCAAATATTATTCCTTTTACTCCTTATTTGGATGGCATGACCCACGAAAAATATAGCATTTAACAAAACCACTCACATTACTGCAGTCTAAGGATGGTGCCCCTAAAGGTAGCAGCACTGGGAACAGTATCATTAAAAACTGTTTACCTCCTGTGGTCATTGTTCCTACAGTTATGTGAGCTGCATGAAGCCTGAGGTCAAATTTGAACTAAGAGTTTAGAGACAAACCTCCTGAGCTAAAACATGAATTCAAACTGTCTTGGGAGTATTCAAGAAAGACAAAGGGAGAGACATCTTTTATTTTTAAGTCATTACAGAAAGAGTAAATACCCTGGAAGGAAAAGTAAGAAGGGGGAAAACAGGCTGATGATTGTGAACAATTTAATAGTGAGTTACATTAAATGCTGTGAACATACTCATAGAACTACAAAACCAAAAGCAAGATTATTTCTAGCTGCATTTTTTAACTCTACTGGCTGAATTACACTGTATGATTATTAACTAGTACAAGACATAAATCTGGCAGCTGCTACTCATTTTGCCTGACAGCATTCAATGTCAAATAACATGCTTGTCTATATTATTTTTTAATATCATCAGAGAAAAAAAATGCTGTTAGCAAATAGAAAAGGATTGGAAACACACTTTGTTTTCCAGTTCCTCAGTTCAGTTTGCATCACAAAAGAGAAACTGAAAAAAGGAAAAGGAAAATTAGGCATGGTCATTTCAACACTTGTAAGAAATAATTTAAATGAAGACAAAATTAATCAATTTATGGATAGCCATTTTTGCATATCAAAGTTGCTATTACACAGAAGAAAAAAGAACCCCTACAATAATTAAAGTGGCAGTATCTTTCCTTCATAAATTAAGTATTGCTTATGTTACATATAATTCACAAAGTTAAACTCAGTCTCATAGTAAAGTATTGAGTATGAATTCAGTGCTCTACTGTGAGGCTGAGTTTAACTTTGCAGGATGTGGTGAAGTATTCACAGATCACTAATTAATAATTTTATAATCATCTTTTTTCCTGTGTGAAGTGTTTTATAAAACGAGATGTTTTTTTCTCCTCTTTCTAGGGGTAAAAATGAATATTTAAATAGCTGTTCCCAGCTACAGTTTTGTACCCTTGTGGGACTGAACATTTCTAATTAGGTTTATATAGCCCTTAGCCAAATTAGTAGACTAGTCTTTTCACTGTTTTCTATGCAAAAATATAGGCCAGTCAGCATTACACAAACTCCTGTCTCAAATAAAGCACACTCCATCCCACTTCTGACAGCAGTGCATGTGCTCCATTAACTGGGTGCTTGCTCGCTCAAACAACTCTGTATTAAGTAGTATTGTTATATCTAATAGCAGAATATGTTGTTAAAAGGAGCCTGTTAATTCTAGAAATTCTAGAAATGAAACAAATTTGAAAACAATAGCACCATATGTAGCTGTCAGTAGGATCCTAAGACTTAGGATGGTAGGATCACTTAGGATCATAGACCACTTCTGACTCAGAAAAATTTGGAAAGGGCAGTTACTTCATATGGTCTTACAGCACATTAAGATTAAGATAATTCCAATATTTTCATAGAATTAAGTGAGTAAAAGCTGGCATGTAATCAGCATGCTGAGAAATAATGCCACAACTCCATTTGCTGCCAGTGGCCAAACTACCCTCTTCCAGACATTGTACTAAGCACTGTATACCACATTACACTACAATGTTTAAATCAAGCTAAGAATCCTAATAATTTACGGTACTACATTAAAAAAGGCTCCATTACTAGCCCAGAAATTTACAGTTTGATATTGACTGTTGCTGGTACTCTACTCCCAATAAGATGGCCCTAGTCTGACAATGAAATGGCAGCACATAGAAACTAACAGTAACATCCTATTTATTTTCAGTCCTAGAGTAGCATAGTCTTATTAGACTCCAGTACACCATTGCATTCTGAGAAAATGCATCTGAAATGCAGAATACTTGTGTTTTCAGTGCCTAAAATGGAATAAAGCAGGAGAAATAAGAGATAAAATGATAACGTTATTTATTTTTCCTGATGTTACTTCATCTAAAATAAAGCTGGGAGGCACCTGATGTTTTAAGTTTGCAGTCAGTTATTTCTTCAGACGATTTCAGTGGCTGAATATGCATCATTTTTTATTTGTAGATTGAAAATCTCTCAGATGATCTGTTACCTTCTATTATTAATTAAAATATGAAGAAGAGCTCTGTCAGAAGTACTTTCCCGCCTAAATTCCATAATGAATGCAGGATAAGCTTCCATACTGAGATTTAATTTCTTTGACTGGATACTGGGACTAGTAAGAAGATCTACACTGAACAGAAATCAATATGCATATGGCCTCATTCCACTGCCCTAGGTTTGCTTTTACAGCTTCTTATAACTTTTAGGGAAGAACTATATTGCCTTTGAAATTTCTTTCTCCACTCCATACATACTAGCTAGGAAAACACTAGAAACTACAGAAGAAGAAACCTTGTAAGCTGCTACCTGTATCTGTAATCAAGCTGTCCCTAATAACTTCAAGAATGAGCTAAAGCCTGCCTACCATGGTGCCAGAAAGCTGTGCACCGCCAGACATCTCTAACAGTGCTGGCAGTAATCCAACTTTCTCACTTGGCAGGGAAACAGCATTACCTTGTCATTAGGGTGCAAAAAATTTAGATCTTTAGGTATTTGTAGTTGATTATAGTTTAACAAAAGTAATCTGACTGACATCTGCAATGCATGTTATTTCAATCTATTAAAAACAACAAAAGCTCTCTCCTCCCCAAACAGATAGCCTAAGCAGCACAGCTCTTTCAAAGAATAAGACCATGAAAGAAATACATCATTCTACTAACATATCAAAAAAGGTGGTTGGTTCTTCTTTTTAAACAAAACATGTTTGGACTGAGAAATTGAAGTAATGGAATGTCTTTAAGTCCCCATGAAAATCTGCTTAAATTTGAAAATGATTCAGTTTCCACAGAATCCTTCTTAGAACTCTGCTTAATTCCTAAGAGGTTTTGTCCACCTTTAGCACAGAGATTGCCTTCCCCTGTAAGCAAATACCTGTGAAATCCATTAGGTAAGTGTGTATCTATCTCATCCGCCTGGCATACTGAATTTCACAAAGGATGACAATTCACAGGTGCCACTAGCTATTTTATATTACTTGATACGATCCATGAGTGGATCTAAATTTTCCACCTTTGAAAGACTGCATAAAAAGAAAGAAGGGTCTTCTAGTTATAGCAGTTACTTGGTGACCAAGACAGCAGAGCACTTGCATGGGAATATAATTATCTGATTGTAGTTAAGTCACTGAAACTCAGTTTTTCAGAGGAAAATACCAACTACACGTTTCTCATTTTCTCAGTGCCTAACTTGAGACTGTAGGGTCTGATTTATAGAAGTGCAAATATAGTCAATAGAGATTGTGCTTTGAATGTATAAAATGCAAAATCAGATCCTGCACTTCTTATACTGGACACCTAGAATTTCTAGACACTCTTGAATTTAATCTATCAAGAGCAACATACCTCATTTAGTATAATGGGGATAATACTGCGTTCATCTTGGAAAATCTTATGGAAATAAATCCACAGATTTATGTGAAACACAGATATGACTCTGGGGGCAAATAAGGGGGATGGGACAAAATGAATAATATTGACTTAAGAGAAGTAGTTAAACACAAATCCACATATCACAAAATAACAGGTTATAATATAAATTATATTCAGTCAGTTGAGGTAAAGTAGTTCAGAAACACATAATAAATATTATAATAAAACTGGATTAATAATTTAATTTTTAATTTTTCTCTTAAATTTTTAAGTGCTTACTTAAAGCTTTAATATGGCTCTATTTTTTTTCCTTTCACGTTCTTTTATAAATAGTTTTTTTGAGAAAAAAAAAAAAAGTCTACGTTATATTGTAATCACATTGAATTAAAAAAAATAATGTTTTCTCTGACTGGTATTAAAGACCAAATTTAGAATATCTTCTTCACATACCTAACTCAATATGCAAGGCATGCTTCTTTATACATAGAGGGAATTAGGCAGCTCTGCAGGGGAGGTATATACTTCTACATAATGGTAAAGAAATGAAACAAGACATTTCTATAATGCTATTTTTAGAATGTGAATTACAGTAATTTTGGTGCAGTTAATTCCCATACACCACAGCAGAAATCTGCTAACTCCACAAATTAATTAAATAAATAAATAAATTCCCTTAAATTAAACTGGATGATTCTTAATTCAAGGATTTTTTTTGTTGCCTTGCAGTTCCTGGTGTTTGTTGTATTGCTTTTAGAAAGTGTAGGTTTTACATTATTTGTAGCCTCTAGGCAGCACAGAATTCAAAATAAAAATAAAATATAAAATAAAATAAAATAAAATCCCTGTATAGCATTGTATCAACTAGATAAATTACACTATAATTAATTCACTTTCCTGTGAATTAATGGGTATTTACTACCAACATTAAAAAAAAGTACTCAGAAACATACACGTTTAATGTTTTGCAAGATTTTAACTGTTTCTTTCCTTCAACAAATGAATCAATTTAAATAGTTCCATTTATAAATATAAATGATGTGGATATCTATATAGAAAACTTATCTGGAAAAACCTGTAAATGTAGACTACAACTTTATTCACAGAGAACAATATTTCAGATCACCAAAAGAGCCAAGTTTCCTAGTGAAAACAATTGTATTTATGATATCAGCTGTTTTTTAACAAAGATGGGATAAAAATCTAATTGTCCACAATTTTTCAAAAACCACTTTTTTTAAAAAAAAATGTTTCATACAGTAGTATTGAATATCAGTGTTAGATGACTCTTCTGAAAGTTGAAGCCCTCTATTTCTTCAAAGAAAAAAATATGCAGCTGCTCTGCCCATGCTGTAACCATGCATAGTGTGCCCTTGAGGGCCTGATCCTGAGCTGAAGACAATGTCTGTCTTTTGATGGACCTCAGTGTATAGTTGAATTGGACCTTAAGGGAAAGGCTGACTAAAAAATGAGTTATATCAAACTCTAAAAAAGAAAAAGCTCATCTCAGCTACAGTCCAAATCATGTCAGCTTTAATAGCAGCTGAATCTGCCCTCAGCCCTTGGCCATTCTGTGAACCTTACCAGCAAAGTGGTGTTTAGTGCAACACCAGTAGGGAGCATGCAAAGAAGACAGAAATAACAATAACATTTAGTGCAAAGAATAAATAGATTCTTTTACTTGCAAGAACATTTCTTTCTCTAACCAAAGAATACAAATCTTTAAGATTTTCAATGTTTTTTGCATGTTCCTGCAAATATTACAAAGCATAATAAAAAGTCAGATACATAATCGGAGAAATCAACATGCACATTTCAGAATATGCAGACAAATAAATTTCCTGATTTAATGTGATTTTTAATAGAAAAGCTTTAATATAGCTGCTAAAGTAAAAGAATATCTGCATGGGGTACTGAAGGCTGAATTCATTAGTTCAATTAAAGCAACTAGCTTTACACAGCTCCACTCAAAGATCTGGACTGAGACAGCTCTGCTTGAACATTTCATTTTAATTGTGATAATATTGTCATTCTCCTCATGAAAGTCTTTAAAGGGAGAAGACAAAAAAATAAAAGATATTCTTCTTTTAATCAGATGCAAAGAAGAGAGGAGAATAGTCTTAAATATAAGAGAAGAAAATAATTAACAATCAAATATAATGATAGTTTTGTTATGCTCATTAGGATACCATTAATGCAGCCTGGTACTGGAATTCATCAGAAATATATGCTCTTTTCTTTTTGTAAGTGTCAATGGAATGAGGTAAATTCAGGTTATAGAAACACAAGGAGCTAGGGTATTTTTTCATTTATGAAGGGCTAAACAACTAACATATTTATTTTACTAATCAGTAAAATAGTTCTGTTTTTACCTAAAGCAACTTTTGGTAGTACTGGTTGAATTAATCAACAATAATTCATGGAATAGTACCAGTTTAGCCAGTTTTGCGTATGTTTTATGTCACAAAAACAATGCAAACCACATGGGTGGATCTGACTCATGACTTCTAATGAAGTTGACAGCAAATGGAACCAGCCATTTAGTCACATCTGAAGAGATAATCCTTTCATAATGCTTCAATTTTTACCTTTTCTTGAACGTGCATAAAATCTTTTCAGACTTTCAGAGGAAGTTCAGAAGACTTTGCTTTTCTGTTGCAAGCATGAGGAATATATATAATTCTACAATACACTCCCCAAAATGAATGGCTCAAGTATGGTCTCCGAGAGGAAGGTTTTACCTTTCAGTACAGAATTTTGCTAGAATTAATCCCTTGGGCTCTAATTCCCACTATTTAATATCATCTAAGTTGTGGTTCACTTTACTGGTTTACATTAAGTAAATACAATTTTATAACAATAAAGCAGGTTCAGCCAAAGTAATAAATGAGCTTCTCCAAGGAAGAGACACTGTTCCAATAAAAGACACTGAGCAATGTATCCAATAGTGCTCTGCACATGCTGGAAGATAGTAACGCTCCAAAGGCTGAAATACAGCCTTGTGAGAGTTGGTGTTCTGCTTAAAGGTCTCTAAATTGCCAGCAATTTTGCAATGGTAATTTTCTCCCTAAAAGGCATACTTCAGTACGGATACTACAGAGGGCTGCTATGTGCTGCAGAGCGCTGGGTCACCTGAGGTTGGAAAAGGCTCCCTCTGGACTCACAGATGTCAGTAAACTCTCCCTGAATTACAGTAGCTTCAGGGATAAACAACAGAAACTTCAGCCTCGTCCTGCTATTCTGAAATGGCCTGCTATGAGTTTGCCAACTTCAGATATGATCGAGTGGTAGAGATTACAATGACTATCAGAAGTACTAGAGCATAGTGCTAGAAGGTGAGGCAATAATTTTCTGTCGTCAGTGAGGTTCAGGTAAGTGGGACAATATTGAACAGGTTTAGTGGTAAATTCTGCAGGGATGCATTTAAACTCTAGCTCCTGTCCAATGCAAATCAAAACAAGCAAGCATGTACTGTTAAAATTTCAGTTCAACCAGGCTGTCTTTTTGTCCAGTGCACAAAAACATGACAAAATGCTGTTTTTCTCAAAGTCACTGTGCACATCAAACTGGTCATCAAGACTGTGGCAGTACAAACCAAATCATAAGCCCATGCATAATAACTGAGCACCTGAAAGGATCTTGCTAACATCTTTAGGTCTGTCTCTATGCCTGAAGAGAAATAAATGCTTAATGTTTTACCAAAGACAGCTCAGGTCAGGTCACTGTTGCACTTGCACTGCTTTTTATAACGCTTGCCCTCCACTGCTGTGGGTGATTCCTGCTATAGTTAATTCTTATAACACGCAAGTCAAATCACGGGTTACAACAGCTTACAGGTACTTCCATTACAATCTCTACCCCTGGTCCCTTTGGGCGAGGTTATAGGGTTTAACATTGCAATGAACTCCTCCCCTTGCCCCTGCTCCAGCTTGGATTTATTCACAGACTGCAGTCCTTTAGGGGTGTACCTGCTCCAAGTGGAGCCTCATCTAAGAGCCACAGCCTCTCCAGGGGTGTACCTGCTGCAGCATAGATCTATCCATGCCACAGTTGCTTTGAGAAGTACTTGTTCCAGCACGGCCTTCTCCATGGGCCACAATGCCTTCAGAGTGTACCTGCTGCAACATGGCCTTACCCATGGCGGCAGTTCCCCTACGGCTGCTCTGTCATGGGCTTATCAATGGTCACACACTTTGAGGTGCTCCATCATGATCTCATGCAGCGCCACTGATGCTTCAAGGTATACCTACAGCAGCATGGACCTATCCATAGCCACAGGTACTTCAAAGTGTACCTTCTCCAGCGTGGACTTATCCTTGGGCCCAATCCCTTCAGCGGTGTAACTGCTGTGGCACAGACATAACCATGGCCACAGACACTTCAAGATTTACCTGCTCTGGCGTGGGCTTACCCACAGATGCTTTGGAGTGTCCTGCTCCTGCATGGACTCATCCACAGGTCACAGTCCCTTCAGCTTGAGTTCATACTGGAGTTCCAGCCTGTCCAGTACAGCAGCGCAGAAACAGCAGCCATGCCCTGGCCATCTGCCAGCCCAGGCACATCACTGTTGCTGTTATCAGAATGTTCCTGGGCACAGCACAGTAAGGTGATAAGTAGTACAGCCAGCAGTAAAAGCAAAAAGCAGCCACTAACAAGCACTAGACTCTAATATACAGTAAGGCAAGCAAGCCCCATGGCAAGCACAGGAGCCTGCCCATTAATAACTAAACAGCAATAACAGCTATAAATTTGATCTAGCACATTCCAATCAAATCTGTTGTTATCTCGAACCCTTTGAGGCCCATGCTGGGCACCAAAAAGCACTGTCATGGTTTAACCCCAGCCAGCGACTGAGCACTATGCAGCTGCTCGCTCACTCTCCTCCCTGTGTGGGATGGGGAGAGAATAAGAAGAGTAAAAGGCAAAAATCGTGGGTTGAGATTAAGATAGTTTGATAAGTAAAACAAAAGCTGTGCATGCAAGCAAAACAAAACAAGGAATTCATTCACCACTTCCCACCAGCAGGCAGGTGTTCAGCCATCCCCAGGGAAGCAGGGCTCCTCCGTGAGTCGTGGTGACTTGGGAAGGCAAACGCTATCACTCCAAATGTCTACCCCCTTCTTTCTTCTTCCCCCAGCTTTAGATGCTGAGCATGATGCCATATGGTATGGAATATCCCTCTGGTCAGTCGTGGCCAGCTGTCCCGGCTGTGTCCCCTCCCAGCTTCTTATGCACCCTCAGTCTCCTCACTGGTGGGGTGGTGTGAGGAGCAGAAAAGGCCTTGGCTCTGTGCAAGCGCTGCTGAGCAGTAACTAAAACATCCCTCTGTTACCAAGACTGGTTTCAGCACAAATCCAAAACATAGCCCTGTACTAGCTACTATGAAGAAAATTAATGCCATCCCAGCAAAACTAGCACATAGAACAGAATCAAGGTACTCCTCATCTCGAGGGGGAAATTTTAAAAAGAAAAATGAGTACACATGCAGAAAGTATCAGAATGCAAGCAGGTATCTGTGCTGCCCAGAAAGCGGCTGTAGTACATACAGTAACCCGGCCTGCAGCCCCTGGATCCTACATTGCCTCTGTGTTTCACCTTATCTAATCAATTGGCAAAATACAAAACTAATCCTGGCAGCAAGGACTGGGCCTGAAGACTTTAAATCACCTAAGCAGTAAATGACAGTTAATGCCATGTTCTTTCTGAACTAGTGAATTGCAGTGGCTTGGCTTAATCACTACAGTTGAGAATACTTCAGCCCAGCATAACCACAAATTTCTTATTTCACAGAACCATAGAATAATTTAGGTTGGAAAAGACCTTTGAGATCCTCCAGTCCAACCGTTATCCCAGGACTGCCAAGTCCATCACTGAACCATGTCTCTAAGCACTGCATCTATGTGTTTTTTAAACTCCAGGGATGGTGATTCTACACCTCCCTGGGCAGCCTGTTCCAATGCTTCACCACACTTTCAGTGAAGAAATTTTTCCTGATAACCAATCTAAACCTCTCCTGGTTTAACATAAGGCTGTTTCCTCTTGTCCTGTTACCAGTTATCTGGGAGCCTACAACTTCTTTTCAGGTAGCTGTAGAGAGCAGTAAGATCCCCCTGAATCTCCTCCTCTCCAGATTAAACAACCCCAGTTCCTTCAGCCGCTCCTCATCAGATTGTTGCTCTAGATCCTTCACCAGCTTTGTTGGCCTTCTCTGGACACGCTCCAGCACCTCTAAGTCTCTTTTGAAGTGAGTGGCCCAAAACTGAACACAGGATTCAAAGTGCAGCCTCATCAGTGCCAAGTACAGGGGAGTAATCCCTTCCCTTGTCCTGCTGGCCACACTGTTTTGGACACAAACCAGGATGTTGTTGGCCTTCTTGGACACCTGGGCACACTGCTGGCTCATGTTCAGCTGGCTGTCAGCCAGCACCCCCAGGTCCTTTTCTGCCAGGATCCTTCCAGTCACTCTTCCCCAAACCTGTAGCATTGTGCGGGGTTGTTGTGACCCAAGTGCAGGACCTGGCATTTTCCCTTGTTGAACTTCATAGAATTGGCCTCATCCCATCAGTCCAGCCTGTCCAGATCGTTCTGCAGAACCTTCCTACCCTCAAGCAGATCAGCACTCTCCTCCAGCTTGGTATCATCTGCAAACTTACTGAGGGTGCACTCAATCCCCTCATCCAGTTTGTTGATAAAGATATTAAACAGAACTGGCCCCAATGCTGAGCCCTGGGGAACACCACTTGTGACCAGCCGCCAACTGGATGTAACTCCATTTACTACCACTGTTTGGGCATGGCCATCTGTTCAGTCAGCTTTTAACCCTGTGTAGAATACACATATCCAAGCCATGATCAGCAAGATTGTGCAGGAGAATGCTGTGGGAGATGGTGTCAAAGGCTTTGCTAAGGTCCAGGTAGACAACATCCACAGCCTTTCACTACACCACTAGGCCAGACATCTTCTCACAGGAGGAGGTCAGGTTAGTCAAGCAGGACCTGTCTTTCATAAACCTGTGCTGGCTGGGCCTGATCCCATATTTTTTCTGCACGTAATGCATGATGGCACTCAGGATGATCTGTTCCATAACCTTCCCCAGTGCCAAGGTCAGGCTGACAGGCCTGTAGTTCCCTGGATCCTCCTTCCTGCCCTTCTTGTAGATGGATGTCACATTGGCTAACCTCCAGTCTGCTGGGACCTCACCAGTTAGCCAGGACTGTTGATAAATGATGGAGAGCAGCTTGGTGAACTCCTCCACCAGCTCCCTTGGTAACCTTGGGAAAAAAATTAAGGCATTCTTAGCAAAAATTATTTGATCCAGACAGTACAAACCTGAAACAGTTCATTAAATTTTTCCTATATGAAAATAAAAATAGACAAGGGCTTTTTCGTTGCATAATTTAAGCCACAGAAAGGAAAATCACCTATCGTTTGAATACCATAGACTAGATACGAGTTTCTTTAAAGAAAAAATAGGTGCAATATTATGAATTATCTAAGCATATGTCCCTGTTGACACCGTTCTTACTTTGCAATTATTTTACAGTCTATTTCTATATGGTTCTAGATGTTTCAAAACTTTTGGAAAATTCTTTGTCTAGCTCAAACAAGAGGATGCAGACAAGGATGTTCCTGGATATTTCAGGATTCTGGCCCACAAGTGAGCGAGAATAGGCCAGGGGTTTAGTGTTGAAGACAGCATTTTAGGAGAGCTCTTGAGGCTGGCCATAACTGCCATCTCATAAGAATTCAGCACATTACAGAAACTTGCACAAGACTTCCCATTTCTCTTCTTTCTTCTTCCCACAAAACACAAGTCAGAGAGGGCATGAAAAGTGAATGGTGACAAGGAGTTTTGCTTCATAGCTGTCATGAGACTTTCTCAGAAGACAAATTGGTGTCTGCAAATATTTGGCTGTACGTATTTGAAATGTAACAGTCACTTTCTCTGTTTGCTAGTTGTCAGATGTTTTTCCTTCACTGATGAAGAGAGGAAGACAAACAGAAGAAAAATCACAACATGATGAACAATGAACCCCACAAACAGATTTCAGCTTAAAGACTGTGCGTTCCTAGATTCAAAGAAAAGGTATGTGAAATTAGGACTGTAAATGCATCAGTGTATAAAAATGGTGCAACTGCGCTCAGAGAATCTGACTCAGTTTCTGATTTGACACTGGCCTTTTAAGCACACTTGAGGAAACAGTTTGTGTTGTGCCTTTTCAAAGAACAGTAACCTGCAACAAATCCTTTTTCTGCATGCTCTGAGATTTTTCAGTCTTGTCAGTGCACCTGCAAAAGGAAGCAGCCCTTGACTTGAAAAGTAGGTCTGCATTCACCACCTTCAGAAGTATTCAACTGGTTAGGATAAACATGGTAACGTCTGGCAGGTGGCAGCACATGATGGTAGAATAAAAAATACCACAGCCTAGTGTTTTATTGCAAGGCATTATTATACTAACTACAAAAACATTTATGCCCCATACACAAGGTTCATTGATTTCTGGCTTCCCACATTTCCACAAGCTTATTTTGCTTAGCTTGTTGCTGAAGTTCCTGATTCAGCAAATCATGTGTAATAGCATGAACAATTTTGTTTGTTTGACTGCCTAGTGACCAATTAATACCTGCCTTCACAATAGTATGGATGGAAGTGCAACACATGGCAACATAGTTTGGACCAGCTGGACTTGGTAGGGGAGGTAAATACCCCTGTCCTCCGCAGCTCTTTCTCCCTTACCTCCAGTAAATCTGCATCTGCAGAAGTATGTGCTTGAATAGAGTACTTTTAGGTTCAAATAGTTCCAAGAAAAGCCCCAGTTTCAAAGAAATTTGAAAACTATGAGCGAAGCCAACAAATGTTGTATCTTGTGTCTACTTCAGGGGGAAAACACCTTTGGGAAGAATCAGAACATTAAAGTACAGAACAAGAAAGTTAATTTGGGTTCTACTCTGCTTTTCATCAGTGTTGCAGCCTTAAAATTTGCACAAAATAATACAGTAGGTTTGAAAAATTATCGTAGTGTCACCCCCATCAGTCAGTTAATCATTTATACAAGTCAGTTTCTACCCAGTATCTGAAGAAGTTAAGAATCCAGCTTCTTAACGTCAGTTAAGAATCTGATGGATAATGCTCTTATTCACATGAATTGCCTTAGCCTCATTTTCAATAGTGCAGATGACTATAGAAAGAGCAGCACAGAAAGGAGAAATTTAGTGTCATAATTCTAATGAGGAAAAAAGGTGCAGGATCCACATTTTATGGACTGAATGTCCAAATATACACCATTTAAAAAATATTAATGATCGTAAACATTAAAATTCCACATAAAGTAAAACCTGTATTTGAAGGCATGATTAGGATAAAACTGCAAACACCTGCTGGACTGGAAAAGAATATGTTTTGGTTTAACTTTCTTACTAACACTTGGTTAATTACTGGCATTTCTAGATGGTAATGAAATTATGCAAATGAAAATTCTCCAAGCACATAGATTTCTATAGTTAAAATTCAATTGTTGGCAGTAATAATGTCAGGATATTTTAAAGGCATACTTTTGCCTTTTTTTAGTAGTATTCTAAGACTACTACAGAAAAATCCTGGTTTATATTTCTTTGAGTGTTAGTCTTCATGCATAGTATGGTCAAATCTGCCATACCACTGTCACAAGCACTCCAGAACCTGGTGTGGAAACCTGTCCCATGGCTGAAATTCGCTGCTGCTCTACCTTGTCATAGCTACACTGCAGCCAGTGGAGATGAGGAGTTTTACACTGGACAGTGACATTACCGTTGTGCAGTCCTCCACTGCAGAGTTATTTTGAACACACACATGCCCTAGTTCAGCTGTGAATTTATACAGGGAGGTATCCCCAAATAAGGATGAAGTAGAAACTTGTACAGAGCTTTCTGAATACATGAATCTCCCACACCAAGCACACTGTCAAAATGAGTTCTGATTTGTCATTTGTGCTTTTGTTAGCCAAAATGATCACAAACCTTCTGTTTCAATATGAAAGATTGCAAGCTGTATAGGAAAGGTGCAGAAGCCACAGAAGAAAGCACTTAAAGAAAATTGCTTATTGAAATCCCCACAGCTGGTCATGGTCTAGAATAGAATCATTTGGTCAGCGAGTGTGCAAAAGGGTATCAAGCTAAAAATAGGGAGGAAAAATAGAGGGTAAAATTGATCTGAGAAAGGCTGTGACTGAATTTGGCTGTGAAGAGCACTCACTCTTTTTTTTTACTATTTTCCTATGAGGTAACTCTGAAAATCATAGCTAATAAAATGCAGTAGTTAGTTCAGCACACACTTTGATGGTAATTAGGAACTTGCTAACTTGGTAACTAGACAAAATTAAACGATGCAGTACATAGAGAGAAAGAGTGCAGGAGTCTATATACAAATAAGTCAGAAAGAAAGAGAAAGAAACAGAGAGAATATTACCTAACGATCCAAAATGTTCCTGGTAAGTAGGAAAATGTGTCAAGTCTGTTAATCAGGAAGGGCCAGGTCACATCTGCATTTACAGCGTGCATCCAGACATGGCTGAGGCCAATGCTAAATATTTTAATGACCTAATTTAGCTTTAGACAAGGCCCACGATTTGCTGATGCCTAGTGCTTGGAGTCATCAAAGAGCATAGGCACCAGAAGAAAGAGGGGGAGGGCAGGAGAGCACAAAGCACTCTGTTCAATGATGCTCTTCTGTAGCATTGCTCTTTTCATAAAAGACTTTGAGCCAGATTGTATCAAGAAACATACATTCTCATAATAATTTCGCAGATGCTGTTGTGTGACTTAGTGGATTCACTGGGAGTGACACATTCATGTCACATCTCACAGAAAGTATTTTGTCATCTGCTTAGAAGTGTAACATTTCCTGCACAGAACAATTCAAGATGCTTTTTCACTCCTTCCAAACTTGAACAGAGGTCTGGGTCTTAAAATTAATATTTTTAGTCCAGAGAGATCTATTAAAGCAGTTCTTGTTCTCAGTCATGTGCTGTGATCATACTGCATCACGTGGAGGACTTCTATCAGGATGGTATATATCATTCCTCCAGATCCTTAAGCAAGACCTCATTTGTAAAGTACGGATGTTGTATTATCTTCCCCTAAAATATTTTTTTTCTTTTTTACTGTGTTGTCGTCTCTCTTTGAGTGATTCAGAGGCCTGTGTACATGCTGTAGGCTACTGCTGATTCACCTCCAGCTGTGGCACTCCCCATACTGGCAGCTATTACATTGCCACAGAAGGACTTTATAAGCCAGGATTGAGACTGAATTTTTATACAAAGGCATCTATTATTCCAGCAGCTTTAATCAAACCTTGCTCAAAATTCATGAGCACTTTCTAAATATATTATTGCATGTGCAGATGTTGCAGGAACAGTATACCCCTTGAAAAGGTCAAAACAGAAATTATTTCTGTTGAAGTAATTAAGTTTTCAATAAGGTTACTAGTTATAATAACATCCTTGAAATTGTACAAACTACTTAGATGGTGAGCCTCTTGTAGGACTGGTAAAGTATTTCAGACTTTACAACTATGTGTTTCTCCATTTATACTGCAAAGGTAATACGACATCAATGGAAAGGGTCATATTTTAAAAGGAAGATTGTTCCCTGAGCCCATCAACTCTGTCTTGTTCTTATCGTTGCCTAAAGGAAATTACATCAATTATTTAGCTAGGAAAGTAATATTAAAAAATATTTATGTTTCCTTTAATAATATTCAACAGGAAGAAACAAGAGACAGCGGTATCATCTGAGTAGTCTTTTTCCTTTCACCGGCTGAAATCAGAAACACCTCAAAGGGCTCTGTCAATCAGGTGTCTGGAACTGTTGTTACAATTCTGCATTATCTGACTCGACTTTGCAGTAAAGTCTGTCAGAATTCATAGTCTGTGTTGTGGTTTAACTCTAGCTAGCAACTAAGCACCTTAGAGCTCTTCGCTCCCTCCCCTCCCTGTGTTGGATGTGGGAGAGAATCAGAAGAGTAAAGGTGAGAAAACTCGTGGGTTAAGATGAAGACAGTTTAATAGGTAAAGCAAAAGCCATGCACACAAGCAAAGCAAAACAAGGAATTTATTAACCACTTCCATCGACAGCTTGCAGGTGTTCCGCCATCTCCAGGAAAGCAGGGTTCCATCACGTGTAACAGTTATTTGCGAAAACAAATGCCATCACTCCAAACATCCCCCACTTCCTTCTTCTTCCTCCAGCTTTAGATGCTGAGCACGACATCATATGGTATGGAATATCCCTTTGTTCAGCTGGGGTCAGATGTCCCTGTTTCTTGTGCACCCCTAGCCTCCTCACTGGTGGGGTGGTGTGAGGAGCAGAAAAGACCTTGGCTCTGTGTAAGCACTGCTCAGCAATAACTAAAACATCCCTGTGTTATCAAGACTGTTTCCAGCACAAATCCAAAGCATAGCCCCGTACTGTCTGCTATGAAGAAAATTAACACTATTCCAGCCAAAACCAGCACAGTCTGTTAATGATGTAATCTGACCAAAAATCTTTTCTGGAACTTTACAGTTGGACAAACTGATATAGTCAGATGTTCTGGAAAAAAATAAATAATGTTATTAGTCATCTGCAGTTGAACAGCTAGAAATTTTCTGTCTCACCAACTTGCTGCATAGTTCTGAGCCAACAGTGGAACAATTATGTATGCTGATTAGTCCTTACTCTGGCAGACAGTTCTGTTGCTGTTGGCGCATATATTCAGATCATAGAATTACAGAATCATAGAATGGTTTGGGTTGGAAGGGACCTTAAAGATGATCTAGTTCCAACCCCCCTGCCATGGGCAGGGACACCTTCCACTAGACCACATTGCTCAAAGCCCCATCCAACCTGGCCTTGAACACTTCCAGGGATGGGGCATCCACACCTTCTCTGGGCAACCTGTGCCAGTGCCTCTCAACAAAGAATTTCTTCCTAATATCTAATCTAGATCTGCCCTCTTTCCATTTAAAGCCATTACCTGTTGTCCTGTCACTACCTGCCCACTTATGCCTAAGTAACTGTCAGCAAGACCAAATTTTTCATATTTGGAGCTTTATTCAAAGTTTAAATTCTTTATTATGGCTAGGGGGAAATATACCCAACAGAGAAACAAAGTACAAGTCTATTAAGCTTCAGAATGCATGTGAGAAGGTGTATGTGCCAGGCCAAGGGAATACATTATTACACCATGAAAAGACAGCACTTCATCTGAGAACTATTCTTAGATTTGCAACTATCAGTCTTAAGTCATAAATCAGGGGCCCAGATTTTTTTTTCTTTAAAAAAAACTCCATTACTTTGCATGTCTTAGACTAAAGGAGAACAATGACTAATAAACTGGAAAATAAAATAATCCTTTGGACTTCAAAGTTGCACTTTATATCAAAAAGACATCCTAGTTATTAAGTGGAATTTAAAAACCAGCATGTGTACACAAATACTTGGTGATGACTTACTGATATAAGGACAGTATAATAGCTTCCCTTAAAAAGCCTTAACAAATGTTGTGAGCTTTTTTTGTAAAATAAACAAGACTTGGCTTAAATCAATTCTAATATATTGTATCCCTGCAATTAGTCTATTATAACAATCAGATCTTAGTTTTGCCGAAAACTTGGCATCTAACTATCCCAAACTTTGGCACATAAGAAAGAACTGGAAAAAAGTAAACTGTTCTGATGATTACTTTAGCACAAGAAACTAATTAAAACAGAATCCATGTTATATAGCTCAAAACCATCTCTATTGTAAATCAAGTGAATCAGTTAATTATTAGTATTATCACAGAGCCTAGAGACACAGGGAATCAGGATCCATTATATCTGGGAGTAAATAAACACAGGAGACAGACTCTGCCCTGAAGAGCCTTCTATCTAGACAACTTGAAGTATGGCAAAGGAAATCATTGAAGTGGAGGAGATGAAGCACAGAGAGATGCTCATGGTATCTAGGAAGTTTCTGGAGATGTTATGCACTGCACCTACATATATATATATATATATATATATATATATATGTAAAATGTAGCATGATGTAATCCTTAATACATTCTAATCTGAATAGATTATAATAACCTTAGTAGTCTGCCAGGAGCTATCAGGCAATCCATGATGGCATTGCCTCAAGACCACATACTTAAAGTCATCAGTACCATGACTGTGAAGTGTGGCATTTTACTTCAGTAAAAGTTGGAACTTTTGAGCTGTTAATGAGAACACCCTTTCTGCAGTTACCTTTATAGGACTACTTATGTAAATATTAGTAATAAAAAATCATAACCACTTATTATAGAATATGGTTCTTTTGAGGGGGAAAAAAAAAGATAAAAATGCAAAGAATTCATTTCCCTGTTGCAACCCATTACTTTTCTCTGCCCAGGAAGTGTACATATGTACAGACAAAGGTAAGTTGGCTGCAGGTTTAATTTAACATTACTTGTTTTTTCCATGTTGATTGGAAACTGATATGTGCCTAAGTTGGCTAGTTCTGCCACCAGATATCTCCTTAGGATCTCATTATAAGAGGTCAAGGTACATTAATGGCTTGACAGGTCAGTTCAATGTTGCCTAGGAACCAGTGATCCTGACCTACTTGTGTTTGAAATGGGCAAACAAAGAAACATCCTAATCAGCAGTAAATATGTGCCCACTGCTTGTAAATGGAAGATTTCATAAATCTTGAGATCATTCAACCGAAGAAGAGAGAAAAAATATGAATTAGAATTTGCAGTTATTTAAGAGAGTTTATTGAATGTCTTAACTGCTAAAATCCCATAATCAAGAGAGAAGATTACATTAGATAATATTTCATTAAGCAAAAGCAGCAATAAGAAATCACAGTATTTCATGAATGGAAGAGAAGGAGATGTGTTCAGCAACATATGTAAATTCAAAGTTAAGGATTTTAATGTGTTGGTAAAGGAAGATAAGTAAACAAAGAAAGAAATTCATGGTTAATGGACATAATGGCAATAAGAATTGTTGCTATTTGTTTATTAATTTTAAAAAATGAAGAACAGTTTGAATCCATTAGTAGATGGACATAGATGGCTAAAAATAAAGCACAAAAGCCAGAAGTGTTCGACATAATTTTTTTCGGTATTTAAGAAATAACAGGATGATTGATTAGAACATACAAGCATGATGAAGCACTTTCCAGACCATTAGTAACTGGAGGATGTTAAACAACATCTACTAGGTATAAACATTTTTTAAATCAGTGAGTTTGGCTAAATTGCAAACAATATTACTAAATGAGTTAACTGTGGAGTTCTCTGGCCTATGAACCCTTATTTTTATTAAATCTTGGACCACTGGAAATATCCCAGAGGTCAGAAGACTATTAACTTTCAAAAAAGACAAGCAGATAGCTCATTGACCCAAGCTTCACTTCCTGTGGTGTTATTTAGTGGAAAAAGAAAAAAAGTCCAAAGAAACCTGATGAGTTTTAAATACCCATGTTCATTTTAGGGCACACATCTTCATTTTAGGGTGTGGGAAACATCTGAACTAGTAACTCCTCACAGATGAAGTTTTCCTTTTTTTTTTTGCTGACCAGTGCAGAACAATTTTGGCTTCTCTAATGATTTCAAAGAACCTGTTACATAATCTTTTGACTTACCAAATGTTATGTTAGCTTTCAGTATGATCAAACCCAGCCTGTTCCTCAGATATTTTGAGACTAAAATTTTTTCTTATTAGTCCTTTGCAAACCTTGGATACCTATGCATTTTGGATATGTATTAGAAACTTCTTTAGGGCATCATTTGAAAACATGTCAAGATCAAAATTTCACAAAATCTGGTCCCAGTAAGATTTCAGACATTAAGGTTTATTTTAATGCAAGTTAAATTTAATATCTGAAATGTAAAATGTGATTAAAAAAAAAGCTTGTCTTAGCAATTCTAATAATGACAATAGTAAACCAGTCTATACTGAACTTCATTTAGATCTGTGGGACTAGTTTCATTTTCATGGTCAGTTTTCTTGCTAAATTTTCCCATAGGAATTCATTAATTCAGGAACAGTCAACACATAGGTCTTACACTAATTCTTATTTCGAGAACTCCTGATTTTCAAAGGTATTGTTACTATCTTGATAAAGGCTCTTCTTTTTAAAGGTTCATCCCAAATTTTCTGTCAGCCTTTTGCTAGCCACAGAGTGTCTTCAGCCTAAATTTAGAGTACTCTTGCAATAACACTAGCCCTGCTTTTTGAAGCAGGAAATTCTCTATATTCTCCAACACAGTGAGCTTCTGCTCATATGTTTTCCTCTCATGACATCAACTAAGATGCAACCAAGTCACAGATTAATGAACTGTGAACTCCATCAAAGGGATAGTTTAACATACATTCTCCCCAGGGTCTTACCCATCTGCAGGCAAATTCTCTGTATGTTGCAAGAGTGTAATGTCTTTTGTCAACCCCAAGCAACCTGCTTTTCCATCTGTGGTCTCTCTGTATCTATTTCTGTTCAATAGCCTTGGGGAATAACTGATTGCTCTTTAAGACTATGCCTTGCACAGGAATATATCTCCAGATGCCTGCTACCACTTTGGTTCTTTAACTGGAAGGCTAAATCTTCTATGCCTACAGTTAGCTTATCCATGGGTTATCATGACTTTACATCTGGCCTGCTTTCACTCTGTAAGTTCCACCAGTAACTGTTGAAGAACTACTGGGTTTTTTGTTTGCTTGTTTGTTTTTTCTAATCAGTTGCCCAAAGGCTGTATTGATTAGTTCCTAGTTTAAGACTGTGGTTTCTATATCCTCCAAAGATGAACAGTTTTAGAAACATGAGCACAGGAGAGTTATTACCACACTGTGTTTGAGCGACCTGTGTTCTTATTAAAAGAGACGATGGTCATCACTCTGCTCTTCGGTATCTTGTACCTCAGAATGCATTTATTCTCTTTCCTTAATGAGCCATCACTCAGGTTATGTTTCATTCTCTTCTATCATTTTTTGATAGCATCTTCATCACATGTTAGATGTTCAAATCAAATTATGCTTCATAATTTTATCTATCAACATTGATCATCCTTTCACCTTTACCCAGAAAAGTATATTTTTTTCTGCATACTCATTCTGACTAGCAAAACAGTAGCCCTGCTTCCTTTTGGATCACTTTCAGGTTGGAGAACCTTAGTAGCTGCCCATACACTTTTCTTATCAAATGATATGGGTTGGAAAGCATCTCTGGTGGTCATCTGCTCTGACCTCCCTCCCATGCACAACTCTGCAGGTGTGTTTATATTCCCAGTTCTTGGCACTGAGCTGTTGCTTTGTAGTCCAGCATAGCAAGCCAAAGTGCATTTCCAGCATTAAGAATCTCCAGTGCAAGATATTTATTGGTCTCCATCTCTTTTGATGGATCATCTCCTGTTCTTTCTTTACAGGTTGTGGAATAGTTCTGTGAAGTGTCATGCAGCATGCAGCACCACAGAGTCAGAGAACTGTTTCATCCCAGCTGTCATTGTCCAGCATGAGATAGATCTCCAGGATACTCAAGCAATTGTCCAGCTTTTCTTCTGGCACTCCTGAAGTGCTGTTTTTCCAGACGGGCTGTCCCCATTCTCAGATCCATCAATCAGGATCCAGGAATTTGGACTCCATGCTTGGCTAGCAAGTTTAAAAGGGAGGACAGGGAGCTGTGAGGCAACAAATTGATTCTGGACATCTTGACTAACCTCCAATTTGTTTGTTCTGCCTGACTTCCTCTTTTACCTGTTCATTGAATTTTCCTTTCATTTCTCATCATCTTCCAAAGTCATCATGGTCTTTTGTCTCAAATCATAATTCTTAAGAAAGAGCAGTTCTTTATAACATGACACATCTTTCTGTACTTACATGCAGAAGTCCTCATGTGTCTGGGTCACTGCTCTCCAATGCAGTTCTAGCAGTTAGCTTTAAGAATGCTTGTTTTAAAATGTGTTTCTTGGCCCATTCCAAGTGGCCAGGCGCAGTCCCAGACCACCTTCTATACTATATCTGCTACACTTCACTTATACTGCAAACTAAGCACAGAAAGCATCCAGTTATGTCTAGTTGTGTACCAAACAATCACAGAGGGACAATATATTTTATTATTAATAGAATCATATAACCATTAAGGCTGGAAAAGACCTTTAAGATCATTGAGACAAACTGTTAACCTTACGCTGCCAAATCCAAAACTAAACCATGTTCCTAAGCACCACATCCACAAATCTTTTAAATAACTCCACGTATGGTGACTCAACCACTTGCTTGGGCAGCCTGTTCCAGTGCTTGAAAATCCTTCCAGTGAACGAACATTTCCTAATATCCAATCTAAAGCTGCCCTGCCACAACTTGACGCCATTTTCTCTTGTCCTATCCTTGTGGTGAGTTGACCCCAGCTGGGTGCCCAGTGCCCACCAAAGCTGCTCTGTCACTGCCCTCCTCAGCAGGACCGGGGAGGCCCAGCCCGGCCCCGGCGCGGGTCCCCCCGC
>JAVJGI010000062.1:31077501-31118787 GCA_035590275.1 Ibycter americanus | reverse complement strand
CGGGCTGGGCTGGGCTGGGGGGAGCCGCTGCTGCGGCGCCTGGACCGCCCGGCCTCCTGCGGCCCTGGCCTGGGGGCTGCAGAGTTTTTCCTCTCACATACTCTCATTGCTCTCTCCACTGCAGTGGAGCGGTTTTGGTTTTTTTCGTTTCCCCTTCTTAACTATGTTATCCCAGAGGTGCTGCCACCGTCACTGATGGCTTGGCCTTGGCCAGTGGCTGTTTTGTCTTGGAGCTGGCTGGCATTGGCTCTGTTGGGCAGAGGGGATGGTTCTAGAAGCTTCTTGCAGAAGCCAAC
The DNA here is from genome assembly GCA_035590275.1 of Ibycter americanus. NCBI lineage: Eukaryota > Metazoa > Chordata > Aves > Falconiformes > Falconidae > Ibycter > Ibycter americanus. The sequence goes on along the minus strand of JAVJGI010000062.1, from coordinate 31,118,491 downwards.
CCTGTAGCTCCTCTGCTACCAAAACCCTGCCATGTAAACCCAGTGCAGTAGGTGTCCGGTTTGTACATGGCAATGTTATTCACACAGCATCCTTAACACTGTCCCTCATTTTTCCTCTGCCATCCATAAATTTACTTTTAACAGCAGGAATTGCTTCTTATCCCTGCAGTAATGAAATCCAACCGTCATTCTTAAATGCATCTACTTAGATTATTTTCCTTCTAATCCATCTGAGCTAATTCTTTCAACTAAAGTCTGCAAAAGGGTGACTAATTGTGCTTAGTGCTTTCATGGTGTTTGTCATGTTCAAAACATTAAACAAATGTTAATTAATTAACAAATATACAGAGCTACAAATCTGCAAATCAGTCATCAAGCCTGTGTTTAATAGTTTGTCAATTAAGGTTTCATCATTTGGATTTTATCACAAGTCTTAGTCTAAAAGAATTCTTCATTCATTGTTTGAAGGATAATTGCAAATTAATCATAAGGAAACAAGAAATTGTTTCATAATATTATAAAGTCAAGTGAAATAATATAATCTAAAAAATTTGAAAGATTCCTACTAGATCTAGTTGTTCTATTTTTCTAGCTGATGACTCCTTCCATGCTCCTTCATGATGCAATAATGCAAACAATAAATACTGTTGCATGTACAACTCACATCTGTTGTATTTATCTCTACAAGATCTTTTTAAACTGAAGAAATATCAGTTCTTCATCTGTAAAGTGGCACTGAGGAATACTGAAATTAAAAATGGAAAGCATATCACTTAATGATAAGGGTTTACTCTTCAACCTAAGAAAAATTTCCATGTCATTAAAGAAATATTTCAATATCTACTCCAATAGGCTTTCACTGTATATCTCAAGTACAATTTGTACATGGCCACTTCTTACAATATATTGATGAGCATTCCTGACTTGTAGAGGCAGGATACTTCCTTTTCCATTGGTGTAGATGGTCTGGATCTTTGATGTAACAAGCAAACTGCAAAGTGCCTTTGACTCAGGAATGCTTTTCTATTTTTTATGACAGAATAAGAATTTAGAACTTCCCCTGTGGCCTTGAAAATCACAATTGTGATGTTTTCTAATGTATGTAGCAGTGTAAAAAAAAAAAAAAAGGTGCAGTTTTTGCCTAGCTTAGGTGTAATCTTGGGAGAAAAGGCTTGCCAGTCAACATGTCCATGTTCAGTCTTTCACAAAACAAACGTGTAACTCTGTCTTAGAAGTCTGATTTTGGCTATTTCTTCTAGTGTGAAGGAATTTTCATAGACAGGAAGTGTAGGTGGAGCTGTAAAGTTCTGTTACAAAAGGGAGCAAAAATAGCTTTTGCTGCATAACTGCATCTCTGCACAGAATAAACCAAAATACCCCCAAGCTAGGTCAGACACAGGAGCCACTAAGATCCTTGTCAAGTATGACCTATGATTAAATTTTGCTATTTTATGCTTCACTTTGTTGCATTGCTTCCAGCTTTGTAATCAAGAATATAACTGTATGCTGGAAGAAAATGTATGAGTTTTATTTTAAGCTATAGGGCTCAAAATGGACTCAAGTAATTTTGACAGGCAGCAAGTTTGCTTCTCTTCTAGATATAGCAAATAAATCATAGAACTGTAGAGTGATTTGGGTTGGAAGGGCTCTTCAAAGATCATCTAGTCCACCAAACCCTGCCATGACTCAGTGATCTTAAAGTTCTTTTCCAAATTAAATGATTCTATGATTCTACAATTCTATGATTCTATGAGCAGGGACATCTTTCACTAGATCAGGTTGCTCGAAGCTCCATTCACCCTGATTTTGAACAGTTCCAGGGATGGGGCACTCACAAATAAACTACCTTTGCAAAAACTTCTTTTGCAATATTTATATAGACAGACTAGAGGAATTTAGATGCACTTAGTAAGCTGTCATAGCCAGGGCAGGTGGAGTGCTATCAAGTGGCAGGTGAAAGGGAGTTTGTCATCTGGAATGGGTAAAGAAGAAAGCTGTTAGGAAAAGCTCACAGCCAGAGGAACAATTCTTGGTAAAGTAATCCAACTGAAGAGGACTATGCTTAAAATATTACAAACTAAAAACTAATAAAATGAATCATATAAAACATATTGATGAACAGATTATCAAGAGAGCCATGTTACAGGTCTACCTCAATATAGCAGGAGTCATCCTCAAGTGATATCAGTATATTTCCATTTATCTGAATTTCACTGGATTATCAAGACAGTTTAATAGTGGCACACCCATTGTTAAGCAGTTCTTCTTCCATTAGCTTGCTACCCTCCCTGTTGTTTGTTGGCATTTTTTGTAGCTGTTATTTTAAAGATACATAAAATTACCTCTTTGGTCTGGAGAACGAATTGCTGCTTATATTTGTTTTTCCTTCCTATCCTGGAAACCTCAGAATCATTCTCATCACTTTATTATTATTGGAATAAGAAGCACACACTGCAGCAGAAATGGCAAGTTGCTTTACTCCCCTGTGAAATGTGACTCACTTTTCTAAATATATTCTAATCTAATGTTGTCCCCTTGTGAATAAATAGTAGCTGTAAGTCCTATTAAAATACTGCTCCATCTAATCATGCGATAGGTAACATGATCTTGGTAACTCTGTGTTCCAACTCACGTGTCAGGCACCTTCATCTCCCACTCAGTGTGACAGGATTTGTGAACATGCTGCATTTCCTCAAGAAGACCCATATTGAACTCTACCAAAAAAACACTGTCCAAACCAACTCCACGAAATCTTGACAATAAGCCAATGCCAAATGGCTTCAAGATTTAATTCAGACCCTTACTGAGCTCACTAGTTTGACCTGGAGGTCTGCAAAACAAGCTTTTCAGATTTATGGAGTTTCTTGCTTTCAGTTGAGTGAGAGGAAGACTTTTCTTTTTTTCTAGGTATGACAACATTTATATTTGCATTTCTTACCAGAATCTGACTTCTTCTACTAGAGAATAAACAAAATCAACCCAAAAGTTACTGAATTTCATACTTAATCCCTACAACCAATAGATTTCACAACAATTTCTCATATAACATGGTCACAGTAATTTTCTTCTGTGTTTGAGAAAACCAGGCAGATTAAGTAATTTTGTCATCTTAAAATCACAGGAAGTGTAATTATAAATTGATCAGGATTAGAGCTGGGCAAGGTCATGGCTCCCAAAATTCCGCAAATAGAATTCAGCAAAACAGATGACATAGAAATGGACTGTTTCTTGAAGCATTTCTGGTTTGCATATGCAGAAGTTTCATAAGCTTAAATGCTTTTATATCCATGAGGCAGAGAACTAGAAACTCAGGGCCAGATGTCCATAAGGCACATCACCACATATGATATAGATACTTATGAAGATGATAGCCTGGAAGAATTATTTCTGACCCTGGTTACTAAGCAGAGAAAAACAATAAAATTGCATGCAAAATGTATCTTTACTTCTTTATTTACATTCCTCCACCCACTCCTCCTCTTCTCAAGTACATTCTTGAAGATTTAAAGAATATAAGTTCTGAAAACAAAAGAACGTGCAGCAAGTGATCTTTTCCTTCAAATAAACTTCCCCCCCTAACTCCACTAGTTCAGAGAAATATTTTGATGATATATGAACACAGGCTGCTCGCACAAATGTCAGTTTTTTAGCTTTATACCTAATTCTGCTTTGTCAAAGAGACTTCTGCAGCTTCTTAAGGTAAGTAATCTGTAATATGTGTGTCAGTCCTACCCAATATTGCACTAGCCAACCAGCTTTCTGTCGTGGGTTCCTTCCGGTAAAGATCTGGAGGAGTTAGTGGTCTTTGGCAAGCCACAACCTGCTGTACTGGGCCCTGTACTTGAGCTTGAGAAGCCTCAATTACTTTTAGCATAAGTAGCTGCTATATAATCAACCTTCTGGCAAGCAACACTGTGAAGGAAGGTGCTGGCATGCCTCAGGCTGGTCAGTGCTGCACTCTGGTGGACTTCATCCTGCCCTGTCAGAAGATAAATGGTTTTGTTTGCTACACAAGATAAAAGTCACCACAGTATGGGAGAAAGACTGAACCTCTCCACAGCTGGGATCTGCCACAACAAGCTGTGGGAATTCACCTGGGGTCACTCTGGTGCTGCACAAAAGTGGGGTTCCTGCCTTCTGAAAGGATGTAAGATTTACTTGCTATTTATATTTCTTTTCCTATTTCTGTCTTCTTGTTAAAGCAATTTTATTACATTATTTGCTGTTGTGCCTTTCTGATTGGGATCCAAAAAGAGCCCTGCACTCTCCATCCCCCCTGTGCAGGGTGCTCGCTGAGTCTTCCCTTTGCTTTCCATAATAACTACAGTATAGATGGCAAAGTGGTGGATGTGAATCACTGCAGCTTGCAAAAGTCAGTAATATACATGTAGCCAGGTAAGCTATGGACAGATAAAACTACATCCTCCATTGGTACAAACTGGTGGAGTTTCACTCATTTTATCCTGTCTAGGGGTTTTGATTATGAATATTAAAATCAGTTTAAATAAACAAGTAAACTGCAAAGTGCCCCAAGGTCTACATTTTTATACTTTGATATATAAAGAAGTGTTCTTCCCAAGAAGTGTTCAAAATAGCGCTAAAGTAGCCATGCACTTCAGTGAACCTTTGCCTCTGTGGAGAATCTTGTTTCCAGACCAGCCACCCCAGCATCTTGCATCAAAGCCACTGAAAGCCAAAAGCAGGGAAGGTTAGAGGGTTCCTATATATTTGCAAGCCTCAGAAATTCCATAGCTAATTGAGTTGTTCAGTTCTTCCCCCCTGCTCTCTAAAATGCACCTTTCACGGAAGAACTAACTACAGTAGCCTAACATGAACATTTCACTTTAGTCCAATTATTTCCTGCACAAAGAACTGTGATTTCCAAATAGCAAACTAGTGTAGGAGAGTATATTGGAAAGCCCTTATTATATACCATGTATCAAGATTAATTATTGCACTTAGCCTAAAGCACATCAGGTTAGTCTCTGTTATCATTTAATTATCTTCCTAGTTATCTTTTAATTATCCTGTTTCCCTGCTACTGCTAATATATGTAGGTACTATCCTGCATCTTTTTCTTTTACACAAGAGAACACTGCTTTTGAACTACAGCACAGTTTGTGCTGGTGTTTTGTAAATGTTACCTACATTTGAAAATCTTTTTTTTAAAACCACAGATTTCACCATGGTAGAATACCATCAGCACAGTGACTGATCAGAGTAAACAGAGCGTTTAATTGTTTTACGATAATTGTTATAATCTGAAATGTTACCCTGATAAACGATAATTGCTTTCCCTTTCATATATGTCTTTGCACACATTAGGCAGAATATTGATATGTGAAGCAGTGGGGATTGACCTTTCACTATCCATTCATTCCCTCCCCAGTGAATAAAAGATCTTATGGGATAGCTTCTATAAAAGCAACCCACACATGCTTTGGGTTGTTATTGAGGAGGATGTTTTGCCTTAGCGCCTTTTGATTTTTCTCAACAAGAACATTAACAGGCAACAAAACAAAAAAGTCTAATTTCATAGCAAACTGCAAGAGACGGTTGCTTGTGCAGTGCATGTTAAATTTTACCATTCTCTGCTACAGAAGGTGGATAAATTAACAGAAACAGGGGAAAGCTGGATAATGTTACAAATGCTTAAACATTGGTGACTATTCAGTATGAGTAATGCTAAAAAACCAATTGCAAGGAAACTGGATGTCATGCTTCATTGGACAACCTGATAATGGAGACAGTGTAGTGTATTGTCTGTTTATTGTTAGTTTAGCAAGAATAGTATGCTTCACATAATAAAGGGAATAAAATTTAAAAACAAACAAACAAAGAGCTATCTCTCCCAGAAAGCTTGTATAAGGCTCAGCTAGAGATAGCAGCTTTGCTGAAGGTACATGTGCACAAAATGTGCTAGTCTGATAAACGGTAACTGTCAACAATCTGTCAAATACCAACAATCAAATACCAGCTATCAACAATAACCTGATTACTAGCCCTGGCTTCAGCTGTCAACATCTTGTACCAAATCTGAAGACATTTTTGGAGAGCTGAAGCTGAAGGGACTCAAGAAGCCATTGAAGATGGGCTGCTATATTTCTGTTTTCCCAGATATATACTACTTGTATGTTTGGCAAGCACATCAAATATAGCTCATGAAAAAGAGATATTTGTTCATTTGTCCAGAGTTTCTGGATGTTCGGTACCTTGCTGAGAACAGAAGTAATAGTGCCAGTAAGTTAGCTACATAAATTCCCAGATGGGCACACTGATGCCTGTCACACACACAAACAAAAACCGCTTCACTGAGTATTCACATGGCGTATAGAAAAGGCAGCAGGATTTCCTCCTTTTCTTGACTTAGAAAAGTGATTTGAACTCAGGTCTTCTTACCAAAAAGTGCTCAGAGTGCTAAAGAAGAGCTTTTCATGGGGGCTCTCTTCAACCTTGCCAGCTAAAGCAATGCCAGTCTGCTTGAAAAAATTAAATGCTTGTTTTGGCTACAGGCAGCCCCATGCACAGCCTTTCCCCCTCTTCCCCTCACTGCCTTTGAGTATTTAATTACTTATTCAGCACAGAACATCTTCAGAGCAGCCCCTGATCCAGGAGCCCTCAGCCACCTCTGGAAGAGGACGCCTTTCACCAGTACCTGCAGAGAGAGACTGGAGGAGCCAGCTTTGGCTTCAGGGCTGTGTCCCCTCTGTCGCTACTTCACTGTGCGGTACTGAGCCTCACACGCCGGAGTCTGTGTGCTGGCATGCTGAGCTCATTCCACACTCCCTCCTGAGAAATATTTTTACTATTTTTCTGCACAGCCCCCCAGAGCTATGCAGGGAAAGGATCTCATTTAACCTTTTGCTTTGAAAAGGGGAAGATGCTGCTAAAGGGTATACTGCACAGTATTAAAAAGACAAAACTCTACTTGCTGGAGACATTGGTTTGGGTAGAGCTTGACATCAAACCATGAGGAGAAAATTGTAGTTCAGAACATTTTCACTTGTTCCTGTAATAATAATTGCATATGAAGCTGTGTGCTGCAGTGGCACTGGTTTTTGTCAATTAGTATATGAAAATGCTTGTTGAATCCAATTCTGTATGGATCTATGCTAATTTCATGGTATGTTTGCAGATTCTATCCTTCAGTTTGACAGATTTTGTGAAATGTTATATGGCAACATCTGACTTATTTAGTTAGAGATGCTGCCTAATGAGGAAAGTAATCAGTCCCACTAGCCTTTGCTTTCAAATATCAGTTCCCATTAGAGACATTTCTGCAAACCCTGACTGCTCTTCAGTCTATTAAGTGAAGATTTTCGGACTGAGAAAACTTTCCAAATCCACACAACATAATTTAACTGAAATATACTTACTTTCCCCTATGTATGTATTTCCATTTCTGCATTTTGCTAATAGTTTCTTTTTGCTGTAAAGATTTAAGCAAAGTTTTTCTCTCCCACCAGCCAATCGTTCTCAGTTGGTTGAAGTGGCACTGGAAGTACAATTAATCCACGATCTGTGATGATGCAGCTATTGCCATGACAATACCTTGTCACGCTTTTTTACGGAACGAGCGGGTAAGCTTTCTTGTAAGCCTGAAAATTCTTCAGTAATACTTAACACTTTTAAGTCTAACAGAAATTTACAGATATTAAATGCCAAATCATTATGGCAGTCATGACTGATAGACTGGTACTATTCTCCTTTTCCTATAGATAAGTGCTATAGTATGTTTTCCAGTATTGTCATTCAGTCAGCTGGAGAACTCTGTGAAAAACTAGACTCCTACATCCTAAATTTATGTTAAAGGCATTCTTTTCCTCATTCTTTCACTACTTGCACAATATTTATAAATGTAAACCAATTGTTAGCTTAGTCTAATGTTACATAAGCAAATTACTGTGCTATTTTTCAAAGAACGGAGAAGCTGAAGGACTACTTTTACTGCTGCTGCTGCTGCTACTACTACTACTACTATGATTTAAATTCTTGATATTGTATTTTACCAAAGTTGAGAACTTAGCTACAAAAAAGAAAATACCAAAGCTCATAATGCTTAAATCTCAGAGCAGCTGCAACTTAAGAAATTTGAACATGACTGCTTTTATATGAAGAAAAAATGTAAAAACACTCCAGAGTAAAATGTATGATCTTCCTCAGGTGCTTCACAAAGTCCACATTACTAATTATTACATACCTACTGATGATTGCAATGAATCTCTTTATTGTATAGAAATAAACTTTTTAGTATGGACTATTTGCAGAAGTTATAACAACATATGAAGTGCTATATAGTTTTAAGAAAGTTTCTTCTCGGTTCCTTAATGGAATTTGTAACATCTCCAAAAAATAGATTATTTATTTATTTGATATTTTAAATAAAATTTTGTAAATAATCTGAAGTGTTGTTTTCTCTTAGACAAAGCTGTGTAGCAGCTCACAAATTTCATTATCATTGTTTCGTAAAATGTCAAAGGGACCAAATGCACTGAACCTGTTATAATGTACATGACATACCTAGTGTTATTAATGACAAGTTCCTGTAATAAAATGAAACCATTTATCTTTGTTCAAATAAGATCCACATGCCCAGACTCAAGAGATCAGCTGGCTTCATGAATGTGCTTTTCTATATTGAATCATTAAATTTCATGTTAAAGATGACATTCAGAAAATAACATTGCGTAAAAAGGATATAATAAAAGAACAATAAAAAAATTACTCAGAGGGTTTAAAAGAGCTTGAATCATCTTATATGCCATTATTATGCAGATTAATAAAATCTATAAATTCTAATCCAAGCAACCCAAATATTCAGCACACTCAGAATCACAGTTCTTAGTTTTTTCCCCTCTCTTTCTGTAATCCCTTCCCATTTTTAAATGAGCTTTTCTTTTCTGTGAGGAGCTGAACACACCACATAGTTTCTTCTAGAACACCTCCATCATGTGCACTCTGCAGACAGGTAAACCCAATCCACAGGGGCTTTGCTTTGAGAATTTCAACTGGTTATTCTTCAGGAGGTTTGCTCTCTGTTTTGTGTTAGATAAAGTACAGAGTATGTTTTATTTTTCAGAACTGCAGGTTTTTGGCTAGCCATGAGCACCATAGACCCTCTGGACTCCTACCACGATGATTATCTAATCATCCAAGGAAAGAACTATCTGTATTTTAAGCACTAACCTGAGGTACCTGATCTAGTAATGCCATCATTAGAAGGTATACCACCATCCCTGAAGTGTTCTTCATGACTGGTCCTAGGGTGAATTTAACACACAATCCCCCTCTGAAGAGGACTTTCTTCCTCCATTATTATAGAAGTAGGGCAGGCATCTAAGTGCTCAGTATGAGTACTATGTGTATAGTCAAGGTTGTATACTCAGGAATGAACCCCTCCTTTTACTTGGAAGACTTACTCTGTAAATGGATACCTCTTCTGCAGAAATTACCATGTGAATACGTATTTGAAAGGGCTCAGTACATCCTCATACTTTTGTTATGCACATCCTGTCTCAATTACTGGGCTTGACAGACCTGCAGTTTAACATACACAGCTGTCTGTATGTTCTTACATACCTAGTGGTTAATTTTGCAGCGTGATAATACGGAGTTCAAGTAGGAAAACATTAGATGTGAGACTTACATGAAGATTTCAGCAATTCTGAGCAATTTGAGGTTTGCATTCTAGTAAATGTGTTCCTAGGAAGCGAGAGTGTCACAGCATTAAAATTCAAGACATCATGATTTGGAAGTGAAAGAAAATTGTGAATAAGATATAGTCAGAAACAACACAATTTAGTAGTAGGGAAAGGAATCTTAAAGTGCCTTTACAAAGGCACAACTGAAAAAACCAGTTTGTAAGGGACAATGCATCTTCATAACCAAGAGATACTGAAAGATCTTATGGGTAGAAAAGAAGCTGATATTAAAAACCTTGAGATATGGTATAAAAAATCATATCATAATATGACATTAGTTAAAGGTTTTCAATAGAGAGGGAAAGAAAAAAAGATATTTTGCATCATCAAATCACTGTGGCAACATTTACTATGAGCACAAGATACTGTAGACAGAAAGATACCCAGTTACAATACTGTTTCTTCCATAAATGGAAAACCTGCTAGAAAGGCAGATTAAGCAAAGGACACTCAATTAGCCAGTGAGAAGGTTTGAGACAATGTCACTTTCTGCTAAGTACATCATTAAACTGTATGGTGTAGAGTTTACTGTTTCATCAAACAAACAAAATGGGACAGAAACTATTAATGAATAAATATCCTATCTCTCTAAAACTTCCACCCAGTGCAATTTGCATTTAGGTAAAGAAAGTTAAGAAACTGAAGAGGAACATGCAGGAAAATTAGATATTATTTTGGAATAAGTATTTTTCAATGGCTATTCCATTTTGTCTCTCTATGGGGACTTTCATTCCAAAATAAACTGAAAGGTGCCATTCGGAAAGGCAAGTAACCACTATGAAATTACTCTGGAATAAAAGTATTTTGAAGAAGTCAAATGATGGCAGATAAACTATTGTAGAAAAGTGATCAGTTTTCTTCTTGTAGACCAACATATTCCTCTTGTAAAAATGGTCTTGCTGCAGGTTCCCAAGTGAAAAGTCCAGGTTATTGGTTAACAGTGCTATAGATGAGAAGTTGAGTATTACTGGTTTGCAAAAACAAACATTAAAAAAAAAAAACCACAACTAACCAAAGAAACAACAACAAAAAAAGAAATAAAAAGTGTCTACATATTCCTGATTCCCATTATAGTTTCTAAGAACAGTGAAAGCAGCTGCAAGAGGAGTTAGCCCTGCGGATAAAAGAGAACCAAGCATGAAAATCAGAGCAATGTGAGAGAATAAGACACTGTTACACAGTCAAGACAAGAAAGAGCGTCATGGCAAATCCTGAGAACATTAGTAAAATGAAAGAGGTTAAATATAGAAATATATTCCACTATTGTTAGTGGAAAACTTCCTAACAGGAATATTTTGCTTTGTAGAATACTTACCCTGGAAAAGCAGAGGAAAATAAAACCTGCATTGAAAATATTAAAAAAGAAAGAATTCTCAGTAAGATTTTTAGATCTATTTCCATGTTCAGTATCCTATTAAATGAACAGTCAGACTTAATTCAACTTTTGGCAATTTTCTTTTTTTTTCTTTCTTTTTTCTTGCATTCAGTATTTAAGTAGGCTATAGACATAATTTCAGGTGTGCTTCTGGTTAACCAACTATGTCAGCAGTTTGCTGTTGGAGAGTGCCATATAACAAATTCTGTAGTTAGGTTTCCTGTAGCAATATTTGTCTAACGAATTACTGTGCATTATCTGCAGCGATTCAGTCCCAAGATACAAGGTAGTACTCACTCGTAAAGAGCATGGTGGGGATGCTAACAGGTAACTACACAGTCATTACACTGAATATATCCTTAGGATGCAAGGAAAAAGCATTTCAAATGCAAAGACTGCTTCAGAAAACAAGGTTTTACAGAACTAATACAAGGACAGAGTACAGTGCTCCAACAGGCACCTTTATAGCTGAGTTTAGAAATAATTCCGAAGATAAACTTTTTAGTTTACTTCTGAAAGCACTCAAAAGGGGAGATTATGCCTTCATATTTTATCAGGGGTAAAGTTTCAGCTCACAACAATTCCACTAACTGTACTGGAATTAAGTCATTAAAACCACTCCTCTGCTCAAACACACTTAAAAAATGCAAAGTCATTACAAATTCTTTCTGATGCAAGCATCCTTAAATATAAATTCTGCTTCAGTTTTACCTCAGCAAGTGCTGCTGCTCAAGCCTAGTTTTCAATGATGCTTGACTATACCTTAAAAGAAGTGCTATTGTTGGTTCTAACTGATAAGCAAACATCATCATCTAGGTCATGTTAAGTATGGATTTAAAAAAAAAAAAAAAAATTCTCCCTTGTCAATTGATGAAGGTTATTTTTTGATAGAAATCATAGTGCAAGCTGCTTAGATGTCTGGAGCAATTAAGTCCACTGAGTTGAATTTCAGATCTGACCTGGCGTGTTTTTCTACTTCAAATACAAATTAAACTTTATCAGCTAAAGGAGAGCTATTGATGAGGCAGCATAATGGGTATTTTTGAGACAACTGGTTATGTATGAGCACTAGAGGCTTGTCAAGGGTGTAATACTAAAAAATGTCCTGAGATGTGAAGGTCCTTCTGCAAGGTTACTGTGTTACCACAGGTAATACTGATACTGGGTGTAAATTGCTCATGACTGTATCTTATTTATTTATCTGACAGAATTAAGCAATTTCATTTACTTGCATAAACATTAAGATGTTATCAAGAGCTGACAAACTTAGCAATACCCCCCAAAAAAAAAAAAAAAAAAAAAAAGAAGAAAGAGGTGGGTTTTTTTAATTGAATTAAACCACAGGACCCTCAGAAGAAAGATCTGCAGGATAAGTTCTTAATTGCTTCCACCTTTATTTTCTCAGTTTTATTTGGGTGTTTTTGTTTAATTTAACACTCCAGTGAACTATCCAATGAAAAAATGCTCCTGTCAGATATCAACTTTTACATTTTCACTTAAAGCAACAAATTAAGACAGTCAATATAAATCAATTTATTCTTTTTTGTAATGATTCCCAGATGTAGGTTCCAATATTTCATGCATCACTAAATCTATCAAGTAACGATTGTTTTCTTGGAGCTAACAGAGATGAAACCATTCATTTCTCTAGTGTCTTTTTCCTATGCTGATGTTAAGTTTTGCCTTAGCTGTTTCAGACAGAAATGAATGGCTCCCCCAAGGCAGAAAGAATCTGTAAATTTAGCTTTGCATTCCACCCCACATCCAATTATTATAGCAATCTTGCTACTACTGTTATAGTTAAATGCCTGTCAGTGTTTCTGTTATAACCCTTCCTGTGGGAGTTTATAACTCAACCATTAAAAAAAAAAAGCTTGCTCCAAGCTAAACCTTGGCATATCTGGTCTCAGCCCAGAATTCATTAAAAGAACAAATCAAAACAATAAACCTACAAAGCCACCTCCCCTGCCCCAACTTTCTAAAACATCTCTTTGGCTGTTTTTAATTTTTTAGAAGGGGAAAAGCAAAAAGTTTTCAAAAATTAAAAACTGGAAAAGGATATTCAAGTCCTCATTCATCTAACTCAAAAGTCAACAGCAAAAGTTGAGCAACATCTGGATCAAAAATGCTGGAGCAATCAATCGCTGTGTAAAATTTTGTTGATTTCAGAATCTGCCTGGATGCTGCTATGACTGCAGATTGCTGGCTGCTTGATGTTTCAGTGTGTCTTGAAGTAGGTTGCTGTATGGAATAGTTAACACCTACATGTTACAGTGACCTGATCTAAATATTGACACATGCTAAAGAGTGAAGGGACAACAGAAATATAACCAAAAGACGTATTCACACATTTTGAAAAGTCCTAATATGAAGCTATTGAGAGTAGATCTGTAGGAAGAACTACAGTGGTAACACTGTCAGTGACACACCCAGTTAGCATCCTGACCCATTAATACCCTGTATTTTTTAAAAGCAGTAGCACCATAACACATCAAACTATGCCTTTGCTTGTTAAGTATATATTAAAGTCCATGCACTTTCCTCTCCTATAGTGTTATAACCTGTGAAAAACAGCACTCATCAAGCAACTCAGAAGACCAATTTTGGACTTGGAGAATTCAATACCTAGAACGGGGATAGCAACGGTCACAGATATGGTCTTAAAATATAGCCAGGAGCAACCTGTTCTAATATATACCACTTAGTGAAACAGTGTACTGGAGAACACTGGAATGAACTATGCTACCTTAGGATGCTGGAGAAAACATTTTCAGAACTTTGATTTTCAGACTTTTTTTTTTTGTGGTTAGTTGATTGCACTTGTTTCTCTGCAAACCATTATTCATCCTTTATTTTGTTGACGTTTTCTAAATTACTTCACGAAATTATCAGAGGGCTTATGGTTTCAGAGGCTTCCCCAGGTCTGCTTGAGTAACTCAATAACTTCTGTTCAATTTGCCTTTCTTTGAAGTTATAAAATGTCCTGTGCCATTGTTCTGTGGCTTTAGAACTCCCCGTAATCTCACTACAGATTAGACTCAAGTAATTAAATGTATCATCAGCAGGCTGTCTCCACAGCACAACTTTTTACAGATCCTTAATTAATACATTGAAATCTACTAGCCTGAGTACAATACTGGCTCTCCCTCACTTAACTTTTTGGAATCCTGAAATAGATCACTCAAACCTCTCTGATTTTGTTGGGGTTTGGGGTTTTTTTTTGTTTGTTTGGTTTTTTGTGTTTTGGTTTGTTTTTTTTTTTAATGTTTGCTTTCTTCTGTGTTCAACTTTTAATTCCATTTTTACTTCCCTTTCCAGGATTTGTTCATTTCTTTAAGACTATTTTACTTTCTCTCTTCTCTTTTATGAGGTCCAAGTATTTCAATAGTCTCCTTACAGTAAATGAACTTATTATACATGTGGATACAGTTCACTGGACTGAGTTGGCACAGATCCTTTCAGTTCTAGGAATCATACCAACTGAAACCAAGTGAGGATTTGACTCTATGTGTTTTGTACAACACAGATATGATAATCTGAGATGGAAGTAGACTTATGTCCATGCTTCAGATTTCTTACCTTTTGCTGGATTCTGCTTGATTGTCATAGCCTGTATTTTATGATTTAATTTAAGCATAATTCAGTTCTGTAAAGTAATCTATTCAGCCTACTTGTTATTTCCTGAGGTTGCCACAGGATATATAGAATGAACTTGCTGTGAGGTGTACGTGTATTAACATGCAATAGTTCAGTGATTTAATTTACAATACTAAGTTCTTGCTCTATGTGAATACAATCTAAATGGCATAAGGAGCTCTTAGAAATGTATGGAAACACTGTCTTTTATTTATACTACTTTGATAGGCTGTTGCAATACAGAGGCTAAATATACTTGTAATATCCCTGGTCCATACTTGTTTGTACTCCATTTTACAAGGAACTCACACAAACAGTGGGAGCTCCCTGATACCATCCTGTTGTGGTTTAACCCCAGCCAGCAACTAAGCACCACACAGCCACTCGCTGACTCTCCCCCTGTGGGATGGGGCAGAGAAACAGAAGAGTAAAAGTGAGAAAACTCATGGGTTGAAATAAAGACAGTTTAATAAGTAAAGCAAAAGCCACATGCACAAGCAAAGCAAAACAAGGAATTCATTCACTACTTCCCACCGGCAGGCCGGTGTTCAGCCGTTCATCCAGGAAAGCAGGGCTCCATCACACGCAGCGGTGCCTTGGGAAGTCAAATGCCATCACTCCAAATATTTCCCCCTTCCTTCTTCCAGCTTTACATGCTAAGCATGACATCATGTGGTATGGAATAACCTCTGGTCAGCTGGTGTCAGCTGTCCCAACTTTTTGTGCACCCCCAACTTACTCACTGGTGGGGTGGGGTAAGAAGCAGTAAAGGCCTTGACTCTGTGTAAGCACTGCTCAGATCAGCAATAACTAAAACATCCCTGTGTTATCAAGACTGTTTCCAGCACAAATCCAAAGCACAGCCCCATACTACCTGCTGCGAAGAAAATTAACACTATCCCACCCAAAACCAGCACACATGCTGGCTTATTTTGCCAGCCTTACAAATGGAAGGCTTAAGCCTTAGGAAGACATTCTGAAAAGAGCATAGCAGTGACCCACTTCTTTAACCATGTAAATTAGTGCAAGAGGTTTTGGTATTGTCTTCCATGTCGATAGATGTTGACTAATGTGGATATATTTTCAAAAGTCCTAGCTGACATTTAAGCTTTTCAATCTGATTCAGTGAGATCTGGAGTGCTATCTCCAGCTCCTCCATACTGAGGACTGGTCTTGTGCACTGGTCAGATAGGTTCAGCCTTCTTCCTACACAGCTAAAAGTACGTAAAATGCAACTTCTTAAAACATCCTTAAAATGTGAATCCAATGAGCTGGGTGACTGGGAATCAGGCTGTTGTGTGGCATTGCAGGTGGAGGTAAGACAATGAGCTTCCTAATGGGGAAATTTGTTTGAAAGGACTTTCCTACAAGGAATGACTCAGAGCTGTCACCAAGCACCATAGACCCTCCCCACCAGGAGACCAAAAAAGGTGATGCCATTGCAGATACCCAAGCACACGATATATGGAAGGCTTTATAATTAAAATTAAAATTTTAAATGTAACAAGTCCTGAGACTAGATAAAACAAAGATCTACTTGTAACTCAAGAACGTAATCTGCCCTGAAATAGATAGCTAGACTTCCTGTATAATGTATGAAACATATTAAACTTTTCATAATGGATTTGCATTTTTAACAAGATGTGTGAGGCAGACAATACAAAATCCAATATAAAAAAGCATTCCTTAATTCTTGTTTCTAGTACTCAAATGTCTCACTCTCTCTATTCACTCATAGCCTTGTATCTTCTCCAAGAAAAAGTATTTAAATCCTGTTTTTAAAAACATTTGGAGCCACTAAACTGGAGTTATTGCACTATCTGAGGAAATAGGCAGAGGTGAGGACTTTCACATACTTACCAGCTGAAAGGTTTCAACAGTCTTCCTGACTTGAGAAAAATCCATATCCATAGGAAAATGAATTTATTTATTTCCTTTGTGCAAGAAGACTCGACTCTATACTTTCCCAGGGAAGTGTCCAAACCATAATGGTTTTGCCCTATCACTCTCCTGGGGAAAATGTTTCATTTGCATTAAATAATGAGAACCTCTGTAGCCCAAAAAGGGAGAGTAAGCCTAGCTTTATGGTCTTTCAGTACAATACTTAGTGTACTAAGCAGGAAATCTGGATTCCAATAACCATTCACTTAAAATCTGCAATTTTATGTTGCTACTATGAGTATTATGGCCTGGTGGCCCAGGGGTCTCTTTTAGTATTTTCACGTACAGAACACTACAGAAGAATTTGGGCATTGTTGTATTGCAATTGGCAGTTTACAGACAAAAGACTGTGAAATTTCTTGCACTGTCAAGTTGAACTTTTTGAAAGACTCCTATTGAAAAGCAAGGTCAAATTGCAATTTTAGGAGGACAATAGGTTTTGTGAACTCTCTCATCACTTCATTTTGCCTCTATGCAAAGAAAATTGTATCTTATGTTCCAAGTCACAGTACATTTATTCTCAGGTAGTTTTACAGTGTATTCACCACAAAATATTTTCTGTCAAAATCTTTATATCAACCATAGAATTGTTACAAAAAGTAACTATGCTTCTATGGCTTGAAAGGAACAGATTTCATCTGGGGCTGGCACACCTTTTGTCTCACAGCATAACTGAAATATATTTCTAAAGATTTAAGTATAGTGTAGTGATCAATAAAGAAGGAGTACAGCCACTTCTGTATTGTTTAAATAAAGGTTATAACCCCACTCACACCATTCATGGTATTAATTGATTCCTGATAATAAGGAAATCTAAACAGGTTCTTCTATGGATTTGAGCATCATGAAACTGAAGCTTTTCAGACACGCTAAAGAAAACATTTTTCCAAACATCATAGTAAACTGGGTAAAAATTATTACTTCCAAATCATAAACTAGGAATTAATGACTATTAAGCTTACGGGCAAAATATAACATCCACTGGAAAGCCTCAGATTTATTTTTGCATTTACATATTTTAAACCTCAGGGTTTCAATACAAAATCTTTATAATAACCCCCCTATGCATTAATTCTAAAGCATGGCAGAGGAAAAAGCCCAAGTGTGCAACTCACTGTCACTGTGGGCTGGCTGGGTATATCCTACACTATTGAGGATGACCAGAGAAGGTAAACAAGTTTGTTTATGGAACGGTTCTACAGTAAACCATGGCCTGTGTGGTCATTTGTGTGTGACCTGTGGTTTGATTGTGTGCATCTTAGTGCTATTACCTTTGCTCACTCTTACAGGAAAAAAAGCTGTAAAATACTGACCTTCATGAAAAGTTATACATCCCTAAAAGCCCCTTACAAACAGATGACAACTCAGTACGAGTGCTTGAAGCCAGTTTAAAGCAATGGAGGATGATGGTGGACATGTGAACAGGGAAGTTGGTAACATGCCAATCCTAGCTATCTGTTGTATACTAGGTAATGGATAACTGCTGTGTACTGTTGGCTGTGCATATCCACACAGTAAAATAACACCTGAACAAAGGTTTTCATGAGGGACATTATATTGCCACCCTACAAATCAACCGGACATGCTATTTTGTCAGTAACATGAAACACAAACCAGGGTCAGGAATCACAACTTTTATCCCGTCTTTTCCTACAGACCATACAGATCCAGCCTAGGTCACAGTCCAGAGTAAGAAAGCTTACAACAGATCGAGAATTAAGTTGGCATCCCTTGATTTCTTTGTAGTGTTGTAGTATCCAGCTTCCGCCTTGGAAGTTTTTGTGATTTTTGATCTGACCATGAAGCTTTTCACTGAAAATGGAAATCTATGCCTTTCTACCTCCTCATTTATACCTTCACAGGGGAGAAATAATATCAGTTGATGTTGTCATTCATATGCGATATTCCCCAGGAGACGGATCTAAATCTTCATGAGGCTTGAAGGGTCACTTGTATGTTCTTTGCTTTTCACCTGCAGAAGGTGATTTATAAATGACAAGTTTATGATTGAATAGCTTTTGCTTGTCCTGGTTTAAATAAGTGACAATGAACAACCACTGTACTTATAAACATGACTGAAGTTTATTTTGGATCAACTTTTTATCTCCTATTCAACCTCTGTGAAGCGAGCATAAGCTGTATTAGGACTAATTTCTTCAATCAAAAAATAAAACTTCTGTTATTTAGCATGTAGGCAATTTTTTCTGTCTTCAACAGCCTTTGTCAGCATCAGCCTCATAACTTTTAGCATGCAAATAGATATAGTTGCTGTTATGGAAATTGTAGAATTCAGATTCGATAACCTCAAAGCTGTAGATGTGAAGTAGAAATGCCATTAAATTCTCACTGTCCCAATTCACTAAAAGGCAAGATTGACCTGGGAAAGGGCCAATCTATACTCACCTCAATTAATTGTTAATGTATAAATTAATCTTATATTAAGGTTGATCCACCACATAATGGATTCAGCTCCTGCTGTTAATGCTATGAATCCCATCACAGCATTTAAAAGATGCCTGCCTTCCTCCCCCTTCTCCCTCCCTCCCACAACATGCATACATTCTTAATAATCTTTTCATTTTCATCTTGCAGTATTGTTGCAGAGTTAGATGGGAAAGAGATGATTTTTGTGATGGAATCAATGTGGAGCCTGACTTTCTGCTCAAGTACATCTGTGCTGCCCACAGAAAAGATGGTGTGACTGTAGTTGCATTTATGTGGGTTTTTGTTGGTACGTACAATTTATTATAATTTTACAGATTAAGTAAAGCTATTTGACTTAGACTGCAGGTGGTACCCAACCTCTCAGCTTTCTGGCGCAGGCCTGTAGGCTTCCTTTCTCTCTGAGGCGCACTTAAGCCTTTCTCCAAATAACCATTTGTCCTATAATTATAATGTCTCATCAATATCATGCAGGGTATCTTGTTTGTTTTTCTGTAGGAATGACAATGTGACAGGGAACCTGATGGGAGTTTTGCATTTAAAATATTGCAATATGTTTTGGTTGGGGTTTTTTTGTGTGTGTGTTTTTGTTTTGTTTTGTTTTATTTTGTTTTTTAATGGGTAGATTTGCACTTGGAGCGTGTTTCTGGAATAGAGCAACACTTGTTTGAGCTCCAGCACTGATCATGAGCAACATGTACCCTAAAACAGAGTATTATATTAAAAGAAATCTTAAAGATCAAAAGCATTTATTTAGTCCTTAGTTGTATGCAGTTCATCTAAAAGTTATGTATTCAGTTTGAAACAATCACCTAAGCTCACTGACTCTAGTCAAAAGAAAAAAAGGCACCACAAAAGGGAACTACATCCATTGTTCTCCTAAACACATTTCCACATAGGAAAGACCTTTCTTTCAGTTAAGGAATTGCAAAGCTTGAGAAAGGATAAAATGCTTACATATATGGTGATTGTTTAGATGCCCAGAGAAATGAGGGACAGCTGTTAAAAGACTTAAAAAAATAAAGTGAAAGAATACAAAAAGCCATTTGAAGTAAGAAAATATCCTTCAAAAACATAAAGTCATGTCCACATGAGGAAAATACAAAAGGACATTAACCCTGGAAAATTAAATGTAAAAAGCCCAATAACACAAGAGACACTCCCCACCCACTCCCCCAAAAAAGTGAGGAATACCTTGTTAAGGGAAAAAGTTCAACAGAAAATCGCCTGTCAGGGAGTCTGTAGGGTTGATAAACCATGAAAAAGTGAAGGAAGTGCCTAAAAATTTAGGAGTAGAAGGAAAAGTAGTTTATTCTTTCACATCTGTGTCTATTGCTGGAGATCTTAGGCATTCCAACACTAGAACATTTCTTCACAGAAGGCTTATCAGAGCCTGTCTGAAATTCAAGTGTGAACATAAGAGGTTTCAGCACAACTCAACAAAATGAACAGTAACAAATTGATACAACCAGTTGGTATTCCCCCAAGAGCTGTAAAGGAACTTGAGTATGAAATAGCTAAACTGTCAAAATTGAATGCAGTAATAACTTCTCATTTATAACTGCGCTAGGACCATAGAATGAAAGGTAACATATGTGTTTCTTCTGGTTTCTTTGGAGGGGAGGAGAAGGGTGACTTTTTATTCTTTTTTTTCAAAACACTTTAAGGAGGACCAGTTGAATGTTAACCAGAAAAACAAATCAAAGTAATACAAAATGAAAGAATGAGATTTGTGGTCCTAAGGATTAACAATAATACTATGGAAAAGTTAATATGGTTCTTATAAAAGAAAGTCTGAACATAAAACATTTTAAAGTAGTCAAAAAATGTGTGGACAAGAGAGGTGGAGTCAAAAAAGTCTAATTAGCTTGCTTAAGGGTACTTGACAATATTATTCAATGAAAGGCTTTAAAGAAACAGAAGCATAAAGGGGGGAAACCATTCATCTTGCAAGTTAATTACTGGTTAGAAGATAGCGAATCAAGGATAGGAATAATTAGGCAGCTTTCACAGTGTAGGGAGATCACCAGTGGAAACCTACAGGGACCTATTCTAAGACTTTTGCTCTTGAAAATACTAATAAAGTCATAATAAATGGAAACTCATGACAAAATTTGCCAAAATAACTATCCAATTCACATTTGTAAAGATAAAATCATGTTAAATTCAGCATCAACAAATGCCAATGATGTACCTGAATAAACCCCCTATCTTTAATTACAAATTAAAAGTCCTGAAGTAGCTATAACAAAAAAGATCTTAGACATATAAGCAGTTCCATCAAAACACTTTTGCAGTGCTTGAAAGTGGTCAAAAAAGCATAGCTAGGTATCAGCAGTCACTAGGAGCTAAGCAGAGAACAAACACACATAACAAAACTCTGCCATTGCAGAAATCCATCATGCTTCCTCCAACAAAAGAATACTGCACAGAGGTCTGGTCCCCTACTTCAGATGATTTGCAGTAGTAAATGAAAAGAGATGATGAAGAAGGACAGCAAGGATAATCACAAGTAGGGAATGAAGAAGAGAAAAGACAACAGATTCAGATTTTGAAATGAAAAACTAGTCCAGCTACAAAAGGACTGTCTGACTGGATTGCAGATTTACAGCTGGAATCCTTTAAATGTGAGATAATCTCCCAGAAGCAGACATTAAAAGATTAAGATGGACATTATATCTAAGCACTATTAATTTAAGAATTGTTAGTGGAACTGAATGTCTCAATGTCTCTCTTTTTATGTTCAAAATCAAATCCTCATTTTAAATCCATACAGAGATTGTCCACCTATGAAATCATCATTAAATCAAACTGCTTGTTAGCAGTTAGTAGTCCATTGTTGTTTACTTAACACAAATGTACTGAGTTTTTCAAAGGAAAGCTTTGAAAAATCTCCATTACTCTTATCCTTATGTGTCAAAACATATTTTTCTGATTTGAAACAGTTTATTTTCTAGAGATGTATGTAATCTATGTAATATTGATGTTTTCTAATAATATAATTTTAAACTTTTTTTTTCTCAGATTAGAAGAAAAATGGAAGCTGATGAATGTGTCCTTGTTCATTTATTAATGTTTATTATCTCTTCAGAAGTTTTATTTTGTGATTCCTTTTAAAGAGCGTTAAAAAACCCAACAAAATCCCTGAATTTATTCTGGGTCAAAAACGCAATGTTACAGTGAAAATATTAACTTGAAAAGAAAAACATGTCTATTGTAACATATTTACACTTAGGGTACCTTTGCATAATTCAATAATGTACCCTACAGGAGCCCATGAACTCTCAGATGAACCACAGGCCTCATTTTATCACAGAGTGCATGAGCTAGGACAGCACCAAAGCTCACTAAATGATTTTATCACAAGTCTGTAAAATGGTTTTTGTTCTTGCAGATTGCTGGGTCCACTGAAGTTTCGAAAAGCATTATAACTCTAAATGCAAGTTGAATTTTTCTAAGAGAGTCTTTGGTTCTGTTCAAGCCTTCAAACTCCATGGTACAATGAAAAAGAATAGGATAAGAAAATAATTAGAGAAAATATAGCAGGAAAATATCCCAAAATTTTAACAAGGTAATAAATGTAACATAAATCTGTAGTTATTTTGATTAGGGTTATTGGAGTCAGAAACTTCAATGACTCTGGGTGAACTGAATCAACAGCACTAAAAGAAGACAACTGACAATATACTTACAATTCAAAGAAAATCATGAAAATTTTGAATGCAGCTAGACAAAGTTGCATTATAAACAGTGAATTTGTTTCAGAGTTTTCTGTGATTGATATATTTTTTTCTGGTGAACCTTGTTCTACCCCACTTAAAATGAAATAAATTACTTAACTGTATTTTCTAAAATGGATTCCAAGTCAAAAATGTTAACTGAGCTATGCACTGACAGAAAATTACTCTTTGTTGAAGAGCTTGTAGGGAATTTCTAAGTTCCCTTGGAGCATTCATCTTTAAGGCAGATAATATAAAAATGAATAAATAAACACTGGCATTAAGTAGAAAGAGAATGAGAAAGTAATATTTGTAGTAAAAAGATTTGTACAGCCAAGGGCCAAGATGGGTCTAACCAAAACTGTATCAGCACTACAATAAAAGAATCCTGATATATTCTTCTAACACAGCATTAATGTCTTGCCATAGTGGTGATCTTTGTGACCTTAGCAAGATCTACTGCAATTTCTCGTGAGAACTCTGTATTGACTTACAACCTTGGTGATACACGGAGGGACATATAAATGACACAGATGTGCTATCAGTTATAAACATAAGCTTCTTTTGGATCTTTTCAAATCCCATAGTTCATTGCTAAGGAACAGGAATAAAGTAAATACATTTTGTATGACACAGAAATGTCTCAGTTGTAAGAAAGAAAGTATCAGTAAATGTCATGAGCTGAATGTAAGGGGACACTATGTAGAGCTGTGGACATTATTACTTAAAGCATATCATGTGCATCACCAGCTGCACTTCTAAGCATTACATCTGCAAGTCATGAAGCACTTCTTTAGAATGAAGATGTCATGAGCCATTGTACAGACTTTGGCCTTTGAATACTCTGCTCCTTGGGAAATTGTTCAGCTGATTTTTCAGTATTTCCTGAATCATTCGGGAACCGGATAGATTTCATTTAAAGACCCTTTACCTTTTTTGAGGTCTGTAACTGTAGTTAGGTTTTAGGGGTAGACAGTTTCATCCCTACTGTGAAGATAACAGTATACATATTTACATGAATTGAGTGTGAGAAGGTGCATAGGGGGCTCTTATTTACAGTTTAATCGATCAGTGTTTAAAAAATGTCCAGTATGTCTTAAAGCATATTGATGTCCCCAGTGTGTGACTAAAAGCTTAAGATATTAAATTTGGCTGATTAAGAATCATTTGTATTCTCCTCCTGTTGGCAAGATAGAGATATATATATATATATATAATGATTTTCATTAAGCAGAGGCATGACAATCAGCTGATGTATAACTTACTAGTAAGACTCAAAGTTATAGGCAAGTAAAAAGAAAGAACAGTCAAGGTGATGAAAGTGAAAGGCAGGTTCCTAATGCTGTTTTACCAGCCAGCTTTATACAGCCAACTTTATCCTTTTCTTAAAGCAAGATCTCATAAGTAGAGGGCTCTTTTTTCCTTTAATTGTAAGTAAATAAAATCCATATTATAGAACTTATATATATATATATATATATGAAAATATATTTTCGAAGGTCCTTGAAGACTTTAGCCTCTAGCAATTTAAAGTGGCTGTTCTCCAGACTATTAACCAGCTTCCAAATTGCTTTTATAGTTCTCATTTTTAAAGGGAAAAAAAGGCCATAAAACTTTAGTACATATGACAGCACTAAAAATCAGCATAAACAATATATATTTTTATATGTAAGACCTGTTCATTACAGAGCGACAATTAGATGCTTTGAGATTCTGAATGTGTTGTGATTAATGTATTTCTTGTTTGCATCAGCTTCACTTCGTGCCTCACTACACACCCAAGGTGTCCATTAATCAGCACTGCTGCATAGTCTGTCATATCTTGTTGCTTAAAAAACACAATTACTTAGGGTGGGAGGTATCTAGAACTACACCAAATTTTTCCACTTTGAGCTTTAGAACTTAAGTGGCTTTTGCAAGACATTTTATCATCATTCTAGCAGTTTCACAGGCACATGAACATCTAATGTAGAAGCTTTTTAAGGTGTAGAGATCCTTGTTCTCCATTTAAGGAGTTTTATTTGGCATACTGTGCAGTGAGTTACGGTAACTTCATTTGAGAATTTCAGCTGCAGAAGGATGGTACTGGAATTACATGGTTGCTGTAATTTAAAATAAAGCATGATCTCTTGGTCATCCTCCAAGTACGACAGTAACACCATGATGAATTTAATGAAAAACTGAAAATATCTGTATTTTGAAGAAAATATATGAAGATAAACTGAAATCTCAGGTACGTTCTATCAAATATCATTTGGAGGGAAAAATAATTTTTACTGACAGTCACAGTTTTGTGCAAACAATCATAGGAACCAAAATTTCTTATTCTCACTTCTCTAAAGGACCATCTCTCAAGTTGTACTGTCATGTTTCTCCTCAAAAGGTATTTAAAATATGAATAAGCGCCCCCCACCCCCTTTTTTTTTTTGACACAGGGAAAGCAGTGTTTTTGTCAAAACACAGAAATATATTGATAAAAGCAAGGGGGGAAAATAGAATAGTTCCAGTTGGAATTGAATAGAATATTTCAGTTGGACACGTCTTACAAGGATCATATAGTTCAACTGCCTGACCAAATCAGGCCTGACCAAAAGTCAAAGCATGTTATTAAGAGCATTGCCGACATGCTGACAGGCCTGGGGCATTGACCACCTCTCTAGGAAGCCTGTTCCAGGGTCTGACCACCCTCCTCAAATGACTGAACTCTAGACGGGCCATTACCACCTTATACTCAAAAGATCTTTCCATCAAGTCAGTCCCATGGTAATGTGTTCTGTTACTTGGCTATGTTTTATAGATGAGGAACTGAAGCAGAAAAAGATTTGAGCCCAAATTCTGCCTGTATTATGCTCTGTACCACCAGTTTCTTCTGACCTCAGTAAAGTAAGTAAACCAGAGAACAGTTATGATGCATGATTTTCTCAAGATACTTTGAAAATCTGGTGAGATTTGAAACAGATTTTTACCAGCCTTCTAAATGAATTCTAAACCTAAAGATTGCCAAGCAGGATTTTAGTATCTTGTCTTTTCATAAGTTCATATAAATTCCATTGTTTGACTGTTTTAATGAAATTAATCCTATAAAAATCTGTTTCTTGAGATTAAGCTATTAAAATAAACATATTATGTATGTTAGTATGCCCAAGGTTTAGATGGATATTTCTCTAGACTTTTGTTCAAAATTTATCTGAATATGAATAGATTTGAATAACTGGGAAATCTACATAAAGAACCCTAAAAAATTCTATTGTCAATTCAAATTTATTTTTTCAGTATTCGGACCCCAGAAACCATTTGTGTACCATTATGATAGCACAAGGTTTGTGTGCACAAAATGCAAATAATTTTCTTAAGACATAGACCATGACAGATACGTAGCATGTAATTTCTATAAGGTTTATTCATCTAAAAAAAACCCCAAAGCCAAAATTAAAATAAAATAAAAAACAAACAAAAACCCCCACAAATAATAAAAGGGTATGGTTTACATGATAAAGCAAACAAAACAGTAAATGTTGAGTAAGTAAATCAACTGCTTTGTGAATGGTTGACAGACTCAAAATAGCTAATTCAAAGGAATTTGTAGAATATTTATAATTAAAAAATACATTTGCAAGATGAACAATTTATGCACAAAGTGTTCACAGATTATTCAACCAGTTTAAATAGTATTACCAGTTTAAATAGTATTGTCTTTAAGGAGCCTCCTTATCCTTTAGGGTATGTTTTTTTCCTCAGTTACTGGGATCTGTGAGTCATGGGTTGTTTATGGCCCTGTACTTCCATCAAATATGAAATTCTTTAGTTGAGTTGCTAAGGCAGAGAAAATAAAAGACATGACAGTTCAAACCTATGTCTTTATTGTGGGTGGATATAAACTCAGCCAAATGACAAAAAGTAGGATATACAGTAGAGTATAACATAGGTTTATGACTAATGATATATTTTTACAGAATTGTTTAACAAAAGCTTTATTTCATATTCTTGGCTTAGGTTTTTTTCAGAGTAAAAATAAAATTATAGATATCTTTGCAGAAACAGATGCAAGTTTAACAGTTGGCAGAGAGAATGTTATGAAAGAGATTTTCTGTGGTCCATAGGTAAGGTCATCTGTCTGAGATCCAAGATCCCAAAATAACAAAGGGAAGAAGCATTAATTTAAAAAAAAACCCAAACCCCAAAAAACAAAACCCTTACATAAGGTGGGCAGGATTATACCAAAGCTGTACAAACCAGTTTGTATCTACCTCTTTCCTCTCAGCTCACTATAACAAATAAAATTAATGTCTGATATTTTTAACTACAAATATCTATATAGACTATGATGGTTGAAAGTAGGTGTCTTGGTTTTGGCTGGGATAGAGTTTATTTTCTTCATAGTATCTGGTAGGGTACTGTGTTTTGGATTTAGGATGAGAATAATGTTGATGACACATTGATGTTGTTGCAGTGCAGTGCTTACACAGAGCCAGGGTGTTTTCTGCTCCTTACACCACCCCACCAGCGAGGAGGCTGGGGGTGCACAATCAGGTGGGAGGGGACACAGCTGGGACAGCTGACCCCACTGACCAAGGGGATATTCCATACCATATGGCATCATGCTCAGCATATAAAGCTGGGGAAAGAAGAAGGAAGGGGGCAGACTTTTGGAGTGGTGGCATTTGCCTTTCCAAGTCACTGTTACATGTGATGGAGCCCGGCTTTCCTGGAGATGGCTGAACACCTGCCTGCCACTGGGAAGTGGTGAATGAATTACTTGGTTTGCTTTGCTGGTGTGCATGGATTTTGTTTTACTTATTAAATTGTCTTTATCTCAACCCACAAATTTTCTCTTTTACTCTTCTGATTGTCTTCCCCATCCTACTGTGCAGCTGGGAGTAGTGAGCAAGTGTCTGTGTAGGGCTTAGTTGCCAGCTGGGGTTAAACCACAACATTAGGGACATGCCAACATTTAATACAGCTCCTTTGCTCATAAGCATTATAATACATGATGTTTATGCTCTCTTTAAGCCAAGACACTCATGACTTATTCAGCATGCTGAGGAATGGGCTCAAGGTGAAGAAGTAAAGATGCATCATAAATGGTGTTAGTGGAAGGTAGAACACTTCATTTTCTCTAGGTATTGGGAGTTACAGAGAATAAAACAAAACTGCAGAAGCGACAGTTTAAATCTCCTGAATTAAGTGAATATCACCAAAAATAATAATAATAAAAAAAATCAGTCCAATTCCTGCCTCAGCGACAGATTTTTTATGATATTCTTATGAAGTTACATGACAAGCATCTTGTCACTAATTTTTGGCAAGGACTTAATTCTCGTTTTTGGTGTCTTACACAACTCCAAAGCTTAATGTACATAGTGGTAAGCATCCACATCTATAACTGATGTAAAAGTGAGTGTGGGTACCTAGTAAAGATAACAGCCCCTATTATCACGTGGCTGGATGCCAGCAGGTCTAAGATGTGCTGTACAGCCAGAACCACAGAAGAAATTATTGGTTCGAGGCTTGTCCTTATTTGTGAAATGTTGTCCTACATCAGAGAAGGCAACCATAACTGACATGGCAGGAAGTCACGGAATTCGAAGAAGCAAAATAACTACCTATATTGTACAGTTTTTCAATGAATATCAGTAAATACAGTGGGATCACCTTGACAAGATGCAGTAAAAAGGAGGTATTAGTGTCAGTTCTGGGTTGCTACCTACTCACTGCACCAAAGTTATCATGAGTCCTATGGGGTCCAGGAAATGACAGGCTATCATAAAACACTTTCAGAAGTATTGGGTGATGTTGCCTGGGTAACTAAAACTCTAGCATCCTCTAATTAAAGTGCTTAACTTACTTTCTTAAGAGATTTTTTTTTAAGAATCTTGTTGGCATAATCATCTACCTCATTAGAGTGGTTCCATGCCAGTGTGACTGAACTCTTGTCAACAGAGTCAAAGCAAAGCAAAACTGGTGCAGTGAGGTGAAGAATCAGGAGTAACATGAATAAAACAGTCAAGTTGAAGTTTCACCTTGTCAGACTTTTTTCTTGTTAGTATTTATATAATTATGCTTAGCTAGATATACAAGTGCGAATTAAGATTTAAAAGGAATGGTCATAGTTTGCTAGGGTCTTTGGAACATTATTTTTTTTTTTTAGGGGGTGGGGGGGATTGGGAGTTTCTGTTTAGTTTTTTTCCCCTCTTTAAAATAGCCTGCCAACTTCATGAACTCACTGTATTCAAGGGCATCTAAGCAGCACAGTGTCCAGGATTTACTCATAGCAATATGATGATTAGGAAGTTGCATCAGGTATTTCCTATGCAGTGCCAGGAAAAAGCTGAAAAATTGGTGTCCTCAAGATCTCATAGCTGAATAAAATTAAGAGGATATCTGCTACTCGGTAGTATTTATCATCTTGAACAAATTAACTTCTGAAGTTAGGAGTGCATATTACCCCTTCCTTTAACAAATTACAGTCAGTGCTTGAAAACACAGCATATTCCCCTCTGTTTCTCTAAACAGATTAGTTAACACATTGAAAATGAAAAAACCAAACTCCACGTTTTCACATATATTCAGATTCACGTTATCAATTGCCACCTCCCTAAGTAAGCATCAGACCTGCAGTACTCTGAAGCAGCATGTCCAGTTCCACATGTTGGAGTTCCTCTTTTTTCCTGGAAATATTTCAGCATTTTTGTTTTGGGTCAGAAAAAGAGTGAGTGTAGCTACAGATATACTAGATGTGCTCAGACTGTTGCTTGCACTGAGGTCAAATGGTATGGAAAGGCCTGCATATATAACCTACAGCTCTCATTCTTCAAAGGGGAGCAGCTGCATCAAGACAGTCCTCTGAAAATGGTTCCTTCTTCATGATAACTCTCATACTGTACTCAGGAACTGCTTAGGAAAATACTTGTTGGCCTGTACCAAGACAGCACCAGACACATTTTGAGCAATTTAACATTACAAATAATCAGATTCCAGTACCTATCAAGTTCTCTTGATGACCTTTTTTGACAAATATAACCATAACCTGTGTATTCGTATGATACTAAAGTTTATAGGTTTGTGTACATACAAGAAGGTGAAGATCCTAACACCAGTAAATATTTAAACCAGTTACATTATAATATGCATTATAGATACATAATCTTGCATTATGACTTCCATCAGTTCAGACATCTGAACACTTTATTGTAAGGAGAAAAGTCACAGTAGGAGGAAGAGAGATGCCATCTGAACATATGACCACGTGCAGTATTGGTTAAGCATAATCCATCAAATGTTACTATATGGACCACAGTTCTTTTTGTTGTTTTCCTCCTTCATTTTTTGCAGGGTGATGAAATTGCCTAAACCTCTTAGACACTAAAATAAGGCAGCCAGGTAAAATGTCATTTTCTTATCCTCTTGAAAAGACTTCTCAAGGGCATTACAGTATGCTATAGTCTGTATTGAATGGATGAATACCATCAGGATTTTGACAGTTATACACAGGCACAGAAGCAGATAGAAGTGAGGCAGAGAGTTCATCATTCCTGGGCAAGGCAATATCATCTTTTTGTAAAACTAGCTTATGATGACAAAACCACACATGGACATTTATCCCCAATACAGTAAAGCACCTGATATATGCTTGGAATTGTTTATAGCTTCTGTTTATCAAAACACCTCAAAACTAGAAAGGGAGACAGGATCCTTGCCTTGAAGAGTTTTCAGTCTATTTTGTGTACATTAAATGTATCTTAGTTTCATATAACCCCCACATGACTAGTACAAATTGTTACTTTAGATTTTGTAATCTCCATTGGAAAAATACTCAGGAGCTATTAAGATAACTGTGTATCTTAACCTTTCTACAGTTATATAGGTGGTTTGAAGATGACAACTCTATGACACTGAAATCTATTTACTGGAGTTATATAATACTTCAAACTCCCTTGCATAACAGGAGAAAATTTGGAACCTGGAAAGTCTTGCAATTTTAATGTACAAAATCTCAATCTTGAAGACTACTAAAAAGAAACTCAAGAGTGACAGACTGTCATCAGTGTGTGAAAGATTCTGGGAAGGCAAAATTCAAAGAGGGAATTAATCAGAATGTACAAAAGAAAAAGGTTACTTAAAACCTATTATTGTTCTTCTGGTAAAACGTGTAAGGTGAAACTAGACATGGAGGAAAAGAAGAAAAGAAATATACAGAATACAGATAACATGAATCAGTACAAAGTGCATATTTCTCAGTAAAAGACATGCATAACGCAAATGCTACTAAAAATAAAAACTAATTTTATGATCATTTTATTCCCTTGTCCTTCAGCTAGTTCATGTTCAAACACAGAAGAAAACTAATGCAGGCATGTACAGAAGTGCTTTCATGATCCTAACTATTATCATAACTGTATTCCTGTCAGAAGTTATTGGCAAGCAAGCTGATCCTTACACATTTTTATTGTTTTCCTTCACTGGTTTACTATATTACTCCCATACTGCATTACTCCCACACTGCATTACTCCCACAGTTTTTTCCTCACGCTTACTGAAGTTCCCATGAAATAGTCATTATTGATTGCTTTCTTTTCATTGAATGGGCGGGTAGATGTGATAGTATTCCTGAGCTGCTGTGTTAAACATGGTCTATTTCATCTGGACCTGTACTAGATAGAATGTCTGTAAAAGCATAGTGAGGCCTTCATCAAAGCTTCTGCAGAACTAAATCAAAAGACTGTGTTCCCCCCTTGGGAGGGGGGAGTGAGAGAGACACAGACCATGAAAAGAAAGAGTTGTCTTAACACCCGGTTTAGGAACTTATTTCACCTGCTGAGTACTCCAAAATGCCTGGTCATCATGGATACTTTTTCCCTTCCCAAAGACAGTTATAATGCTGACATGGTCTAAGAGTTGAAAATGCAAGTGCTGTGTGTTCCCCAGCTAAAGCTTGCTACAACAGGGAATCCTTGGTATTTTGCAATCAGAGGCTGCCAAGAAAACATAAAACACTTTGAGTCTCTGACTAGAGCTCACTGGTTAAATACATTTCAGGGAAGTATCTTCATGGCAGCAGCTGAATTGGGGTGTGGCAACAAGATGAGAAATCCTGTCCTCCCAGCTGTGCCCCAGATGTGCTAACACACCTATTAGAGCACTAAAACCAGCATGTGATTAATTCTAGGCTGCACCAGACCAGAATCTTATCTTGATTAAGCCACTATAAATCTAGAATAACTCTATAGAAGTTACACTTCACTGAAACTAAGATGAGGATCTGGCTTCCTACATGTAATCCTTGATTCTCAGTTCATGACAGCAGTGTCACATTAGGAATGTTGGTGGTGTTTTTTTTTTAAATCACTGTAACATGGTAGAATCAGAATGTGGAGCTTGACAGAGTCACTCTTTTTGCTTAAGACCCTTGAATCACTTGACCTGATACTTCTGGAAAATACATTCCAGGAGATTATGTAAATTCCAAATCAATAAATTGTTGTGTGAACAATAGATTTAACAACTTGATTTCCTATACATTTATTTTCTAGACCTTCTGAAATAAGCCAAGTTCTGTTCCATTTTCTTTCTTTCTTTTCTGTGATCATTCTCTAGTTTGCACCAAATATCATAATTTCACCCCCAAACCCAGCTCTCTGCAATGTACTCTGAGTCTTGGCAAAATGAGAGTCAGCTCATGCTCTACCAGTCCCCAAGCTCTATCTGTGTTGCTGGACAGCCAGCAGATCAAGCGGAAAATGTAACCATCAAGTTCACTTCACAGCCTTCTTTCACTACAAGAGAGAATTTCTTCTCTAACTAATGATTTTTATTAAGATGTTGGAAGTTCAGACTTTTGAAACCCCTAGCCTTCAGCTATATTGGTTGAAACTCAAGGCTTTTATACATTATTTGAGGTAACTAGCAAAGAACAGTAATTTCTGTCTTCTCTTAATTTGTTCCTGGCTTAGGAAGCCGTAATAAAAGCAGAATTGAGGAGATTCCTTTTGTGTGAGAGTGTATGCTAATTCATTAGTGACTTTTTCTCTTCCTGGACCTATATAACATCTCGCCAATTCATTAAAGGAAGTGTGAGATGGTAGTTCTAGGAGCCCACTTCATGTTACAGCATGATCCTGTGGGCACACACCATTTATCAGCTTCTTTCCATACCTTTAAAAGTGGAAAAAGTGTTTATAGTCAAATCTCCCTACTTTTTCCTGGACTTACTAACAACTCACAAAGAATATGAAAATACATCCAACCAAAAGTACAGATCTATCCAGCAATGCTGGATCAAGTCAATATAAAGTATTCAATCAGTAAAGTGCTGAAGTTTTCCCCTAGCAGGCCAATTTTCAGACATGAATTTCCTCATTATTTTTTATTTCTCTCAGTTTTAAGTACCTAAACTTTCTGTCTATAAAGGAGAAGAGTCTGATGAAAAAATTTCTATCATGCTCCCCCTCCTCCATGAAAAGCTGTAAAAATTTCCACTTTCCTCTCTGCGTTGGAAATTTGTGGTATTGCTTCTTCAGTGGCCTCCTTTTAATTTGCTGAACCACTTTAAGGCACATCACATCTGCTGTGAACAGCCTCCTCTTCTTTACAATTGTGGCTAGTCACTTAGGCTGGCCCAGTCAAGAGAGATTGGAGGTCTATCACTTAGCACTTTTTGGTTGACAGAAGTTAATTTTTTTTTTTTTTTTTTAAATATCTTCACAAGGGAGACATAAGTCTCCTTAAAAAAAAAATAGTGAGCTAGGTTACTGTCTTATTTATGATCTCCTCACAAAACTGAAAATTGACTGGCTTCAGAAGGCTTTACTCTAACCCTCACTTATTCATTTACATAAAAGTCTAAGTGAGAATTAAGCTGGTTTTGTCAGTAGCCATGGGTGATTTTGTCCTCTTAGGTTTTCTAAGCATGCAAGTTTGCAGAACTTAAAAATACCAAAGAAAAAAATCCTAGTAAACTTACACAGACAGTAAGTGCAAGGAAGCAAACAAAAGTAAAAAAACGTATTACAGATGCTTAAAGGAATGTTCAATAAATTTCTTTTTCTTCATCTCTTCAGTATTCAGAAAAAAATCAGCCTCTCTGAGAGAGATGCATGTTTTTATATAAGAAACATAGCTCCAATAGGGATCTTGTCTCATCTCATGTACAAATGTAACTTAAGGTTATCATGTTTTATATATTTCACTTCTAACTGTGTTGTGTTTGTAGGGCTGTCAGCTGCTTTATCATAAACAGCAAATACAATTTTTTCTCATCCAAGTAGCACCATGTATTAGAACTGAAGCTTCCATCTTGCTCACTCACAGCTGTTCCTTCACAAAAAGTTCTCTATACATCATTGTCAAGTGCAGACAAAAATTTTTGTTTAAGAATACATTACTCTGCTTTTTGTCCTATGAATGCACACAAAAACAGACCTTTGCTGACACTTCAGTCTGTACCATCCACACCCAAAATGTGTCCTGTACTTTGTAGAACAGATTGTATAATTGTCCCTAGGAAAGTGGGAGCGTGTTTATTGCTCTCCACACATTTTTTCAAATTAGTGGTACAAGTCTGCATACTGGATACAAAACAAAGAATGACTTACTTTGTTCCAATGTAATGCAAGAAAAAATATAAAAGATGAAAAAGCAAGCTCATTTTGAGATTCCAGTTAGTGGATTCCCAAAATTTCCCCCTCAACAGTTTTCATTGGCTTATATTAACTATGGAAAGTATAATTCAATCTCTTTTATTCATTAGATTGGAACTTTGTCCCAAAAGATGAGAAAATGCACTGAAAGGTTCTAATAGATGCTCTGAGTTTAAATCAGAAACATGAATTTATACCATATCTGATTCTAGACTGTAGCTCTGAATCATCCACGTACATTTCTGTACTTGATATTCACATACACAGAAAATGGGTTTTAGATTTTAGAGGTAGTAGATATCTGTCTTTTATGAACTATTCTGAAGGATCTCTTCCTTGAGTATAGTTTTGAATCAGTTGAAAAATGTGATTTTAAAATAAGCAAACCATAGGTAGTCCCAACTGTTAAACTAAGAATGTACGCTGTGCCTCCCTTCAGCCTCTCTGACACTCAGAATGTAGCATTCTTTCCTGAAGATTATTTAGTTCATAATATTAAACATGCATAATCCAGGTTTTCTTTCAACTTTTAATCATCTCTCATCTGAATTTGTCAATTTACCAGATGTATAAATCATTTCACAAAGTTAGGATTCTAACAGAAGATATAATTACATATACATATATAAATACACACACATACAAATATAAAGCCAGGAAAAGACTGAGGGAAAGGAGGGCCACTAGCGAGTGGCATAAAAAAGAAGTAATGTCCAGAATATAAAAAAAAGTCTGAAAGGAGTTCCAGGCAGCTGAAAGGAAATTCAACAAAATAGAGAGAGCAATAGGCATTACTTAAAGCCTGACTTTCACCCTTTTTTCTCTATTCAGTCTTGTCATATTACTGTTGATTACATACATTATAAAAGATGATGGGTTTGAATGCTTAGGCTTGGGGGAAGGTGAAAGAGGGTCACTTTGGAACTGCTTTGACACTCAATCTAAGACAAACAATTCTTTTTTCCTGTGGTTTGTAGTTTGGTTTTGGTTTTGTTGTTTATGGGGTTTTTTTAAATATAGTGGTATATATTTCCATTTTAAAGTTTGTACTGTTTGTGTATCTTCTTAGAAACACAACAGTATTATGCTCTTGCAGTACCATTGATTCAAACTTTATGTTTTGATGCCAATGCAATTCCTCTGGTAATGATAGCTCATCTTGTTCAAACACAAATTTAATGTCTTGCCATATGAGATATCACACAAGAGTTTTGTTTACAAAATCTATAGTGACAGTACTTTCCTCCCTATGTTTTGTAGGATAAAGTGAAAACCTCTTACCCTTGGTGCATTTGAGTCTTGACCTGTGTCATTCTCTTACTAAATAATATTGTATTTTAGAAAAGGGGACACAAACAACTAATACAGGTATTTCTGAAAGTGCACTTTAAAATTTATATAAAGAATTATTAACCTGTTAAATAATACCTTTTAAATGATCATGAATGGTTTCAAAGTCTGCATTTCATTCCTGTGTCAGCGGAACAATTCAAATGAAGAGCATAGTGTGTGTCCATTGAGAGATTTGATTATGAATTTTACACAGCTTGAAGGAATTTCTTTAATGCCTGTGATGCTGGAATAACACTAACTTTGGGTATCTGACTTTTCATTTTAGTAGTTTTCAGTTTGCATGGATATGAAGAAAATCTTCACCAATCAAAACAAGCCTGAAGGAAATTAGTAAAGCCAGAAAAATATATAATTTGAGACTTACCAGAGATGCTGATTTTAATGTTGGGACAGCTTTTACAGAACCACTAGGCTCATGAGCTCATTTTTGCCTAAAGCCTCAGTTTCCATTAAGCTCCTAAGTTTCATTTCTCTTGGAATGAGTATTGACACAATTGCATACCACAGATCCATAGCTGATCTCTGTCAAGATGGCTTGAGTTGTATTGGAAAGGTATACACTGCCTGGGAAAGACTACCTCCTTCCAGGTTTGTGTTTGGGGTTTTTTTGTTGGTTTTTTTTTATTATTATTTTGGGTTGGGGTTTTTTTCCCCCAGTGAGGCAGGCAAGAGACTGTTACATTCTCTCATATTCTGTATCAGACAAATTTTAAGAAAATAGCAGGGTACAGATAGTACAAAAATAAACAATGGATCAGAGATATTGAAGGGATGCAGAAGACGGAGTGGTATGTGAAAAACATGAAA
The DNA here is from genome assembly GCA_035590275.1 of Ibycter americanus. Taxonomy (NCBI): domain Eukaryota; kingdom Metazoa; phylum Chordata; class Aves; order Falconiformes; family Falconidae; genus Ibycter; species Ibycter americanus. The sequence goes on along the minus strand of JAVJGI010000062.1, from coordinate 31,081,881 downwards.
ATATATTGAATGTACAAAAAACTGAGCAAAAGCAGAGATTAAATTGTCAGAACAATTAGAAATATGAAAGGCATAAAGGGTCATAAGAAGCTAGAGATAGGGATAGAAAAGGACGTTGAGATAGCACTTGTCCCTTCTGAGCAGTCAGAAGCCCACTTTTTTATGTTTACAGAAACACAGACTTGAAGATGAACCTGAAATAATCAGCGAAATGTCATTGCTTCCTGAAGGCTCAAAAGTTAAAAGGCTCATTTTTAGTGCCATGATTTAAATCAGTCCCGTTTTTTGCAGGGAAGAAGGGAGGGAAAGCTGTCAAGATGTTTGACTGCTTGACTTTGGCAGTATTGCCCTTTACAGAGGGATGAATTGCACCCTAAACAAACTCAGTATGATCTGCAATAAATTATGCTTACTTTTTATGATGTGTTCATTTACACTCTAGAATGCAGTGAGATTCTGCTGTAAACCATGCCAGAACACACAGGTGTGTGAAAGGCAGAAAAGACTTGAAAGAAGAATGACACAGATTAATCTGTAACTTTTTAAACAAGGCAGAACACACGGAATTCTAATCTACTTTTAAACTGTGTAATATAAAAAGACACTATCTCCACCTCAGAAAAATCAATGTGGACATCTAAATGCAGGCCACCAAATCCTACTCATAGTTAATCTTGTAAGAGAGTGGATTTTCTACTTTATGGTAGACTTTGTTGTCCTGATTTCAGCTGGGACAGAGTTAATTTTCTTCCTAGTAGCTGGTATAGTGCTGCGCTTTGGATTTAGGATGAGAATAATGTTGACAACACACTGATGTGTTAGTTGCTGCACAGCGCTTACATATAGTCAAGGACTTTTCAGCTTCTCATACTGCCCTGCCAGCAATGAGGCTGGGGGCGTACTAGAAGTTGGGAGGGGACAGAGCTGGGACAGCTGACCCAAACTGGCCAAAGGGATATTCCATACCATATGGCATCATGCTGAACAAAAATACTGGAGGGGAGTTGACTGGTGGTGGCTGCTGCTCGGGGACTGGCTGGGCATCAGTCAGCAGGTGGTGAGCAATTATATTGTGAATCACTTGTTTTATATATTCTTTTATTATTATTATTTTCCTTTCCTTTTCTGTCCTATTAAACTGTCTTTGTCTCAACCCATTGGTTTTACCTCTTTTTTTGATCGTCTCCCCCGTTCTGCTGAGAGGGGAGTGAGCGAACCACTGTGTGGTGTTTAGCTGCCTGCTGGGTTAAATCACAATATTGGTCCATAATATCTGACAGTCTTTCCTCTTGTTCTTTTTTAGTTTGTTTGGGTGGGGTTTTTTTGTGACTTAAATTTAGTCTATCTTCATCACAAAACCTATTTTATACCTACTTCTTTCTTTCTTTCTTTCTTTCTTTCTATCATCTATCTAAGAGAGATTGGTTCATCTTTTGGATGCTATGTAGCTAAACTCAGGTTGAAGCTCTCTGATTTTCAAATGTTTTCATCACTATCTTGACCTAGAGGGCAGACTTCCTGAGTTGACATAATCATTTTGGTGGTGATGAAGGTATTGGGGAAGATAAAATTTTAAAAGTTTTTCAAATAATTTAGAACATTAAAAGAAACCTGAAAACCTATTTCATTAAATATATTCTTTATTGAGGAATGATGATGAGGAGGTATAGTGTTGTGGTTTAACCCCTGCTGGCAATTAATCAACACTCAGCCACTTGCTCACTCCCCGCTCCCGCGGTAGGATTGAGGGAGAATCAGAAAGGTAAAACTGAGAAAGAAACTTGTGGGTTGGGATAAAAGCAGTTTAATAATTAAAAAGAAATAATAATAATAACAACAACCAGTAATAATTACAGTAATAGTAATAGTAAGGAAAAGAAAGGGGGAAAAAAACACCCAGAGACAAAAATAAAACCCAAGAAAGACAAGTGATGCAAATGAAAACAATTGCTTGCCCCCAGCTGACCAGCCCAGCCCGTCCCCAAGCAGCGCCTGCCCTCCCCCCAACCCCAACCTTTCCCTCAGTTTTATTGCTGAGCATGACGCCGTATGGTATGGAATATCCCTTTGGTCAGCTGGGGTCAGCTGTCCCAGCTGTGTCCCCTCCCAGCTTTCTGTGTGCCTCAACCTGCTTGCTGGTGGGGTGGTGTGAGGAGCAGAAAAGGCCTTGATGCTGTGTAAGCGCTGCTCAGCAGTAACTAAACCATCCCTGTATTATCAACGCTATTTCCAGCACAAATCCAAAACATAGCCCCATACTGGATACTATGACAAAATTTAGCTCTATCCCAGCCAAAACCAGTACAAGTGTCTTTACGATTACAATTTGAAGATGATTCAGCATCTCATTGTCATACTAGTGTAAGGAAAGTCATCATCATATTGATGAGTTTAAATAGGAATGCCGTATTTGTAACAGGCCTTAGGTAAAGAATAATACAGTACAAGAGGAGTTATTTCAGAGAACAGTGGCGCAAATTACCAGAAGAATAGAGAACCTAACCTGTCAGGAAAGGTTGAGAGAAACAGGGTTATTGAACCTAAGAAGAATCTTAAGGGACACACGGTCCCAGTTTTCAGAAAACTTAGAGCAAGTTAGAAACTGTTCTCTGTGTCCACTGGCAAATTCCAGAAGAAATGAGATGAGCTAATTGGAAGAAGACCTAACCATAATGACATTATAAATACCATAAACACACTGGGGAGCTGTGCACTAGATCACCTGTGAATATGGTGGAATCTCCTTCCCTGGAAGCTTTCAGGAAGATGCTGGACAAGCAACAGTCTGGAACTGATTATATTCAACTGATTTTGGTTTTGAGAAAAATTTTGATTTACTGATTTTCTATGGGTTTTTTTCTGATTAATTGTCTATTATTTTATTTTTTAAAATGCCGGTTGTTGTCATAACAGGTTTTTCAAAAGTTCTGTCTGGTCCAGATTTTTCACGGTTATAGATAGGGATATTAAATTTGGAAATATTTTTAACAAAATCAGTCTGAATAAATATTCTGTACTTATATCCTCATGTTTTTTTAACATGACTTAGCAGTGATTAACCTGATAAATTTCAGGATATGGCTTTACTTTCCAATACACAGTTATTCAATAATTGTGAGTAAAAAATAGTGAGAAAATAAGATCCTGCTTGGTGCAATGAAGTCATAGGGTAAAGATTAATTTCCCTCTTTTATGAAGAAGTTGAAACACAGGAGGTAAGATAACAGGGTAATTGACTCCTAAGAGATTGTTTTTTAAACTTGATTATTAGATAAAGTGCAAGAGCATATACCTAGTACACTATTTATGGACTTAATGCACTATTTATTTCCATAACTGGCCTTAAATTTTATGAACTGTATATTTTATTTTATGATTTTTAGGATCTAATATTTAAAATCAGTTTGTGTTCTGTTGTGAGCACAGGAATATCAATTTTGCTCATCGTAACAGAAAGCACGCAAATACTCTCTTCTGCAAAAAAGATGGAATGGTTTTACATTGCATCATAAGTTTTCCTACTGATTATTATTGTATGTAATGTTGTTATGCTGTTAAACTAAAAACTTGGGCAAATTCTGCTCCATGAAAGCCTGGTGATAGGTTTGAGTATGTTGTGGATCATAGTGGTTGTTGGCAAAGAGTAGAATGTGCCCTATAGTACACAAAATACAAAGCAACTTTTTTAAATGGCCCTTTTTATTCTTAAACTGAAAGTAAATATAGACAGCTGCTGCAAAAGACATGAAACTTTTAATGCTGGATTTCTTGCTTTTCTGGACTTCTATGCATTAAACTTTCTTTAGTACCATGCTTCAGAGATGACTGTATAGATCAACTGAAAAAAACTGACATAGGAAGTTGCAGTAGTAGCTTCAAAGTAAGTGGCAGCGATTTGAAAATATCTTCTGTCTTAAACCAGTTTCACAAGACTGAACAACTTATTTCTTGGCCTCAATCATAATATAAGTGATGCTAACTATTGTAGATAAATTTGATTTCAGATTTTTCTGTGTACTTTTGGGGCCACTTTATATATAACTTAGCATGGATTTGGGTAAATCTAGGTTACTCCATCATGACTTATTAGCAGTTGTAGAGGATACATGTTGGATTTCACAGATTTTAGAGTTAATAGTGGGTATCATTCCTTTAATTTTCAGTGTACCGGGGCAATTTTAAACATCAATTTTTAAATAATTTTTGTCTTTTTACTCCCTGGCAGGCATTTACATGTTAACAATGACAGTTGTAGAGGGTTAATTAACATTGATAATATACAGTTGTAGGCTTGCTTCAGGGGTGCTGGGTTGGCTGATGTAGGTAATGTACAGCTGTGGCTTGTTCCTGCTAAGTAGCTAAATAGCACTGAGGAGCCCA
>JAVJGI010000062.1:31051263-31068163 GCA_035590275.1 Ibycter americanus | reverse complement strand
AAAGAAGAAATCATTGGAAATTCTTCTTTTTTGAACAATAAAGAAAATTATTCTAAAATAGAGATAAATTAATTTTATTAATAAATAAATAATAATTTTATTAATACATAAAATAGAGATAAATTAAAAATAAATAAAAAATGCATGTGTCAAAATTAGTGGAGTTTTGTTTTGTCTTCTATCAAATATTTTTTTGCAGTAAAAGCATGAATAGCATACTTGGTAGTATATTTGCTAATAAAACTGGTCTTAAACCCATTTTAATTAAAGTAATAACTTGTTCATATTAGCAAACTTCAATTCATTTAACTTTGATTGGATAAGTATTCCAATTTATTGTTTGTATTTTTTTGAAGTATTTTATATTTGCAGTATTAATATACTTCATTTAACTTTTTTGTATGAGTTTATAAGTTAATAATCAAGTGTCTTGTTATTAAAGAAATCACACAATATTAAATAAAAACAGCTATCATTAAGAAACCCTAATGTAAATCACAAATCACTTAGTAAAATTATGTTTCATTCTGTCACCATAGTCTCAGTATACAATTAGCAAATTAGCAATTATTTTAAATATATTTATATCATATCAGTATATATATAAATATATCAGTATATTTAGCTTTGTACATGAAAGGTGTTGCAAGATATTACATACAAAAAGACTCAATAATTAACAAAGTTAATAAATAAATAATGTAATTTTCAATATCTAGTCACTGGAACTGTCAACTGCAATGGAAGTGGTTCCATTTCATCGCTGACCTCCTGGCTTTCAATTATGGTCAAACACAGTCTGGGTTGGCATGCTTTCCTTTTCTTCAGAGCTTAGTCATTATTTTAGATTCCTCATCCTGCCATTATGTTATACATGTTCAACAGTTCAGGACACTTTTGAAAAGTTTTCATTGAAATGCTTTGGTTAAATGGTTGCTTAATCTCACAACAAGCACATCTGCCACAAGAATCCAAATTTAGCATGTTCCAGTTCACAGTGGGAAGAGCTAAGTCCTTCAGTGGTCAGCTGCAAATGGTAATTAATTTATCTCTATTTTAGAATAATTTTCTTTATTGTTCAAAAAAGAAGAATTTCCAATGATTTCTTCTTTGTTTTAGTGGTTCTTTATTCTATTTCTTGTTTGTGCCACAATCAATCAAAAATCAAACTCCGAGGTCCTAAAGGTAACAGTAATTCAGATTAGCCTGCAGTGGCTCATGAAGTTGTTGATAATGTAAGCATGGAATTAATTTGCAAGAATATTAAGATATCATGCATGAAGAGCTGCATAAATGTGACGATCAGAGTAATAGAAAATCAGATAAATTATAGAGGGCAAGATAATGCCCTTGGGGATTAATAAGAACCTGTGCTACAAGCTTATTAATTGGAACTGACTAGTGCAAAAAGATTCTGGTTTTCCATCACCTTATGATAGTTTGTAAACTTCCAAATAATCCAGTAATGAAAGAGGTAAAGGTTATCTCAGAATTTATAGAGTAGCATGCCAGTTACAGCTTGTAGCATAGGACACTAGTAAAGCAGAAAATTGTTAATTTTACCTTAAAAAGTCTTGGTCAGATCTTATCCATACAATAAATAAAAATAAAATAAAATTAAAAAAAAAAAAAAGGAGTATTTGTCCTGTATGGGCCTGTGGACCAAGAAAAGTTGGTATCATAGTGGAATAAAAAACTTGTCTTAACAAAGCAGGCAAAAGCTTTTGTCATATATTCAAAGGATATGGTTATTAAATAAGGAGAGAAGGAGAAGGAAAGGAAGAAACACAATCTGAGCTTAAAGGATAAACTACTGACCATTAGTACATTTAAACTAGATATTAGAGGAAGTTTCTAAAATAATAAAGCACTGAGGCTCTATAGCAGCCTTTCATTAGGAGCATCAGGACAAAACATTAACAAGCAAATTATTTTTAAGATTAATCTTAATCATCAATGTATAAAAGCTGTCTGATGGCTGCACTTGAAAACACTGGAGGTTTTTGAAAGTCCTATTAAGGATAAAAAAAAAAAAAAAAAAAAAGTTGTCATCTTGTTTAGCTACAGGGCCAAATATGGAGTTCTGGAAGGAAAAAAGAAAAGGATTTAGGACATACTGGGATTGTTAGTTTTCAAGCAAAGAGGAAGCCACTTCATAAACAGCATGAATAGTACTTCTGCCATCCTGAGACATTCTTGTGTCATTCAGATGTTACTCCTGTCTTTTGCAATGACGGTATGGGTCATCATAATCCTAGAGTCATCTTGCTTTCTTCAACTTGGGTTTGGACAAATTCTGATGTATAAACAATAGGCTCCAGATGACTTTTACTTTCGTATGTCTCTTTTTGTCTCTTCTTTTTTGTCAGGTAAGTTTGCATGACCTAATCAAGAAAGTCTCTCAGTAGTGGAAAACAATAAGTGACCAAACATTTACAGAAGCATCTGATGTACCTTACTGCCACAAGATGACCACATCTTTTATCTGATTAAAAGACCAGATGCTGCTCTGTGCTTCTCCAGCAATGAGATTGTCCAACACCAACAATAGAAAGCTTGCAAACCTTCATTATTCTTTCTCTTTCGATTGACAAATTTGTTGTTGACTCGTCTGTGATGTTTAAAAACTAAAGTTTTTCCTCCTGGAATAGGAAAAAGTAGTCAACAGCTCTTATCATCAGGAAGATCATGATGAACTTTTTTTTAAAAAACACTATATAGCCAAAAAAAAAAAAAAAAGAGAAGAACTGTGACTCTTGGAATGTGCAGTTTAAGCAATTTTGGTTTTCTAAGTGTTTTAACTTCCTTATTACTAATTGTATTTCTACAATCAAATTAAATGGGATTGTCACAGTAACATCACCAGCAGTAATAGGATATGAAACCCCAAACCACATTAGTTGTTCAACATTATAACAACTGACAAGCACTTAATTTTTCTTAGCTTTTTTGGGCCCAGAAGACTCCTCAGAACACGGCCTTTCTTGGCAAAACAAATCAACATTGTTTATTAATTACGTAGGCTTTAGGCCAAATTATCAAAGAACTTTCCATAGCACTTCTGTTTTTATTTGCGGAAATCAGTTGGGTATTTACATTTCAGGAATACCTGTTAGCATGCCCAAATATGCTTATGTGCAGACAGATGTACATAATAACCCTATAGGAACAGGTTATACAACTGACAGTTTTTTAGGTGGAAATGAGCTAAGACTGCTGTCTTTATAAACAGAACAAGAGCAAACTGTCCTATGTGTCACTTAAAACCTCACCCTGTAAAAAAAAAAAAAAAAATTCTATTTTCACTTATTTTTATAGGCCTACAAATGATATAGTGTATGAAAACATGGTCAGAATCACAGGTAGGAAAGCAACAACATTAGTGTGTCAGGGCCCTCAGCACCTCTCACCTTCTAGGTTTTCATCTGGCTGAATCCAAGCTGAATCTAGATGAACTCCTTCACTGGTAGGAGCTGTCATGAATAAAGTTAGAAATTAAGGCTGCCCCTCCTTTTCTTGGGAGCTGCTTATAATTAATCACAGGCATGAGCAATGCTATCACTAGCAAGGAGCTACAGTGTTGGCTTAGAAAGTTAGAGACAGTATCCAGTGTGTAGGCAGTGATCAAGGTCAGCCTTGGTGTGGTACTAGTCCATCATGATGACACATCCAAGATCAAGCTAACCAGTGGGAAAACATCAGAACTGAGGAGGTATAACCAGGTGCAGAGGTAACTGCAGCAGAGGGGCAGTAGCACAGTCTTGGCATAAAACTAACTTCCAAGAACAAGAGAGGAATTCCAGCTGTCTTCACAACAGCTCTTAAAAGTGAGAAAGTTGACCTTTGACTCAACCAGCTGAACTTCTTAGCTTAGGGAAACTCCTGGAAACAGGGTTAGGAACCTGATGTTGAGCAGCAATTTGGAGACAGAAACAAAGACCAGGTGATGAAAGAAGAGGATAAGCAGAAATTTCTGGATAGCCTATATGAGGAAAGTTGGAAGATGCCCTCAGTGTACTCTACATTCAGATCTTTCTTTTCTTGCTGGGGTCAGTCAAGACTGCCCTCTAATATTTAGCTTTTCTGATTACCTAATGCTGCATCAATAACTAGTCACTGGGTAAATGCCTGCTAGTATCAGTCACAACATCAACATCAATATAAATAAAATAACTAGTCCCGTGATTTCAGATAAAATAAATATAATTTAAAAATCTTACCTCATGAACTACTAATTCATAGGTAGAAGTGAGGTCAGTGAGATCAGGCAGAAGCAAACTCAATATAATTAGCTCCAGGCAAAATCTTTTTTTTTTCCCTCTGTTTTTTTGAGCAGTTTTGGCAAGACTAATGAAATAACTGAATTAAGAAAATGAGTCTGGACTATGTGAAAAGGCATAATCTATCTTTAAGTCCAGTCATCAGCCTTGTACATAAACAGCTGCCATTTAAGATTACAGAGTTTAAAGGATTTTCATCAATTCTAGACATCTCTTGTGGTTGTTACGAATTCTGTGTTTTCTTCTTTGGGCTTTTACTGCAGTAGGTAATTTGGTAAGGTTTTTTAGTTCAAACAGGTTTTAATTAAAAACAGGTAATTTAGTAACCTGGAAATTTTTCTGTATAAATAGTTACTAAGTTTATTGCAACAGTGAATGCTGCTACAGCCTACACTTAGCTAGCTTGATGTGTTCCTTTTTACTTCCCAGCTTCTTTAGAAGCTCAGGTTGATCATGGTTACAAGGGTGATGGGTAAGATATACGAGAACTGTGAGATTGGAAGGATCTGTTCTCTTAAAAATTCAGTAACATCTTAGTCATTCAGATCATTAAATATGAAAAGTGATTTCTGCCCCCAGATCAGGTTTAGGGTTTTTCAATTTTATGATAATTTTTTTTTCTGTGTAATATGGAAGATTGGATCAGCTGCTGACAATATGAGGTCATATCCTTCTCAGTTATCCCTTTCATTGTGTTAATATTAAGCACAAATAATATATTAGCAATACTCTTTGTCAACTTGATTTCACAAAGACTGAAGTCAATGCTCTTGTTATGCTTAAAATAATGACAAACATCTCTGTAGGTAATAGGAAGAGATGAATGATTCAGTTATTTTCTGAAGATGCCAATAATATCCATTGAGGTAGTAAGGGCAGGTGGGTTGCTGACTTAACTGTTTCAACAACAGTCTTAGCTTTGGGCTAGAAAATGTGGACAGCAGACACCTGACCCTAACAAGGTAACTTACAGGGTAAAGTTCTTAAGGTAAAGAACACTTAATTGTCCATTATCTTTTACCCTAAGCTGAGGTAATTAGGAAATTTTGAAGCACAGATTAATACTTGCACATGTAGAGCTGGACAGCCAGAAACAACACAGGAGGAATAAACACAAAACTTAAAAGAAAGGCCTACTTGAAGTTTTATTCCTGTAAAAAAAACAAACGCCACAAACAAGTAATCAAATCTACTGAATAATAATATAATTATATCAATATATAATAATGATATAGCTGTATAATAATACCTATGGGTATTTAAAGAGTAAGTCCTCTTAAGGATAGACAACAATTTGACCACATCTTTTTTTTTTCTTTTTTTCTTTTTTTATTTTTTTTATACAGGTAATTATACTGAAGCCAATAGGCCATTTTTTGGTGACTGCTAGTATTTCCTCTGACAGGTTTTTTTCCAGTGAAAGGGATAATGGTTACAGTAATTTCTGTCAAACATGGTATTATCCCTGTGCAATATACTTGTTTCAGCTACTCAGCCAACATGCTGCTCAAATCTACCTTCTACTTTATCCTGTTAGTACCATTAGTATTCAGATATGCAGATGTGCTTATATTCTGTTAAATAACCAGAAATGCCCAAGAGGTTGTGTTAAAAGTATGCCTAAATCCATCTCAGGTGCCTAAAATAAGTAGAGTGAATAGCTAGGATCATTAGATTTAATGTAGGATGGCAACCTATGATATACAAAACCTTCAATCTCATTCAGAATTTATTTTATTGTTCTGCCTGGACTTATGAAAACCATAAATCTCAACCATAGGACTTTATTTGCATACTCTAACAAAAAGAAAATCTTAAAATAGCATCTTGCTGTTCAACATGTTCGAAACCAAATTCACAATCACATTTATCCATTTCCCAAGTAAACACTGGGTTTTACTGTCCCATATACTGCAGAGACCATAAAGCAGTTTACAAACTGGGTCTTAGCTGTTTTGATCATCAGCCAAAAAAGCATGGAATCAAATTACAGACTAGATAATTATATAAAGGGCAGAAGATTAGTCATGTTGGGGGTCAGACTGAAGTTTACACAGCTACCACAAGAGAAACATAATCTTTTTTCAAATCAAGAGAACATGACATGTTTGCTTTTAAACATAATTGCTGCTTAATTCCATAATACTATTATTAATTTCACTCTTTGCTATGACATTTTGGCTATATTTGTTCTGTCTTGCAGAATGAAGCCTATTTCACAGAATGAGCAAATATATTTTTCTCTCTTTCTGTTGATTTCAGTGCAACACAACTACAAATGGGAGAAAACGTGTTTTCTTTAATCTTTCCAACTAATGAAATGAAAGTATTCAGTAAGTCTATTACTGTTCGCACATCTATCACCATTTCATATTAAGATATGAGGTTTTTCTTCTCAATCAAGTACAGAAAGTCCCCAAATACATCATTCTGGTTATTTACTTACCAGCCTACTATAACCAGGCAGATCAATTTCACAGCTAAATCTGTTATCCAACATCATGCACAGTCTATTCTTTACACGTATGATAAGGAAAATCCAGTTTCCCAAACTTCACATATTTGGGCTTTCAAGGTTTTACTAAAATGATTCCTGCTATACTGAATTTGATTTTTTGAGAGCTAACAGAAATAGAAATGTTGAAGCAGAAATCTAGTTGTATAACAGTAATCTTTTCAATTTCAAGTAGATTTTCATAGCCCATATATGAACTAAGACTTAAAAATCATCAAAGCATGCAAGAAAGTTAACTTTTATACATTGCAAGCTTTTCTGATAGACTCCTTGAACATTTTGTTTAGGGTCTCAAACCCTTACATCTCTACACTTTACAATTTAATATTTATCCTTACTTTTTTCACCCAGACCTTTAAAAAGAATGAAATAGAATTCTCCAGAAAACTAACAGCAATAGGCAATGTCCACAATGCCCATTTTCTGATGTGAGGCATGTTAGTACTATAAGTAGCTTTTTGGCAGAAATCAGTCATCCCAAATTTTGGCAGCCAATGGAACAAAAGTCACTAACTTTCTCTCCGTTGGATCTTTTGACTATTTTGCCAACGTGTGTTAAAAGATAAAGACTAAAGAGTTCAGAGTAAAATCTCCCACCTGCTGATATCAGAATCCAAAGAACATGCCCTCTGCGGTTTCACTGACAAACTGATCTGCAGTAAGTACCACAGATTTGAAATCAAAAGTTTTCTTCTTTGCAAAGCACATATCTCTCTATCCCTTTCCCACCTGCACTCTGTTATTGAAAAAAAAAAAATTGCTACCTCCACATATGTAATAAAGTTATAAGGTTTTGATGTCATTTGCCATTAAAAGAAGAACACAACTCCCTTGTGGGCACCGCAATTTTGTGAAGTGCTTATATTAGTGGTAATGACTTCATTTTATTATTTGATATTATTCTCCAGATACCGCTCTTTATAAACTGATTGTTCAGATCAAGAGTGTACCCCAATGTTATCAGAGCCCTCAATTATCAGAAGAAAGATATTAAAGTATAAAATCAGACATTAGATTTGATCAGAAATTAGAACTTGTTTAGATCTTTATTGGAAAGTAAGTCTGTTTGAAGAGGTGAAGAAGAATTTGGAAAAAAAGAAAAAATAATTTTCATGTAGTAGTTCCATTGATTTGCTCATGTTTTGCCCTTTCATTCCTACTTGCTTTGAAAGATGTTTCCTTTCAGAATCTGCTGTTGCATTGGGTGTAAATGGCAAGGGTTTGGTAGCAGAGGGTCTCAGGATTGACTTCTGAGAGAAGAGGCCAGGGGTTGCACCATGCTAGACACAGCTGGTTCCACCTCACTCTACAACAGACCACCGCAGGACACAGCTGAGCCAGTCCACAAAGTCTGCGGTGCCTTTGTGAAAGGGCAGAAAAATACGAGGGGAGGAAACATGGAGAGAATGAGGCAGTGGAGAGAGGAGGAGGGAACAACAAAGGGAATGAGGGAATAACAAGGTCACGCTCCATGGCAGGGCAGGAATGTTCCTGAAGGAACTGCAGCACATAGAAGACCCATGTAGGGGCATAGGAAATAAAACAGAAAGCAGCAGCAGCAAAGAGAAACCTCTACATCCTGACCTCAGCCCCCTGTGCCACCATTGCTTCATTGAAAGGACTGAGTGTAACCCATCGCAATTAGCAAGGTGGGGAGGAGAGCTGTCTGGAATGAAGTGAGCCTGAGAAAGGGGGAGGATAGGTAATTTTAAATGTTTGTGGTTCTCTGTTTCCCAATAGTGGAATTTATAATTAATTTTTATGCTAATCTGCATTAAATTTAGTTAAATTTCCCAAGTTGAATCTTTTTGTCTACAATAGCACTTGGTAAGTGATTCACCTGCCTTTATTTCAAACCACTAGCCTTCTCACTCATGTTCTTCCTATTTTCTCCCCTATCGTGGTGAGGCTGGGTGAAGTGAGCAAGCAGCTGTGTGGGAACTTGGTGGTTAGCCTAGGCCAGCTCACCATGGCTATGTTCACCAGCTATTAGTTTAGCTTGTTCTGTACATACATTACACTGTATTACTAATTTATATGGTAAGATTGTATTCCCCTGTACACACTCCTGTAGTGTACAACATGGAAAGTTGTTTCAGAAATTATATGGTCCCATCCTCTGTGAAAGATATAGTATCCTCAGCTTCTAGCCACCATATCTAGCACTATAAATCCACGGAATTTTCTCAGAAGTTTTCTCTTCAGGTGGTATTAATTATCACAATGTATACACAGACATCTCCAAACATTGACGAATAACAACCTCAGCCCCACAGGACCTAGAAAATATTAAAATTGCTAATGAGGAACAGAGGAGTATCATACAAGAAAAAAGTTCTATATAACAGTTGTATTTTTACATGTTATTTAATATATAATTATATGAAATAATATGTAATATTATTAGCTTAAGAAAAAGTATGAATGACAGAGCATCTAGAGTTCCAAGCACCTCATCTTAGCTCTTTTTAAAATATTTTTCTCTAGCCAGTTCAGCTTGATGCTGAAAAACAGCAAAGTTCTGATGAAAATGAGAATCATAGCAGTAGAACAATATAACCTTTGTTTGTTTATAAGTATTTCTGAACATAAATACCAAGTTCTGTCACCACTATGCTGAACACAGTTATTTGTCACAAGGCCTACGCTGCCCATGCACATCAGCAGGGAAACAGTCAGCTAGAGTGAAGGGTAAACACCATAGTGGTACAGCATTGTGGCAATAGTAAAAGTACTTAGGAGGACAAGGTACTTGCACTGATTAAAGCTTTAAATTTGGCACAGCACAGCACCACTTTGACCTCACTGTATTACCAATTGCAGTATTATGCAAATAAACCACAACCATTAAACTTTCCATCAGGTGTATTAGAAATAAGGTTTATAATGTATAACCCCTCATTCCCCTGAAACATAAGGTACATTCCTGGCTGCTGTGAAGAAATAAAGCCCAGAAACTATTGAAGTAAACAAGAAGTCAGCTACATGTACCAAGATTGAGTGAACTACACAAACCTCTACCAGATCAGAGCGCAAGAGCTGACAATCAAGGGCTCCCATCTCACAGTGAAAACGACTGCACCTGGTGAGTGGTGGGTTCTGACTTGGTTGATTCTGCAGGTGGGTACTATGGCAAGAACGACGGATTTTAACTTATAAATAAGATATAAGGATGAATTCAGTTTCATCCTATATTTAATAAAGTGTAGCTGGGCATTAGGGCTGTGCACACGTAGTGAAATTTTTATTTCCTCAGCTGACCCAGGGACTTCCTGGCTAGTCTCTGCAAGGATGAGACAATAGACTGATAGGAGACAACAGATCAATTTGGGACGAGGTGATTGATTCACCCTTTAGTGCTTTCACAACAAAGCATTTGATTAACTGTTACAGAAGCTCTCCTGGTGAGTATTTCCACAGTGCCTGGGATTTCCCCAGGCAGCTCCTGCTCCCTAGACTATTGACAGAGACTATATGTAGGTTTATGTGTTACTTAACATCCTGGATGGAGAGTATAACTATCCCAGAGACTCCCCCAGGTGGTTTCTGCTGTAGAATCAGCCAAACAATATAAATACTGGTAAATAGTAGAATTTTTTCCTGCAGATCAAGAAATGGATATAGGATAGTATTTTGTACATAGAAAGGATAGCTAGAGGATGTTTTCTAGGTAGCTTAAGAAAATCACTAGTGGTAGATTTTGCATTAATAGAGTTGTCATATGGGACTGTGGGGCAGCTAGGATCAAAAACAACAGTGCTTTTGGCAGTTTCACTGGATCCAGTTAAAGATGCTGTTGCAAGGACCCTTTCAACATAGACACCCATCATAATCTAGATGGTAACCAGGTGACATGTTTGGGAGATTTGATTCCCCAGGTGAGCATTATCCAAGGTCTGGGGAAGTTTTGGAAACACACTCCTCCCCACAAATTCCTTGCTCGCTAAAGTGCAGCTGTGTAACTCACCCTGCTTGTATATGCAAACATTATTTTCAGTATTCAGTGCTTGCTCTTCATGTCTTCTAAACTGGTAGCAATTTCAGTAGGTGGTTTAACATTAAAAACTTAAACTCAGCATGGCAGAGCCTTATGGATCCAATCTTTTATCTGAGACAACAGAAAGGATATACCCTTTGTCTCATTTTCCTAGCAGTTCCCATATCTCTGGGCAACCAGTCTTTCAGTACCTCAATGTAAGTTTAAACACTTTGATGAAGGAATAAGGACTCCGTAGTAGCTTTCATGATGAGACTACATCTTGCAGACTTATCTTTAAAATGTCACCTCTATGCTTCATTCATCACTAAAAAATAATTTCTATAACTGTCATTTTCCATTCACATGTAGCAGCAGGTGGCACTCAGGAAGATGGGCAATCAGTTATTTTCCGTATTTGTTTAGTAGCTTATAAACTATAATACATTGCAATCATACAGATTAATTTATCTGGGAAGACTTCTGTGTTTGAAATGTTCTTTTACCCCCAAGACATAATGAAATGTGTTTTGCCTTCCTAATATTTAAAAATCTATCAGCTCCCTGAAAATCTCGGCATACACCTGGCAAGGGTAAAAGCTTCAAAGGATTCTGAGCTGTATGATCATACCTTTACTAAAGCAAGACTACACAGCAGCACAGAATGCTCCCCACTTACCAACAAAACCTCATTTTGGTTGGGAACTGAGAAGAATGGATTCTCAATCTAACACTCATGTACTAGCAGAATTTTAACAATGGAAATCTCTGAGGGTCACTTACTGATTTCCTTTTCTCTACTTGGAGGTTCAAAGGTCTGTAAAACCGACTGAAGATCCCTGCTCTGAATATTTGAAAAGTTTTCTAGGTGTTACACCTGGAAGATGAATGCATTACCCAGCATTGCCAACCCTGCATGTTCAGAATTCATGAGCTGCATCCCACTAAGCACAGCAGACTTAGTACCAATCATAAGAATTTAGTTAAGCAGCCCAGCACTTTTGTTACTGAATGTAGACTTGTTCACATTGCTATTTTCCTCAGTGCAACAGTTAGAAAATGTCACTTCAGCTGGAACACTGAACTTGTCACATATTTCAAGACATAGATATCTAAGACAAAAACTTAACATGGGTTCCGCATGAGGGTGACAGTTATCACTGAAAGGTAAATATACTTTTCTATAGAAAATTAAGAAAGGTTATTGTCTTTTCAATTGTTGTACCAAAATGAATTTTCAGTTTAAGTCTCTGTGGGTCTTACTTTCTGAAACCCACTTCATAATAGTTTGTCCCTCACTTAGCCAATATCCTCAGTGATCCGTAGTAAGATTCACAATCTGAAAAAAAAATGAAGAATATGGTACACTCTAATTGGCTCTTGACTGCAGGTAGGTTATTGAATAGGTAAAATCAATTTTACTATACAGTGAGCAGGCATGGAATTAAGGCAGTCTTATTGAAGAGCTGGTCAAATGTCATTTCCAATTGAAGAGTTTTCCATCAGAAAATGCTAATTTACCCATTACATCTTTACTGTCAGTTAGGACTATCCAGTTTCCTGATAACCTATCAAAAAAAAAAAGAAGTAAAAGCTGCAGAGCCAAGCTAACTGACGCTCTGTGTAGAGGGCTAGGGAGAATTTAAATTTTTATTATTTCAGTGTATTCACTACTTCACTATCTTTCAGTGGATAAAAGAGAGGAAGGGGAATGTCTGTGCACCCTTGGGTCTTTATCCATACTACTTCACTTCCTACTATATTATTATGGTAAAGAAACATATTATGCAATGATTTTGATATATGTCTTTAGAGTGTCGCAGAAAACCTGTTGTTAAAGTTACAGGTTTTATTTATATGACTTATAAGAGAAATGTTACATGGTTTTTCTTTCTCCCTCCCCCACTCCTCAAAAAAACCCCAAACAAACCCAACTCCCTAGCCACAAGTCAAACAGAACAGGAGTTTGGAATGAGATTCATGTTGTCAGATGAATATACTGCCTTACAAAATTCTCTTCCAGATTCTTTATCTCATTGATTGTTCTTTTCTTATCCATTCTTCTTAGCTCAATAGAAATACAACTCCAAATATGGAATATACAATTCCGTATTTGAAAAGTTAAATTAATTTTGAGGAATTCAGACCCGTATTTGAAGTTCCAATAAAATTTTAATAAGAGCTATGTTCAAGATAGTCACCTTCAGGGATTTTACCAGATATTAAATGACTACCCCTTTTCTAATGTTTAAACTATATGTTTCCCATGTGTATAAGACTACTCAGAAGATTTTATAATCTGAGGTAGGCAGATAGAGTAATAATGGAGTTTATTTCTATGCCATAATTATGAAAAGAGTTTTCTGCAGCTTTCTGAGGATTTTACTTGCATCATTTCATAGTCTTTACCAATTTTATTTTTTGTTTGGTGTATTGCAGTTTACAAAAGAAAAATGTGTCTTGGATAGTTGCTATCTGATATGATTTAATTTATGTTGAAACTTACGCAATTACAAACACTTATTGAACTTTCTGAAGTTTCCTATGTTTTTTATTGGCCCTGTAAGACAATAGCCTTATAATGTAAAGTACCTTGTACAAAGAGCAGCATACATGATAGCCTCAAGACATTTTTATTCAAGATAGCTTTGAGTTGGTAAAATTCTCAAAGCTGCTTAAACTGTATTAAAAAAAAAAAAAAAGAAAAAAAGAAAAATGTTATTTCTGGGCTCACCCATTTTCCCCAAGAAAAGTAGTCAGTCTAGCTGAGCTCATAGCTCAGGGCCAGTAGTGTTGCAAAAAACTATCAAGTGCTGGAACCATCAGTCCACAGCTGCCCAGTGCAGATGGCATGACCATATGATGTGAACCAAAGTTAAACTTCATGCATCAACATAGTTAGACAGATTCTGTATTACATGTACTAAGGAGTCATTCTGTACACCATAAGCAGGGATTCCCCAGTTCATACTCTAGTGTGCCAGTCATGTAACGTACCACCAAGAAATTTGCAAACAAGGAATGTTTGCTGTGAACCAAAGCGAAGAAGTTTCGTATAATGAATATGTCTGCTGCACAGTGTAGGAACACAAAATCATGTTTTTCCTACTTCTGCAAAGGACTGTAAAAATAAAAAAAATTAAAACATGAAAAAAAGAAGTTCATTCACATTCCATATTCTGTGACAAGAAAAAACCTATTTTTCTTAATAAAGAAGTTGATTTTGTGGCATGGATATAATTACTCCAAAGAAAACACTAATTCTCCAATGAATTCTAGTGATTTGAAGCATATTAAGAAGTGCAAGCTGTATTAAGAAAATCTCAATATTTATAAGGAGCATCATTTTTAATGTTGCTCCTCATGACCCAAACCCAATCAAATATTCTGAAAAAAACCTTTGAAAGGATTTCTCAAGACATTTTCAGGGATATTTGTCATGCCATGAAACACTGTTGCTGCAAAAAATATATTACATTAAGGTCTATGATGAGCTGCATACATTTTTTTCTTCTTTCCTTTCATCTTTACTGACATAGTAGATCACAATGTTTTCTTCCAGAAAGACTATGGTGCAGTGAACCAATAATTAACCTATCAAAGTCCCCAAGTAGTCATTCACGACATGCACTACCATTATTAGATACTAATTAATCATCTGAGGGTAGAGCAGGGGAGAGTCAAGCCTGCAATAGCTCTCCATGAGTCATTGCTGTCTACTGGAAAACTGCATTTTAAGGAAGTCCTTCATTATGTTTATCTAAGGAGATGGGTATTCCAGAGGGAAGTCCTCCCCATTTTCTGATAGCCACACTTAATGTGACTAGTACTTTGATACCTCCATCATTCTAGTGGGCTTACTGCCAGAGGAAGGCTATAATTAAAACTAAACCAGAAAGATATAGTTGTAAATTATTCAAACATATATTTAGGTGAGTTTATGCTTTCTACCAGACCCTTAAGTAAAACTTAAACTGTACGTAACAGCACTCTTTCAAATATTATTTCCTACTAGCTTTTTTTGTTGTGAAGAGATAATACCTCTTAATATGAATAAGTATTCAACGTGATGAAGTGAAAGGTTCTAGTGAAATATGGTATTGGCTGCTCTTTACAGGAATTATGGATGTACTGAAAAAATAAGCAGTGACATTTCTATCAAGTTTGTTGATGCATCTTCCCTATCCTGCGCATCTGAAACCAATTTGCTGGGTTCTGGGGTGTTTTAATCTCAGTGTAGGGCCCATATCATGGGTACTCATTTGAATCCTAGCTTTGAGAAACACACCATATTAAACCATCCTCACATAAACAGACACTTGTAGACAAGTTCCATTACTACAATAAAGAGAAAAGTGAGCATTCCTCAACAGTGCTTGTGTTGAATCATGAAGAACTGATGCTCATAGGAAGCTGCTAACTATAGTTTTGGCCCTGTTTCTGCAGCCCAAGCTTAACAGTCTTCAGTGAACTAAGTACCATAAAATTCTACAAGATTTTTCAAAATAGAAATGCTTTAATGATATTAATCATGGGCAGTTTTACAAGCAGGAACATCGAAACTACTTATATATGCCAATCTGACTAATGATCAGCAAATGAATATAAAAATGAAAACATGTAAAATTTTATAATTCTATTTGGCCTCTAGTATTTCCTGCTTTCAGATCTACAGTGCTGTTCATTAAATTCAGGAAAGTGGTAGTAGTTTATCATGGTCAAGGTAGTGTTTCTTCATCCTCAGTTGTTTTTCAATTGCTTAACTTGGAATCATTTGGGTCAGGTAGTATTTATCCACGAAAATGAAACCAATTTACCATTTTAATTACAACTCTGTAGAAAGAGTGAAATGCAAGTTCAAGATTTTCTTTTAGGTCATTTCTTTTCACCTGAGAATTCAGGTTTTGACTACCTTTCCACTTGGCAAGTGTTCACACTGCGTTCTTTTTACTTAACTCCAAAAAAGACCATGTCCTTTCAACAACTTGATGTTGAATCTGTAACAAAGCATTTCAGAAATTATCCAAATTGTTAGTGTTTGACAACAGAATGGTTTATCTCACTGTTTCTAGGACTAATAGAAGACAGAAATCTGGCACAGTGTCATGTCTCTGCCAATTGAAAGTTTTCAAGCTTTCAGGGGATGGAGACTTTTAGGGTCCAGAGTACTCCCCTCCAGGAACTGAGTTCTTTGCACTCCAGGCCAGCTTGCTAATAAGAGAGCACTGTAGGGGAAAACTTGACGGCTTTGAACCAACTTGAGAAAAAGCTGGAAGAAGGCTCAGCAGAGCCTTTTCCCTAACAGCTCTTCCAAAACCCCTCAGCATTCTCCTTTTTCTTGGGAGCTTGGTGTAGTTGGCAGGATGGCATACGAGTGAAGTGTGACACTCCATCCATGACAGAGCTGCTTTGACTCTGGAATTTAGCACCTGCCTGAACGACACTGCAGTAGCAGTGCAGTTATGCCTGTGCCTAGCCATGGATCCTATTAGCCTGAATCATGACCCTGACCAGTGGGGCTGATATCCTGACTTGAACTCAGATCTCCCTTGTCAGTTTGGACTTCTCCAGTAATCACTGGACTATTGGCTGACACTGGTTACAATCACTGAACCTTCATTCTCAGGCATTATACCACTGAGCTATAGTTGTCCATGAGGCCACTGCCTCTGCCTGTCTTGCCATGACTTCTGACTCTGGCTGACCTTTCCTTACAAAGAAATCTGCACTCATTGCTCCTTGATAGAGACCATGGTTTAGAAATAGATGCCTTGTTTCTCACTTTCAGCCATTGGTGTATGACTCCACATTACTCTATCCCCCAGACAGATTGCATTTAGGAAAGAGTTTAGAAGAAAGTTTGTTTTCTCAGTCTGAACGTAGAGCTTAAGTATCGAATCTGTTGAATCATAGAATCACAGAATGGTTTCAGTTGGAAAGAACCTTAGGTATGATCTAGTTTCAACACCCTGCCATGGGCAGGGACATCTTCCACTAGATCAGGTTGATCAAAGCCCCATCTAGCCTGGCCTTGAACTCTTCCAGGGATGGGGCATGTGCTGGTTTAAAAGTAAACCGGCAGGAGAAATGAACCCAACTCAAAAGAGTTTAGAAGTCAGAACTACAATT
>JAVJGI010000062.1:31006856-31028799 GCA_035590275.1 Ibycter americanus | reverse complement strand
TTCTTCAACACCCCCCCCCCCCCCCAAATATAGCTAACATTTTGGAGGAATTTGCCAATATTTTGAAAAAAAATTATTTCCACAGTTACACAAATGAATAAAATAATCCCACAGAAAAAAAGTAACATATCTGCAAAAACTCCTTTTACTCTATGGCTATGAGACAAGAAGTTGATATTCCTTTGCCACCAGCTAAAGTACTGAATAACACAGTTACAATTCTATGTATTTATGTATCAGCTGTGAAGCAAGATTGTGTAGTAATTTAGCCTCTTTTGCAAAGCTGGAGTAAAAAAATGTAATGGGACAGAGACAGTAGTGTCTGACATAATAAAAAGCAAGAGAGGTCGAAGGAGGACACATGCATTGCAGGAAGCCATGAGCGGTAGGTAGAAGTCTGGAGTAGCCTGGAGGTTTGAGGAGCATGTGGCAAGGATTAGAAGGGAATGGACTTGGGTCTGACTGGAACCTAGGGACAACTCTTTAGGGGCTGTGGGGCAGACACAGAGAGATGGGAATGAAATGAGGAAGCAGTAGCAAAGAGTGGAGGAACAATGGGAAGAGATAAGTGAGGAGTGAGACATCCAAGCTAGAAGGGTTATCAAGAAGGAGAAGTCAATGGCAGGGAGACTCCAGCTGTACATATACTGGCAACTGCTTCTCCCAGGAACCAGCACGAGTCCAATGAAATGCATGAAAAGATTATCATTGATTTTGACAGCCTTTGGGTAAAGTGAAGATGTCTACAATAAAGCATTGTAAATGTTATTACTTCCAAATGCAGGGAATATAGGCAGAATTCAAGTCCAGAACACCAAAGACATTCTTCTTCATCTGGAGTGGGTTCCCCATGCTGCTACCACGTGATGAAATTGACTTCCAAAAATGACCAAAAGACAGGCAAGGAATGGCTGCTTAACAAAGTGCCCTTCTAACAGACATGAAAGTCACTACGTACATCCTTAGAAAAATCAAAGTAGAGAGTGCCTAAAATGAACAACACATACAAGGAATTTCATTGTATCTTTTATATTCTCTCAGCTACTGAAATTAACTCATTTTCTTGGCAGATGAAATTTTTATGGTTTCATGGCCTTGCTAGCTCCTCCATAGTTCCATAAAGATAAGCAAATCCTTCAACGACACTGTGACTGTAGAGAACTCTGCTGCAAAACTAGTTTAGATCTAGTTAGAAAGGGAGACTGTGTGCAGATGGTGGCTCAGTAGGTGTGCTCATGCTGCGCAGCAGAGAAATCCACTTTGTTCCATGCAACCAAATGTAATTATGAGTTGGGCTTTTTGTTTCTTTGGTTGCTGGTGGTTTTATTCCCCCCAAGGTATGGCTTACAAGAGATGGAGTCATATGATAAAACCCAACTTCATGGAAGCCAGTAGGATTCTTTACTGATAAGATTTTGCCTGTACTCATTGCAGTGATCTTTCATGATTTTGAGTCTTAGTCACAATATTCTTAGTCACAATACTCAGAATGAAAATATATCATAAGTTGTTTCAACTTTCACGTAAAAAATAAACACAAATTTATGTATCTCAAGGTTTCAGAGGAAAGATGAAAACCCAGATGTTAAAATATGATCTTGCATATATAGATTTTTTTTTTCCAAATTTTATTTTGAACAATCTCCTGTTCTGAACTCTGAGGTTCATAGTGCAGATTCAGAGTTGAATCAAGCCATTTTATACTACAGTTCTACTTAATTAAGTGATGCCAATTTTAAAAAATATCATCAAGTTAATTTTCTCAGTACTATTTATCTGCCAGTTCCTGAAATTGCCCAAAGTACTTTTGGAACATGCACAGAAACATTTCTGTAGAGGTCTGCAAGAGTACTGTGCTGTAAGTTGCTTTTCCAGAATTAAAGCCTAACTCTAAGCAGGTAAGAGGCAAATGATATGCTAGAATAGACAGTGTAATGAGGTCAGTGTATATTGTCAGAGAAGTTATTAATAGTTTTCTCTATGCAAAAATTGTCTATAGTGTTTTAAAGTAACAGTTTTTCCCAAAACTGTTAAAATGTGTTTTTTCTCTTTGTAGGTTAACTAGAACTTGTTGCTGCTGTGGTTGCTGCTCTTGTTTTGTTGGGTTTATTTTGCTTTCTTCTCTTCACACACAACTAGCTACTTGTTTGACACACGACTGCTGAGAACAAGGATACACAGCAAGTGTGCTAATGGCTCATTCACAAATAGTTGTAGGAAGTTAGAGACTTTTTTCAAACGTTCAAATTTAGGCAATACACACTAGCAGTATACACCTGTTGAGTGTTATCAAGTACTTTATATACTTGATATGCTACAGTTGTGCTTTCACGGCTGTCAGCTATAACCATATAACTTACTTACTAATATAGGTACTTTGGGCTTTATTCCTTTTTACTATGAAAAAAAAATCAATGTAGTCATTATTTTCAGTTCTCTCTTGTATACAGAAAAAAAAAAGAAAATATTGAAACTAAATACTAATCAGTATTCTTTGGCTTCTGCTCTCATATTATTCCTTTTAAAGAAAAGTAACTGGAAATGATGCTGTAGGGCCTCATTAGCACAATCAAGAAGTCACCACTAGTGTCCTTTTGAATGAGAAACAGGTAACAATCTGGTATTCTCTTAGCACTTCAGATGCTGCACTTCCTGACTATAACCTGCCATTCTTCCTCCTCAGTAGGTACCTCTCAAACATTCAGCCTAAGAATAAATTAAAAGAAGTAAACTGGGTATATTAATCCATACTACTGCAAGTAAAAATATGAAATCATAAAAAAAATGTTTAAAACATAATATTTTCAAAAAAGGAAGTTATAAAGAAGCTGGTTGTTGTGGTTTAGTTCCTTCTCAGTCTTAGCATATGAAAAAGAATCAATTTGAAACAAATATTCAACAATGTTGCTCAAAGAGATTTTTAATTTGTCAGTGCCTTACACTAATTCAGGACCTGGTCTGCTGTATGTCTGAATGTATGAGACATTCTTCACTTTTCCCAGAATCCAGGGAAGTGAGAGCTCTACCTCTCTTTAGAACTGTGGGAGATCAGTCTTTTAAGGGGAAATAATATTTCCTCAAGTTCTTGAAATCTAGACTGTATCATTTTTAAATGTCTTTTCTCTTACCATCCAGTGATATTTGTTGTGATTATGTGAAAGCCTCCATGACTTCTTTAAAGAAATGTTCTTGTTAGTCCAGAGAATTTTTAAGACATGATGCCTAAAGACTTATGCTCATGAAAGAAAATAGAAAGAAACAAATGCATTTTGATTTTAATATCAGTTATATGTAAGGTGGGCTTTTAGTCCTCCAAGACGATATCACTTCCTAAGAAGTAGATAAGGGTCCATTTGGGGAAATAAACTCTAAAAATATGTTGGGGAAATGATCTTTATGCTCTTTAACATATAACCATATAATTGAGTAACTCCTCACAAATGAAAAAAACAGATTAAATTTATTTCTGCACCTTTACCTTGTCCATCTTTGGCCTCCTGTTAATGTCCATGCTTTCAGATTCTCATTCTTACAAAGCAAGATGTAAGATGTCTGGATACAACCATGTAAAGACCAGGTGACACTAATTATAATTAAGACATTAAACTATATTGTTGAAAGCTCCTAGCTAAGAAAGTGTAACTAAGACTAAGACTGGAAAAATCCTCGAAAATCTGAGGTTAATCAGCTGAAAAGTAAACAGAAGTGCTGCTACAACTCCCAGAAGCAGGTACTGAACAGAGACACATTTATTTAAAACTGAATAATATACATCAGTGTGCAGTTATCAGTTCACCATGACAGTCACAGATTCAGAGTTTAATTTGGATAAATAGATTGAGAAAGAAATGTTGTTTTCAACTGGCAGGTAAGTCTGTTTCCAGTTCAGATAAATTGTTCCACCAAATAACTTATATTGACAGGCTTAGGAGGAAAGAAAATATGTTTGTGAGCTGAGGGTA
Organism: Ibycter americanus; assembly: GCA_035590275.1. NCBI lineage: Eukaryota > Metazoa > Chordata > Aves > Falconiformes > Falconidae > Ibycter > Ibycter americanus. The sequence continues at coordinate 31,024,837 of JAVJGI010000062.1, read as the reverse complement.
CAATTGGGAGTAGATTTTATTTATTTAGATATTTTTGTATCGGGTGGCAAAGCCGTAAGTTCTGAGTGTTCATTCTGCTGCTAGCAGCAGCCTAGATTACAGTATGTTTGAGTTGCCTAGGCTGCAGTATATATTTTTTTCAAAGGTATGAATTGTACAAATAATAGAAAACACCTTGTTTCTTTTAAGCTGCTGCAGAAGGTTATATAAGATTGTGGTACTGCTCACCTAATCATTTTCCAGGCGAACCAAAATAGTAGCATTGTTACTCACTTGTTCCCTTTTGTTTTCTTTCTCTCTCCATTTATCTATATAAATGTACATTTATCTACCATGTTTATCAACTAGAAAACCACAATAAATATGTAAGTAGATAAAATTTAGAAAAAATAGAAAATGCTGGAATTAGTTTTACATGGTTGCTTTTAGTTAAATCTTATTATTTACACATTATGATGTTGCAATTTTCTCATCACATGTTTTTAGTGGGAATGTTACCTGACTTGATGAAATAATTATGTAAAAAATTTTTGTTACTATTTTCAAAAGGAAATTGAAAAATCAGAGTTCTGTCATAATGGCGTCTACCTTTAGTTGCAAGACAAGATTATTATCCTCTGTGTAAACTGCCACGTAAGGGAGTTAAAATACATCGGAGATAGTTTTCAAAGCCAAACACAAATTGCTGTAGCTGATAAAATTCTCAGAATCATTTCAAGATGTTGGTAGGATACATGGCTTAGAGGACTTATCCTCATCAGCCTATTTTTCTGATATACAAGGGTTTTTCCTATGCCATTTGCAGTGTGTCTGTATTCCTAATATTTTTCATGTTTAAGCTAGCTCCTCAGGAGCAATAACCACACATCAGTTTGCTTAGCCTACTCTCCCAGTCAGGTTTCACTGATCTCCGCCTGGCTCCTAGTCCTAAATAATTTTAACCATTTAATAGTTGTACATCTGTTCTAAGTTTCTCCTCGCCCACCTTCCTCTGACAGCAGCTTTCCAGACTATCTAGTTTTTTTTGCCATATTTGCTCTTCTCCCTACCCTCTCTATTTTTTAGGACGTGCAACAGGATTAGACTGTTTTTTTTCAATCAGTTCCAATTGACTGCCCAGTCCAGTGTGTCATATCCCAGAGCCACATTTGGAAGAAAAGCCTTGTGATTACAGGAACAGCATCTATGAGGAACTTCACCGCTCAGTCCCTGCCGAGGAGACATAAGAGCTGTAGTCTCCCCACAGTTTGTGATATAGCCAGTGGTGCCCAGTTCTTCATGGAAAAAGGAAATAGAAAGGTCCTCACAACATTCCAGCCAGACTTTAGGATCTATATCAGATGAAGGGCCACTAAATATTTTTTAACATTGAGGAATATGTTTTCCCTACTGTACTTTGCAGAAAAAGCCATGACAAAACTACTGAATTTTTCCAGTGTTGTTCAGACTGAGTTTTATGATCAGTATGGATGTTTTTGCTGAGATAATTAAATATTGGAAAAGATATAATTAGCTGAAAAGATCCTTTCTTTATGTGTGTGTGTATAAATGTGATGTACATTTTAGAATAGGCGTAGTTCTAACCCTGATTTGGCATTCATTTAATGTAAAATAACAATATTAGAGATCTGTCTATTTCATATGTATGCTATATATATTCTTAATATCCTGAACAGAATTATATCCTGTTCCCTTTTTCCTGCACGTTCATATCATTCATTCTTACAAGCTCATATGCTTTATTTATCATATTTGTGGAAAGATTAGGAACAAAAAGACCACAAAGTCCCATGAAAATTAATTTTACATTCTGAATATGGGTATAGGTGATGCTGATCCCATAACTATTAAAAAGAAAAAAATAGAAAGAAAGAAGAATAACCAATCTTTTTTGCTATACACAACAGATTACTTTTTAGAGTACTCATTTACTAAAATCATAGTCAAAGGGCAATGCTAGCAACAAAATTTTGCCTTTTAACAAGTCCCCTAACACTGAAGCAAAATTTGTAAATGTGACGTCAGAGCACTAATTATACATAATTGATTATGTAGGTCAGGTTTGTATTGCCCAGTTTTTGAAACTTTGCAGATATCTTCAGTGTGCTCGTTTAACTTTCAGTTGTATGTGAAATATAATATTAGAAAACAGAAAGGACTGACCAGTGGGAAAGGATTTTGGTAACAATTACATTCCTTAGAAATCCCTGGAATGTAGTGGCCTAGTCCTGGAAAAGCATATACTGAAAAACTTGCATTCAGGTCTTCAAGGTTAATTCCCCAACCTACAAACAGTCCTTTGGCCTTTTAAGTACTACAGGCAGTTTATGTTTTACTGACAAACTTTTCCTGGTACCTTTAGGAACCATCACTCAATACTCATAAATAGATAATGATAAAAATAATCTTCCTCACAGAAGCACAGCATAATTTAGGTCAGAAGAGAACTCTGGAGGTCATCTGATTCTACCTCTACTAAACCAGGATGAACTTAAAAGTTGCATGAGGTTTTCCAGTGTCAGATATTCAAGACTTCTCTGTACAAACTGTTCCAGTGATCACCCTTACTGTAAAAAATGTCTTCCTTACATCTAGTCAATCAGCATTTCCCTCATTGCAACTTGTATCTGTGGCCTGTCCTGCTGTTCACTTCTGAAAAGAAGGTGGATACGCTGCCTGTTCTTCATATTGCAGCCCTGTACTCCATTGGCCTTCACTGCTGCAAGGGCATGTGGCTCACACATAGAATCATAGAACAGTTTGGGTTGGAAGGGACATTTAAAGGTCATCTAGTCCAACCCCCCTGCAATGAGCAGGGACATCTTCAATGAGATAAGGTTGCTGAGTCCTGTCCAACCTGACCTTGAATGTTGCCAGAGATGGGACATCTACCACCTCTCTGGGCAACCTCTTCCAGTGTTTCACCACCATCATTGCGCAAATTTTCTTCCTCATATCTAGTCTGAATCTAACCTCTTTTAGTTTAAAACCATTACCCCTTGTCCTATCACAACAGGCCCTGCTAAAAAGTTTGTCCCCATCTTTCTTATAAGCCCCCTCTAAGTACTGAAAGGCTGCAATAAGGTCTCCCCAGAGCCTTCTCTTCTCCAGGCTGAAGAATCCCAACTCTCTCAGCCTTTCCTCACAGAAGGGGTGTCCTATGCCTCTGATCATTTCTGTGGCCCTCCTCTGGAGTTGCTTCAACAAATCCAGGTCCTTTCCTATGCTGAGGACTCCAGAGCTGGCCACAGTGCTGCAGGTGGTCTCTCACCAGAGCAGAGTAGAGGGGCAGAATCACCTCCCTTGACCTGCTGGTCATGCTTCTTTTGACCCAGTCCAGAACACAGTTGGCTTTCTGAGCTGCAAGTGCACAGTGCTGACTCATGTCCAGCTTTTCATCCACCAGTACCCCCAAGTCCTTCTCCTCAGGGCTGCTCTCAATCCCTTCATCCCCCAGCCTGTATTGACACCAGAGGTTGCCCTGACTCAGGTGCAGTGCCTTGCACTTGGCCTTGTTGAACCTCATGAGGTACACATGGGCCCACTTATTGAGCTTGTCCAGGTCCCTCTTGATGGCATCCTGTCCCTCAGGCCTATCAATTGCACCACTCAACTTGGTGTCATCTGCAAACTTGCTGAGGGTGCACTCGATTAAACAGTACTGGTCCCAATATTCATGCTTAGGACTTACAGATCCTTTCCTGCAAAACATTTTTCTATTCTATTACCCTGAGACCATACTGTTTCATAGGGTCTTGTCACCCCAGGGGCTAAACTTCACATATGCCTTTTCTGAATTTCATTCTGTTTCCATCAGTCCATTTTTCCAGCTTGCCAGGGTCCCTCTGAATGGTAGCCCTGCAGTCTAGCTCATCAAATGCTCCTCAACTTTGGAATTGTGTGCAAATTTGCAGACAAGAGTTTCCATACTATCATTCTGAGTGCTAGTGAAGATGTTAAACTAAGCCCTCAATATCACAACAAGTTACTGGGAGCTAATTGACCTTCAAACTTGTTTTACAATAGTTATCTTAACCTTCAAAGCCTGTGGTACAAGTTCCATTCCAGACACACCACCATATAAACTAACGGTACTGTGTACTATTGCATCCTTTTCATTGTGTTGCATCTGGATCCCCATATCCCCAAGATTATAAATTACAATAAGGCTTGTGAATGGGAAGCAGTAAAATTCAAAACTTCATGACTGAGGTAGGATATCCTTCATCTTTGTTTCCTCTCTTCCCTCCACGGACTAATTAAAGTCCATAAAATTAAAATTGCCTGGAAGTTATCTAAGGATTTAGCCTGACTGGAATTTGCCTTTAAGTAAAACAGAGCTGTCTAGAACACCAGCCACAAAGATCTGAATTATCTGTCCCAGAAAAGCCTTGGCACACTGGAAAACTACAAGCTTAGAAAATGTTTTGTTTACATCAGCCTATGCTTCTACAGACCATGGTCCCTCAAAGCACAAAATGATAATTCACGGGGGAAGGTTAATATCAGTTTTATGAAGAACTACATCTCAGAACTGTATTAAAATTTATTACAATTTCTGAAATTTTGTCTGGTGGGAAAATCATGCTGAACATGATATCTATAGCTTGGAAACAGAAGCATTTCCAAATCTAACTTTTCTCCAGTCTTCTATGGAAGACTTTTAAGGAGCTGTTTGTGTCAGCATGCTTGTTATTCAAACATAACAAAAGAAAGTAGATAATATAATATAAAGGTTTCAGTGTCCTTAGGGGGAAAAAAAAAGCTTATTGTGCTCTGGTTTTTTTTTAAAGGTATATCTAGCCAACTGAAGAACAGTCTAACATATGTAACACTGCTTATACATATATGTTTAGAAAATTGTCCAGCCAGATTTGACCCAGAAAGTATATCTAATAATGTAAGATTACTGGAACATTCTAGAACTGGCGAAAAATACATTAAAGCAAATACCTTATAACCACAATTTGTTGACATCTTTATGAAAAGCACAAGTGTACTGATTTCAAAAAAATTCATAACTGTGAACTGTCAAAACATACTGTTTAGAGATTTTGCTTTGATAGCATAAAATGCTACCACTGTACTTGAACATATTGACTCATCTAGGATTAGTACAATAATATGAGTTGAACAGAATACATAAATATAAATGCTTTTAATGCACTGTTTCCCATTCTATAAAAAGAATGTTTTTGTGTTACCAGTTGGAAATTTTTCAGAAATTTCAGCTACATTTCAAAGTCTAATTCTCAACAAAAATGATGTTTAGAGTATCAGTTTCCTACAAACTTAAATCCAATCAGTTCACACAGCTGCAGGTTGTGATGAGACTAAGACAACCATACGGGTGGAAAAAAGTACTAAAATGATTTTCATTACTTTCTTTCCTATCTACACATCAATGACTTACCTTTCCTGCATGAAATCTTAACATTGAAACATCTCTAGATCTTATAATCCATTTTGCTTCTTAACCAATTTTTCACCTAACTTTACACTTGCCAAGAACAAGTACAGTTTCCTTGGCTGATGTCTTAAGTAGTTCTCTAAAAAAAGAGTAACTTCTAATAAGTAACCAGACCTCCAAGACACATCTAGGCATCTAAATAATAGTCTCAACTAATTATTTTCTCATTTCCTTACATAAAAAAGACCACCAGTAACAAAACATGAACAATGCCAAGTAAAGGTGGAAACCTTTCAGCTGCTTTTCACATAATAAGAAGTGAAAAATATTAAAAATAAATTGGAAAAACAAGAAGATCTGACATACTTCTTGGAGTAAGATAGAAGTAAAAAGGCACATGTCTTGAAAGTGCAGCAATGGGGAAGGCACCTCATGGACACTGGAAGAGGATTTGACAGGAGTATTTGACAGTACTTTCCACAGGACAGTAGGTGCTTTTAGTAGTGTGCTGAGTGGAAAAAAGTTTCAATAATATTCTCTTGGTCTTAAGACTGTTGCGTTATCCTGGTTTTGGCTCAGATAGAGTTCATTTTCTTCCTGGTAGCTGGTACAGGGCTGTGCTCTGGATTTACTATGAGAATAATGTTGATAACACACTGATGTTTTAGTTGTTGCTAAGCAGTGCTTGCTCTAAGTCAAAGACTTTTCAGTTCCCCATGCTCTGACAGTGAGCGGGTACACAAGAAGCTGGGAGGGAGCAGAGCCAGGACAAATGACCCAAACTAGCCAAAAGGATATTTCATATTCTATTCCATAGAACGTCATGCTCAGTATATATACTGGGGGGAGTTGGCCTGGGCTGGCCAACTGCTGCTCAGGGACTGGCTGGGCATCAGTCAGCATGTGGTGAGCAGTTGTATTATGCATCACTGGTCTTTTTGGGGGGTTTTATTTCTCTCTCTGTTTCCTTTTCATTATTATTACTATTAATTATTTTACTTTATTTAAATTATTAAACTGTTCTTATCTCAACCCATGGATTTTACCTTTTTCTGATTCTCATGGTACTTAGTTGCCAGCTGGGGTTGAACCACGACATGTGTGTAACTGTCACTGTAAATTACTTCTATTTGCTCCATAAGGAGCAGCTGAAATTAAGATAAGAGGTACATGTTGGAACATAGGATGTTTCCGAACTTATTTTATTATAACCTTATTTTCACAGAACTACAATGCAGCGAAGGACTCTTCTCAGTCTACTTGTGTTGTTCTATCCACCATAGTCTGCAAATATAGACAAGGGAAGGTGTTTAGGGAGAGAGGTAGTACCTTTTAATTGATTAATTTTGCTTATAAAAGATAGTTTTCCAGACAAACTGCTTAACCTTGTTCTTATGCTCATTGTGGTTTATGTATTCCTTTACCAAACCTCTGTTCTTTTCCTTCTTATTGTTTTATTCCTGAAAGGATTGAATTGGTAAGAGGTAAGCAATCTTTCCATAGGTGTAACTCTGAAAGGGTGCGTTTAAGTGAATAAGTGAATGCACCTGGAATTTCAGGAAGGATGGCACCCTCTTCAGCTACTAAAGCATCTGCAGCACAAAACAGATCCCAGACAAGGAGATCAGAGCTCATAAATATACCTGACATCCCAGAGCTATAACAGCGGTTAAATTCTCATAAGTACCTAACACAGGAACTTTGCTAATCTGTCTTGCCTTGATGAACATACACAGTGAGTTATTATGTGGTTTACTAATAATTTTATATATATATACAAATATACATCTACAAATATGCATGTGTGTATGCATGTTCATATGTATACACATACATGCACATAAACACAGACATACCTGTGTAAGTTTTCTCTGGAATATCTTTAAAATATGGTATTCTGTATCAGGCATGGCCTGTTGTGCAGAATCTGTGATTCCTTTTCTCTAAATAAAAGGCCACAGCCATTTAAATTAATTCAATTGATTTATCTTCAAAAGCATATAGTCTCTTGAAGAGCAGAATGTCATAAATATTTATATGTGCTAGAATTATGACTTAGGATGTTTAAGAATGAAAGAGAAGGTCAAAATATAACATCTTAGAAACTATGAGAAAATTTGGCCTAAATAAACTATAATGGAAAACAGAAACAAGAAATTAATCTTGATGCAATATCACTATTTACCACCACAGCTGGTATACTATATTATAGTATACGATACTGAATTCAGAGAATTTAACTATATGGACATCAGAATTAAGTTCTTCTAAGTCTTTTATCTTTTCTTCTTTTTTTGTTTTTATTTGTTTGTTTGTTTTTTGTGTATGTGAATTGCACTTTTTCTAAGGCTGATGTAAGCAGTTACAAAAAGGAGAAAAAGACCATTTGAGAATCTGGTTAGAATGGAAGAATGGATAAAAGAATTTTGCAAGATATTTTAATACAACTTTTGTGGATCTGCTATACAAGATAATGGCAAGAAACTACACAGAACTGAGGGGATATGGATATTAATTATCTACTCAGTAGAAACAGGAATGATCTGCGTAATGATAGTGAAAATTCACCATGGGCATTGTCTCCATTTACTTCAGTTCAGATGCATCTTTACTGCAATCATTATTCCCAGTATGAACACAGAAATGGTATGACGTTCACAGTGATATTAAAGTCACTGGCACAATTGAAAAAGTATTGAGGAGACAAAACAACAGACAGGTCAAATGGAGAAACTCAAAGTTTATGAAACAGTATGATAAAAGCTAGCTTATTCAGATATCTCCTAAGAAATTTGAAAAGAACAGATATCCATGTTTCAGTTCACAAGAGACTTTGATTTTAGATCTGAAATCATATGAAGCTCATTAAACATCAACCAAAGAATCCGTAAACTTTCTTAGCCTTTAAATTTCTTAATCCTTTCTAACCATTTTTTTCCTACTTCCTCGTCTGAAAGACAAACTCTGCCCAACTGACCGTACTTAGATTACATGCCTGCTTTACTGCAGCATTTATATAACTTTAATATATTGCACAAAAACCTATAAGGAAAAGAAATAAATTTCAAAACACTTAGCCTTTGAAAATTCCAGAATTTCCCCACTAGTTTTGGTTCAGAACTGGAATAAATAATGCCAAAATGCAGAAATCTTTCTCAGACATTAACCAATAAAAATTATTGATTTGGAATTGTCCAAATGTTTTACTTGAAGATGGCTCAGCATTACAGTAAAATTACTTTCTACCTCCAGTGCCTTCTGAGAGTGGCATCTGCATGGTCTATGCTTTGCAGAAAGGAACTTGCTGACCAGATTGCTGCTACTTCTACTCTTCCTTCTACAGTCTTTCATCTCAACTACTGTATATTTATAATTACCTGGTTCGAAGGCACAAAGAAGGTTTTGGCTGTCCTGTGTTATAAAATCCAGGCCACGTAGATGTACCTGACCAAAAAAACATTGATTAGATTCTGCCAAAATAAAATCTGAGTGTTGTACCAAGCAAAAAATATTTTTTTTTTAAACCAGAAGTAATTAAGTTTGGAAAATCAGATTTTACAGAAGCCATGCTTTCTGTTAATCATCTTCTTTTTAAAAGAAAATTCAATGCTCCAGTTATAATAATCAATAGAAAGAGATCTTTACTTTCATAATCTTGTTTTTTACATGAGTTCTATAGCTTTTGTTTTGTTCAAAAGTGATTTTATTTTTATTACAAGATTTTACAAGGTAGTATGTTAGAAAGTAAATAATGCTCACAAGCAAGTATTTTCTGTTATATTATCTCTTGTTTTGTGTCCCCAAGATAAATTACTGTGTCTGGTTTACACACTGAATCTCTTTAGACCATGAAGCACTGACACTTTCATTCTTGCCATTTGACTTATGAAACATGGAAATATATATTTGTGTCTGGTGTCAGCTTCCTCCGATATACGTAACTAATGATTTCCCTCCATTACCAAATGTAGTAATGTGCCTGCAATTGGAACAATGTTTGACGTTTAAATCAAATTGCAAAGCCCAGGCTTAAGTAGAATCTCTGAAATTTGGATAGTTTAGTGAACATCCGAAAAATTCAATCACAGTGGTATTTCTTCTGTATGAGCACTCTTCTTCTAGCATTCCTGAATTCCCATTAATAGAAATATAACTTCTTATGAAACTTTTTCCCTGTTTTATGATATCCATGTGAGTCAGCTCATTAAACTTTAAATTCTTTTGCTTTCTAAATTTTAATTCTATTCTTAAGGTTCCAATGCTCTTAAATATTGAGACTATAGAATGTTTTTGTTTTGTGTTTCTTTCTACATTTCCCTGTTTAAACAGAAAATATAATTGAAATTTTGTATTTACAACTATTCCTTAGAAAGGTTTTGAAAATGGCAGAAGGTAAGATTTCATCTTTTTTATATACTCTCTTTCATGAAATCTTATGCCTATAATCTGTTGAACTAGATAGTGGCATCAAAATACTGGAATTTTCTATATTAAGCTATTAAGCTTCTATATTGAGCCGACCCTCTTCCTTATTTCCACTTAGGGATGGAAGTCAGTCCTTACACAAAGATGTTTAAGGATAATTGCAATAAATAAGGGTTGCAGAGTTTGAGTGCAGTCTGTTCTCAGCAAACAGCTTTCAGAGATTAAGATATGTAGAGCGAGGAAGAGGTAATAACTGTTAAAATAAAGTTTTGATTTATCTGTGCTTGCATTTCCAAATGGTAAATAAGAGAATTTGTACTTTGTATTATTGCTTTTTGTAAAGTATTTGGATTCTGATGATCCATTCAGCCTGCATATCTCTGTGACCCTATCATTTGGCAGACAGCACAGCAATTATTAACAGTAAAACACAGCATTACTAGTGTTCTTTGGACAACAGTTTTTCACTTCATTATTGTGATACACTGGAGAAACGTAAAAAGCTCCATTATTCCAAATAATCCTGCAAACTTCACAGATATTATCATCCTTTAAAACTGGAAATTTGTCTACACTCTATTTAAATATTAGAATATTTTAAAATTTGTCTGATTATTAGTCATGTTATTACACTTGCAATAAAGATAGACTGTTCTCAGTATCTTTCTTCCATCCAAGTTATTTTTTCTTGGTATTTTGCTAGCATTAACCTTTTTTTTTTTCTTTTTCTTTTGCGCCTTATGAAAGGCAATGCATGAAGTCCCAGGCACAGACATGAAAGTAAATACATATCATTTTTTATGTGGAAAAAAGACGAAAGGAGAGAGAAGTACAATGAATGACAGAAAAAACATTGAAATATAGAAGACAACTAATTTCTTCTGTTATAAAATTAAGTATAAAATTTACATTCCCTGTGATGACTGCTTAAAACAAACAAACAAAAAAACCTAAAAACCCACACAACCTTAATGAACAAACTCCAAACCATGAGTTTGTTGGTGTTTGGTTTTTTAGCATATCCCCACTGCCATTAAGAATAATGTATTAGGTTGATAGACCTTATCCTACCAGGAACTGAGCATCCTCAACTGGTTGACTGAATTGTCACGTGAACAATAATTCACCTGACTTAATGCAGATATTTATGATAGACTTGTACATTTGAGCTAGCCACTCTGAAGTCTCTGTGTTAACAGAGAAATTATTTTTGCCAGTAATTGATCTTACATGATACTAATGTGACCCAGTATTAAATCTTTTTACTCTGCCAGTGAGTATTCTTTGTACCTGGCTTACAGTCAGAATCACTTTGAGTTGAGAATTGGTATGGTTCTTTCTCTTCATCCATTTTAAACCATGTTCAACTGCACAACCTGATACGATCTACAAAAGAAGTCATTAACTACGAAAAGGAATTTTTTAATGCGACCTAATTATTTAGAGAGCTCATTGAATTTCTGCCTCAGTTAGCCTGTGAGAATATTTCCTTTTTTAAAATTTAACCTTTTTATTGATGATATTTGCTGCAGTACTTGTGTTATCATGGGCCATAATCATGTCATTTCATCATGTTGTTTTCAACTGGAACAACAAAATACCTATTGAAAATGTTAGGCACAAAGAGCAGGGTTATAGGCATATGCTGACTTTCTTCTGCACTGGTGGAGACAGATAGATGGTTAAGGGCTGTCCTTCGATAAGACCTGAACCTTTTCCATTTTATTGCTGCCCTCTATTTTATTTAAGGCTGTTAAAGCTTTCTCTTGACTTTCCGATCTTCTTAATTTTTATCATAACGAGTCAGTTTTATTTAGTGGAAGAAATCCTCTTATGTGTCTTTTAAACATAGGAGAACCATTTTTCAACATGTTCAATTATGATAGTGCAAAGGGAAAGTCACAGCAATTTGAGTCTCCTAATTCCATGCCTAGAGTAAAGGTAAACAGTTTCATATTTGAGTGCCTATCATTAGAGCTTCAGAGTGCAAATGATTTCTTCCTGTTTTTACCTCATAATAAGAAAAGAACTTGTTCCAATTAGATCAGAGAATCCAGCTACAAAAGCTTGCAGCCAAATAAGTAATTATTTTGCTCTCATGGCTAATTTTTCTGCAAATTTCATATTGTTTCCTGTCTCCAGCCCATATTTTTATTAAAAAAAAGAAGAAAGGTTGAATAGAATTCAATAATAGCCAGCAAACTTTTCAAAGAGAAATACCAATGTCAGTGTTTATTTTTGAAAATACATTAAAGTTCAGATAAGGAATGTAAAAGATCTGAATATCATGTCATTTATTTGGATTTAATTCCACTGATTGTATTTGCATTTGCATTGGCTGAAATAATGGGCTGATATGCAGATTTTTCATAACAATCAGACAACTATTTAATGTGACTGTTTAATATTAACATAACCAAAAAGTTGCGAAATTGGCTCTAAATTGAGTAAGCATGTGTTTGATTGTGATTTGTCATAATAATCTGTCAGGTGTTTTAGTAAATGCTAAGTATTTTTTCACCATAGAAAATATATTTCTATCATGTTGCCAGTTTTCCTCAGCAAAATAAGACTACCTAACACAAAGTCATGATATACACACTGTTCTCATGATGAAACCAGAACAAATAAAATAAAGCGTTGTAGAATTGTTTTGATATTCATATTACTGCATTTAGGAGAGTCATATGTCCAGACTCACTATGTCCAGTCACACAAAACACAGAAATGCTGCACAGGAAATCAGTGAGTAAAAAGTAAGAAAAAAGAGCAAAAACCCAAATTCATATTTCACCATCTAACTCAGCCTACTCATATTATTTAAGTATTTTTCCCTATTTTTGTTACTCTTCTTGCAAGGTAATACATTCTCAGCACATCAAGAAAGTTGGGATGCTCTTTAGACAGAATTTTTCAAACTTTATAAAAGGGTAGATTACGGGTATACTCAAAGGTTGTGTTTCTTGTCCTTTGCTGGTTTTCAAGTGTAGCAATGGTCAATCTAAGATGCAGTTTTATATTTAGAGGCCATTAATGAAATAGTGATTTTGAGACAATTTTTTCCTCAAGCAGATTGCTGATTTTTTGGGGACATTACTGCTGACAATATCAACCCTATAAGAACTTCAGTCATTTACACCAGAGATCATCTACTGTGTACTGGGATAGATCAAATTGATTTGGAGCCTGTTCAGTTTCTTGAGGCAACTACATAAGATTGGGGAGGAAGGATCTTGCTTGAGAATGTTTTGGGTTTTATTAAAATCTTATAGCAATAATAGAAAACAAAGTTAAAAATAGAAGGAATGAAATTAAATCAATGATACACAGTAAGCAAAATCTGTTCATTCAGGAAATGAAGAGCAGACTCATTGGCTCATTCGCTACATAAGCTCAGTGTTAACCTGAACCAGTCTCTTGGTTGAACAGACTCTGAAACAGGTTGTAACGGTGTCTGAACTAAACAACAATACCCTGAATTGTAGAGTGTGAAAGTAGGGGGAAATGGCATGTCTGGAGGAATCTCAAAAAGAATCTAGCATAGATTCTGCCTAAATTTAGACATTTAGTCAAAAGCAAAGAGCAGAGCTTACGCAGACAAAAATCTCTACGTGACAAAATCTCTGGGATCTGGTCTTCCCTAGGGAGGTAATATGTCTCCCTCTGTAGATTACACAATGAGTTCAAGGCATCTGTGCTCTTAACACAGGTGAGGTCATTCAGTCAGACCATCTAGATGTGATAGCAACTGTAAAAGGAGATAGTAATGATCCAGAGAGCAGAACAGAATTAAGCTCTGCACTAGAAAATTCCAGCATTTGCAGGAGTGGTATTGTAGGTAATTCTAACTTCAATCTCCTAATACTGCCTTACAAAAATTTCTATGAAGTGGTCCTGGCAGTTTTATTTTAAACCAATGCTTATAATTGACTGTCTTTTATAATGTTGATGAACTATTTACCCAGCAAAGTCTAACAAAAAAAATCAATTAAGCTTGAATTGCATATTTTGATATGCTTACATTATTGTTAAGGTTCAAATAAATGCACTTTAAACAGCAAACTTTGCACAACAAAGCTTTATTCCTGCACTTACTGTTCTTTGACATCTATTAACTAGGACTAGTTTCCCACGGATACAATGGTGTTAGAAATTCATAATTCTGTCTTGGCCAGTAATGAATCTACGATCTCTCTACCTATGCCTTCCACAGCTTTAATTTCATTAGTCATGAATACACATACATGCACAGGGTAATCTCTGAACATGAAGTTCTCCATGCTGTTGTTACACGTATGGAGGCAACTGAGGTCTTAGTGTAGGCTGCTATTATTCACTGTTGATATTAAATAGTTATAATTAGTATATGGTATTTAGGAAGACAGGGAGTTTGCATCTCCACTTCTTTTTTTCTCCCTCTCTCCTTTTTTTTACATTTAGGTGTACAAATGCAAAGAAAACACAAAGTTCCACAAAGTGAGAACAAGGACATTTTGCACCCATGTTGCAAAACCAAAATTTGCTGGAGAATACAACAGTAAATTCTGCTTAGTGCCAAAAAAAGGTGAAGGGTTTCTTCACAGCTTTTTGTAAACTTGGTGTCCCAGTCCCACAAGTACTCCGGGTCACTGTACCTCTGGAGTTATTTCAGATGGTTCAATTGGCTTTGCTTGAATCGTAAAAAGCAGATTAAAGGATTGAAATCTTCCTGTGTGACTCAAGGCAGTCCTTGAATTTTTCTCTGCCTGATGTTATAATACTTTTTGCAGCTCACAAAGTTTCATTTATTATGGCTGAAAAGGCTTTACGTGACTTTTCTTTGGAAGATGGTCAGTGAAGGAAAAAGCTAATCATTCAAATTCTGTATTCACTGTACAGGTTGCAGTATTTACCATGTAATAGATGCTGCTGCAACCACAACAAACTGCCTGTCATAAACAGTTCACAACCTGAAAGACAGAAAAACACATGAATGTTTTATGTATCTACCTTATTCACCATTCAAGCATACGATTAGGACAACTCAGGTCAATGGTGCTACAGAGCAATTTTTGGTCAGCTGAGTTCTGTGTACTTCACAGATAAAGTGGATCTTAAGAGTGGATTGGATCAATGACATAGTATTGAATAGGAAAGAGGAAGAAAGAAAAGGGGAAAAAAAAGGACTTCCTTTAAAAATTTCATATACAGTGTTGCAGATTAAACCCAGTAGGAAGCTCAGCACCACTCAGCCGTTTGCTCACTCCCCCCTGGTGGCATGAGGGAGAGAATCACCAGGGTTAAAGTGAGAAAACTCGTGGATTGAGACAAAGGCAGTTTAATAAGTAAAGCATAAGATTCATGTAAGCAAAGCAAAATAAGGAATTCATTCACTACTTCCCATCAGCAGGCAGGTATTCAGCCATATCCAGGAAAACAGGACTTTGTCACACATAATGGTTACTTGGAAAGAGAAACACCATAACTCCAAATGTCCTCCCTTCTTTCTTCTTCCTCCAGCTTATATTGATGAGCATGACATCATATGGTCTGGGATATCCCTTTGGTCAGTTGGGGTCAGCTGCTCCAGCTGTATATCTTTCTCCCTTCTTGTGCACCTCCAGCCTACTCGCTGGTGGAGTGGTGTGAGAAACAAGGAACACCTTGACACTGTGTAAGAACTGCCAGCAACAGTTACAACATTGGTGTGCTATCAACACTGTTTTGCTCACAAATCCAAAATATAACACCATATGAGCTACTATGAAGAAAATTACCTCCTTCCTAGCCAAAATCTGAACAAGCTCCACTTTTTACTCTATACCATTTGTGTCATGCTCAGGTCCCACACTATTCCAATATATCATCATTAGCCCCCCCTCTTCCTGTCCTTTGATATCTCAACAGATACCATTCCCTTAATCTATTGACCACCCTTGTAAAATGTCCAGAAAATGCCTAGAAAATTTCTATTGAGTTCATTTATGCCAAGACTTGGGTTCTATCTCTTACGGTGGTTGCTCAGAACAGAGGCAGAGTGCCGTCTGGAGTCACTGGGCAGCAAAGCCAGCTCAGGTCAGGTACTTCCTATAGTACTTCCTACAACATTCTATTCAAATAATGAATTAGAACACTGTAAAGGTATATCCATTAGCATCACCATCCCTTATGCCTTTGGACCAGGCCCTAGAGTTTATCATTGCAATGTCAACTCCTCCATTTGCTCCTTGCATGCCTGTGGCAAGGCTTTCCTGTTATAGCAGTTCCTATAGCATACAACTCAAACAATGGGTTACAACAATTTCAAGGAACATCCACTACATACAGTCATGGTTTCATTAAGTCTTCACCACAGTAGAGGTGGAGGTTGTATTTCCAGACACTGTAAACAGTGACAGGTATATTGAATTAAATGGAGAAAAAATGAAGTGCAATTGCCAAAGTCTCTGTAAGATTGAAATCCCCTTGTCCAACCAAACTACCAGTAAACCACATGACAGGACAAGAAGTATGTTCCCTGTGGTCAGCATGACACCACATAACATTATACTATCAGCAGAAGTAACAAGCATTGCTACAGAACATTTACCAGTCAACTGTTTAAGCCTTTTTTTTTTTCTTTCAAATTCAAAATAAGTATTTTTGATTAATAGTTTTTGTAGTATTTCTGAATGCCTTGTTTCAAAAAAATTCTGTCCTCATTTTTTCATCAGTATGTTACATAGTTGTTTATTTAATAGATTGGACATTTTGAATGCAGATTACGTTTTTTAGAATTTTAGACAATATAGTAAAATAAGCAGTCACTTGTAAATGGAGATGTTATCTGTAATTTTTCATCAGATCAAAAATGTGAAGTCAGCAGAGCTCTATGTACATGAATAGTCCCAGTATTTATGACTGTGTGTGTGATGCTGAAAAGACAAACAAATTCATTACATGTAAAATATCTTTTAAATTCTGCCTGCAGATATTTTTTTTTCTTCACTAACAAATAAGAAAAACTGGTCAAGATTTATATATGACAAAAATATTTATGTATCTCTTAATTTCATTATGAATTCAGAAACAACTTTATGTACGTGAAGGGAAAAAAATATAGAGGTGACCTTAGAAAATCCGGGTGAAATGTTTCACTGCACATATTTGATCAGCACAAGAATTACAATCAAGTTGCCTTTGAATCTCAGAATTCAGAACTTGAATCAGAAAATAATTCTTCACAGGAGTTAAATTTACATTTTAGACAAGTTCCATTTCTGACTACAAGAAAAGTAGTTTTTAGCAGCATAAATTTAGACATTTTTAAGTGACCATGGACAAAAGCAGATTCATATTTACATGACAGGAAGATCAGGTAACAAGACCATTTGCCTCTTTTGTTTCATATTCTCAATGACCCAGAATGATGACATCTGAGCTTATGCAGATTTGCAAAAATAAATGTCTTCACTTTCTCCCTGAAAATCTAAAAGAAATTAAAGCTGTAAAATCAGTAAGACTGTAGTTATAAAATTCTGTAATTTCTCGCTCTACTAATATTTCTCTGGAAATAGGCATGTATTCTAAGCTAAAAACTGCAGGATCACAGATGTATTAATTTTGTCCCATTCTCTTTAGATCCACTTGGATGCTTATACCTTTTGCAAAATAAGTCTGGAGATAAAAAGTGAATAGTGAACTTCATGTCCTGAATTATACAAAAAAAAAATTATTCTGCTTTAACTTACTTTTAATACCACTCCAGATACAAACATACTGTAATACTGGACTGTCATGCTCTTGCCTCAACCTCCAGCCCCAAGATCATAAATGTTTAAGTATCATTTTGCAATAATGTATTATAGAGTGCAATGTATGTTTGGTTTTATTCATTTCAAATTACTTTGGTGGCGATAGGGCTGCTGCAATGAATTCATGCAATGTATTTGTAAAGTATCAGTTAACCTGTTTAATGAATGGAGAAAAAACCAGAAAGTTTCAGTGGGACAGTTTCAACCATAGTCTCTTATTAAAGCTCTAAGAGGGTAGTTCTCTACCATCAGCAAATATAGTTCTATAAAGTGGTCATCAAAGAGGCTTAGTAAGTTTTTACCCTCTAGTTAGATGAATCAATGAAAGATTGCTATAATATAGGTAAAGAGGCTCCATCATTCTTTCCAGGGTA
>JAVJGI010000062.1:30980339-31006756 GCA_035590275.1 Ibycter americanus | reverse complement strand
CAGGGTATTTCCGCATGTCAAAACAGTTGAATCCTACCATCCTATATTTTCTTCAGCTGTTCTCCTTGGGCTCTGAAAAAAACATGCCACGGTGTCGTCTGAAGGCAGAAAAATGCTTCTATGCAGGAAGTGCAGAGGCAGTGCAAAAAGTGTTCAGACCTGATTAGGCTACTGATAATTGGAAGAATGGAAGTTTTCTCCATATGGTGGGATAAACTCGTGGGATAAAGTCAGCATGATCAGCATGAATACTCACAGAATCACAAAATGATCCCTTCAGTCAGGGTTGGAAGGGACCTCTGGAGGCCATCTAGTCCAACCCACTGCTAAAGCAGGCTCAGCTAGAGCAGGTTGCACACTCGCATCCAGACAGGCTTTGAATGTCTCCAGAGAAGGAGACTCCACAGCCTCTCCGGGCAGTCTGTGCCAGGGCTCCATCACCCTTAAAGAACACCTGAAAGAAGTACATTCTCAGATGAAAGGCTCTATTCAACATTACAGCACAAACTACAGGAGTCCAGCACTGTCTTCAGAAGCACCTGAGGGACAGACACAACAGCTCAAAACGTCTCAGTGGCAACAGGTGTCCATGGCTAGCCAACTGAGTTGCTGCCTCTGTGAGGGCAGGATTCAGCTTAAGCTCAAGGCTTAAGGAGTCCACAAAACCACAAGGATTGTCTTTTCCCACTGGAGTTGAGCATGATTTAACCAGGACTGTTAAAACAGTCTAGAAAACGATTCGGCTAACTAGTCTCCATACACTATGTTGAGGGTCCAGGGTTCAATGCAGTTATCCATGTATAGGTGTTTAATGCCAACTAAGATGCCTACATATCAATGATATGTAGATGTCTTGTAAATACTGTAATACATCAGTCTGCTGGGCCTAGCGTGGCTTCTCAAATGCAACAGATAGCTGACCATTGGGCAAGAAGACACTTCTGACACTGATAGGTGTTATATATATGATTTATCGAAAAGGGTTTATTTTGTTATTCTGCAATGGAACTATTAGTACTGACTGTACTTGACAGAAGGAAGCTTAGTTTGCCTGGGGTGGGGGGAAGGTAACACACTAAACACACTAAATCTGAAGGAAAAGAGAAAAAAATAATTTCCATAGTAAATATTAAAAAAAACTCACTTAAAGACTTATGGTGTGCTTAAAAATCCTGATCTCCAGGACAGCCTGAATTGAACTGGGGGAGTGAAAATCTTCTGGATTTGCAGAACTGTTCTATAACTATTACTCTGGGGTTTCTGGCATCCTAGTGGGAAGCAACAAGTAGTGAATATTTCTCTTTTGGAAGCTGATAATCATCCCGAGCCTGATGATTTCTGTTTCCCTAAAATGCCTTAAGTGAAGAAGGCTCAAGTCTGGCAACTACTTTTCCCAGTAAAACACTTTTCCCAGTAAAAAACTAAAAAGGCAACAACAACTCATTGAAATTAATTTGATGGCAAAACCAATGATCTCTCTACATCTATCCCTTACTATTAACTAAAAATATAACGATGTTTCGTATTCATCCATTTCTGTCTCCTGCAGACAACTTCTACTGTTTCCTCTATACAAAAGTAAAAGGAGATTCACAATAATAAAACATTTTTTTAATAATGCTAGGCAAGATTTATCTGCATCTCCTTGAGAGCTACATCTCCAACTGGTTGAAGCAGAAAAGTCACATTTGAATATATTAAGTTTGACTTTTAAGAATTTGAGTAGTTCTGCATTCGCTTGCAGCTGGATAATTGATTGTTCTGCTGTATTAAGAGTAGACACATAATCCTTCTTTCCACACTTGATCTTAAGCTTAGTATCAGGCTACCTTAAAGCTAACTTCAGAGAACAAAAATAGCTTTTGATTAGATAGAACCTATGATGCTTCAAAGCATTTGTGGCTTCCATAGCAGCTTAATTAGTTTCATTATCTGTGATGTGTGAACCTGTCAGATAAATCTGAATCAGATCTAACCTAGAAGTGGGCATATCTAGGACTCACTTATGTCTATACCATCAAAGAATATTTGGGATACTGTTAGCACTGAATTAACAAAAATGGGATGAAATAATAGAACAAATCAGAAGATCACCAATAGAGGAAATATTAGGAAAGAAGACCTGTTGTAAACTGGGAGACTCAACTAGAAATAACAGGGAGGGAGAAAGATCTAGATGTACTAAATTAAATGTATTTTTATGATCTATTATCATTGGATGTTGCCAGGAGAGATCAGAAGTTTTAGGGCTGTTTTACAGGGCTCTGTGAGCTATTCTGGAAGTCAATATTCAGAAAAAAAGAAAATCAGTAAAATTTACCACCATGAACCAAGATATTGTAAGAGAAAATCTGGTTTATTTAGCTTAGCAGAATCTATGCCAAAAGGAAATGTGCTTTCCATAAATGCAGCACAAAGGCAAAATGTAAGATCTATTTAACATGTAGGTGGGCAAGTGTAGTTAGGAAACTGATACTGTTGATTTTTAGATCTTAATCAACATGATCTGCTTTTTCTTTAATTTCTTTTCTGTACAATTATCATGGAATTTTGCAGCAGAAAATAAAACAACAAGGCAAATGAGCAAACACTAAAGATCTGATTTTTCTCCATAGTAAAATATCCAATACATAAAAATATTAGAAAATAAATTTTAAAATATTTTAATTCATTATTTGAAAACATCAGCACAAATCAGTTCAATTTCCCCTGTGACTTTGTATCCATCCTTTTTGTGTGCGTGAAGGCCGCTTGTGTTTTTAAGAGTCCTTTATTCTTCCAAGGAATTCTACAGAATGTCATTCATTAGAGTTCATGTAGTCCTGAGTTTGTGAAGATGGTTGGGATAAGCAAGGGCCAGGAGCTAACTGAATTCCTTGGAATAGTTTGTGCTGTAGGAAAATTTAAAGATTTCAAGGTGTCCAATTCCCCTTCAGTCTTTGAAATTTCTAAATTTCAGAGATTTTTTGTGGTAATCAGAAATATCCAAACAAAAACTTTTTAGCAGGAATATTCTCCAGGTCAGAGCAAAATCTCATGAGGTTACAGTAGCACAACCTACAAGAGCAAAAGAGCTTGTCTCCTGTCTATCTTACTGTCTGAAGATGAAAAATAATAGGATCATTTTTATTTCTATAACATTCAATGTCAAATTAGTTTCTGTCCACTGATCTGGATTGATCAGGACTGAAGATAACGGCAGTTTTATCTTGTAGTGTTTATGACTCTTTTTTTAGGTCCATTGTGGACAGATATACTAGCCAGTAAAAATACCCTTTGATGGTTTCAGGATAGACTCCCTTGTTTGTTAAGTCCTCTCCAGAGAATGATATAAATGATGATCCATTAGAAGAACATAGTGGAATTGCCACTTTCACCACATAGGATTTGCTGGTATCATGGATATTCTTAGCCTGGAAATTAGAGATAAAAATTAATTTGTAAAATTGTTTTCTACACTTAGTGCTTTGCATAATTTGCTTTAACTTGGTCATGCAATGATTCTTGAAACATTTCACCTGGGAGTAAATTCTAGCTTTATGCTCTATTTTAAATATAAATTTCCTGATAGGCAGTCTACCATTTCTTTTGCTCTTTACATCATCATATCTTTAATCAAACTGTACTGCCAGCCATCTAGTTCATACATCTTGAGTGATCCTTTTCACTGAAAATTTTAACTTTGATGCATTTTTGTGAGAGTATTACAAGCTTTCATTAAGCAGTCAAAGTGGGTGTCAAGCCAGCAAACACTCTTTAGAATAGTTGTCATCTTGTATTCACTACCTAGAAAACACAAATAGAAAACTAAGATGGAAGATGGAAGAGTTGAGAGCCCAGTGTTTGTAACAAAGAAGCAACATGTGAGATCAAAATATCTAGCAGGTTTTCCATCTGGCACTGAAGGTGTCAAGTAAGGTGAGTTTAACAAGAAATACAGTACTTGGAACACAGCTATTTTTGTTTATGCAGACCACATGCTTTCAGTCTGTTTCTAGCAGCGATAGTCATGTTGGTACTGTCCCCAAGAAAATGTGTTAGACAAAAAATAACCCCTTCTTTTCTGCTCAAAGTACTCTTTCAGAAGGAAAAAATTGTGCAGCAATAACTGCTTCTTCCTACATTAATAGTAAATATTTCTGTATGTCAGAAATGAAAATGGCTCCCTTTGATCACTAAGCTATTTTGATTACGAAACACAGCAATGGTGAAGAATATTCTGCTGGGAGGAAATAACAAGGTTTGCTATGATCAAAAGGCTGTTAGAAGTTGGTTATCACTGCAACAGAATATGGATGCTGATCAAGCACAATTTTCCTATGCAAACCAGTTTATATTGGATCAGCTTTGGGAAAAATTTCCGGTTACCTTTTCTTTTCTCTTTGTGAACCATTTCCTGATGCCCATGTTGGTACAGAAATAATATCAGAATTAACGTTTGATCAACATGTCATAAAGCAAATACATGTTTTGAAACAATGAGTCAAAGTAAAAGGAAATCTTATTTCTCCTGTGCCCTGTTTTCTTTCTTTATACAGTCAGTCTGCTACACTTAGCAGCAGGAACAGAAGACAATCAAAAGCAGAAAAGGGAAACCAAGAAATGCCCAAGCAGTAGAAAGTAGAGACAATATATCTCCATGATAAAAACAGGTGTCCTTTGCTAACCCAGTGAGTGGGAATACCAGGCTTATTGTTTTCTGTAGAGTACAAAAGGATATTTTATTTTCTGGAAGTTTTGCTCTTGGGATCTTAGAGACAAATATACAGCTGCAATGGAAAAAAATAAAATTACAATCTTCTTAAGCCTCCCTGTCTTTCTGCTTTTCTCACACAGACACTTCTTGGACATTACACTTGCTCAGGTGGAGCCGTAAATTGACTCTTAATAGGTGCAGTTCTTACAATGCATAGTATGTCATTTGTATATTTCATTCTTTACTATAAAACATTTTTCTCAGCAGAAAAAACATTCATTATTAATGACTACTTTAGTCAATATTTAATATGTCTCCATTATTCTGAAATATAAAATTATTGATATTCAATATTAATTAACAGTCAACATGCTGGAACCGTATCTCATTTAATTACACTTCAAACTAAACAGTGTAAGTCAAAAATACATTTCAAGAGTCTCAAGACCGGGATCAGCTTAAGTGAAAATACAGTAGAGTGCGCACAGCTTGGTTGCAGCATCTGCGATGGGCAAGACGAAGTGTTTAAGGTGTTAGTACAGAGAGCATTATTTAACAACAAAATAGAAAAGGTAGATTATCAATGTGTATATTACTTTAGGAAAAGAGTGTTTGACATAATGAGACTTAATTTTGTTTGCTCTTCGAGGTATCAGTTATCTCATTCAATGAAAGAAGATGCATGAATGCTGAAAAAAAGAACAGGGTATATAAATGTTTATTAACTTTACAAGACCCCTTGGAAAAAAAGTACTGTATGTGTTCATTCAAACATACCAATTTTAATTTTCTTAGTCCCATCATTAGCATCACAGCCTGCTGGTACCCACTTTGTTTCAGTAGACTTTTACATTTCTTTAAACTATGACAGCTTACACATATAGAAACGTGTTATGATACGATAATAATGTGGAAACGTTAAGACAGAAGAGCCTGTCAGCTGAACCTTGCCCAGGACAGCACCTGTCTTTATTATTAACAAGACATCCAAATATCAAATGAGATATAAACAAAACTGATGATGACATTTAGCCTAAAAATATATGTTGGTCCTTTAACAAAAAATACATGTTTATTACACTTCAGCTATTCTATATATTTAGATATTTACAGAACTTCTGTATGTTTTATTCATTAATAATGAGCAACTGGCTTTAAAATTATATGAAACATTGAAACATATGGGAAAAAAGCAACCCTCCAGTATCTTTCCTTTACTGTTTTCTGCGTGCTTAGAGACCAAATTGATTCTATGTACCTTTGAGCATCCAACAGAGGAATTTGAAGCTTAGCTATGCTACACTTCTTTTATAAAGAGGATAGGATGACTGGATTCTTAACTAGGAGACCTGACTGTCATCTGCCTGTTAATCTAGCACCCTGTCCAATCATATCTTGAAAACCTCCAGTGATGGAGGCTCTACCATGGCTGTTCCAGTGAATTACTGCTTTCACTGTAAAAAATTTTTCTTATACTGAAATTAAAGCTAATGTGGTTGATGCCCCATGCCTCTCAATGTTTGAGGCATTTGGACAATGCCTTTAATGATATGCTTTAACTTTTGGTCGGCCCTGAAGTGATCAGGCAGTTGATCTAGATAATTGTAGGTCACTTTCAACTCAACTATTCTATTCTATTCTATTCTATTCTATTCTATTCTATTCTATTCTATTCTATTCTATTCTTTATTGAAACCTATGCTGATGAACCCTATGGGGTGGTATCTAGAAGTATCAAAACTCATGAAGACAGAAAAAGAGAGATCAGCTAAGCTGATCACTAACAACTTCACATGGATTTTTGTTCATCAGGTCCATGCCCTAGTATCAGAAAAGTCCTTGTAGGTCTATTTGAAAGTTTTTGGAATCATATCTCCATACGCTGGGTGCTGAGATTCTACGACAAAAAAGTATTATATGTTGTTCTTTATTTGTGATTCCTCATGGGAAATCCTGTATCATTCACTGTCTTTCAGCATTTAAATCTCACTAACTGCTTAACACCTTACATGGCCCTATAGTCATTAAGGTTTGCTTTGCAGCTGACATTTGAAGCTATTTCCACATGAACTGGTGGGTTCTTTGATCCCTAAAATTTCTATCCCTCTCTTTTGAGGTGTTCAGATAATTAAAAAAAACAAAATACAACACAAATTCTTCTAGCTTTTAACACCATGTCCATTATGCACGTCTCAGCTTCTGGGGAGCAAAGAATTAAATCTCTTCTGTATTGTGCTAATTCTCACAGCTTTCATGACAAGATAATGAGATCTAAAATCCTTAAAGGAGCAAAATACTAGGTCATTAGTTCTAGACATGAGTGCATCAACAGAACTTCCCAAAATACAGTGAAGATACACTAGGTAGAAATGAACAGAGGTCAGTACCAGCATATCTCAAAATAAGGTAAATGGGTAGTTACCAGTTGACAGACAGATACTATTAATCCTATTCAGAGCAGTTACCTAAATTGCCTCTGTGACTAGTGGCAGTGAAGTAGTCTTGTCTGTTAACACTGCATCAGTTTAATAGATGAAAATCATAAAACCTCAATGGGGATGTGAGTTTGTTCTGGCAAAGGGGTAGCAGGCCACTGCTGACAGATCTTTCTGAATTTCAGATACAAAAAAATGCAAAAAAATTAGCAAAATTGAATGTATTATTGTAAAAGTAGGATAGAATGGGAGATATATTCCTCCTTTTAAATATAAGAGTTGTGTCTGTATTTCAACTACATTAGCAAGAAGTCTGAGGTGTGTGCTAATTCCCCAACCAACATCATTTAAAATGAGATAAAGAGCTCTGCTGTGCTTTATAACAACATCCAAAATCCCTCTCATGTAGCAACAAAAGAAATTCTGAAAGAAAAAAAAGCTATCATTGAATGCAAAACCAACAGAGAAATTTATAATCCCATAAATACAGAATGTGGAAGGTTTACATGCTTATTTTGTTGGTACTAATGGAAACTATCTGTGCTAATATCCTCTGTATGGAAAAATGAACAGACCTCCTGTAAGTGTTTGTTGTTTTAAAAGGTTTGACATCTTACTAAGAAAAAGCAATTACTCCTCCTGTTCCACATAGCTTGGCTGATCTTGTGGACTGGGATAAACGCTACAAGGTTTTTTGTTCTTACCTTTACATGCAAATTAGAGGAATTTAATTTGTAGAGGCTGCTTCTACAGTATCTGACCTCAAAATCAGGCAGACAATGAAGCAAGCTGTAAATACATTAATATTTCCATTGTACTTGAAACCCTCTGTGAGAATGAATGCTTAAAATGTACTATGCAGTGATCAAATAACTGTAGAAAACAAATGCCCCTAAGCTAAAGACATACATGCAAAAATGCAGTTTCATTATTAGAAGCCACATTTACCAGAGTGCATTTTTGTAAGAAATTCATAGATTTTTGAGACAGGATGGTATTCTTAGATTATCTAGTCTAATATTTTGCCTATTCCAGGCTGCTTCATTCTCCATATCGACTTCCTTTGGCAAGACCTGTGGCCTGGTTTGATACGAAGATATGCATGAAGACAGTAAGAGACTCATCGCTACCCTTTTAGAAGGATTGCCCTCACTTTTAAAAGTGATGCATTTGATCTCCAGACTGAATAAGGCCTGCTTTACTGGTTCTTGGTATGCTTTTCTCTGTGCAATTCAGGACCCTGTCAGTACTTGTATTTTCTCTTTGTGAAGACAGAGTCACTGTAACCCAGTTACCTTCCAGTCTTGCTTCCACTAAGATAAACAAAGAGAGTGCTCTTAATTCTTCTGCAGCATTACCTACAAACCTTGTGTGCTTTTGTGACACTTTATTTGTCCCTTTCAATATTTCTAATATTTTAATCTCTTTTCATAAATGTGACAAGAAGAGTGCAGATAGTGTTTCAGGACTCTGGTGGCATATCCAGGGGGAAAAAAGACTTTTCTTGTGTACTACTCTACTGTTTAGACAGCCAAGAATCATGCTAATTCTCCCCTTTTGCACAGTTCTTATATGTTATTGCTTATGTTTTATTATGGCCTCATATATTATTATGGCTCTTCTTTACTAGTTATAGTTTCTCAGTCTGTGAGTATGGTCTACATTTCTTGTTCACAGATGTAGGATCTGGAATTTGATTATTAAATTCTTTTTGTTTGAACTGGCTCAGTGCTCCAAGGCTCATATCTCCTCATCATTTATCATTCATTCAGTCTTTTCATCTGCACATTTTACTAGCAGTGATTTCATGTTTACTTCTGGTTCATTGATTAAACATTGAACAATGTTGGAAGTAACCATGCCTATGGGATGCCAGCAGAAATTCACATTAGAATATGTATTTCAACTATCATCAGCTTCCTGAGATGTCATCTGGTTTATATTCTGTTTAATGTTTACATTACTGATTTCAAATACTGCTAATCTTTATTCCAAATAATATACAGTACTTTGTCACAAGTACTCTGTGGGAAGCTGTTTCATCAGTGCAGTTATAATTATCAAGTATATTTATAATATGAAAGAAGGGAATCAAGTTTGTTTAACAAGACGTATTTTCTGCAAAACTATGATGATTGATTGGTATTAGCTTTAATTTAATCCTTTAATTCTTTGCTAATTAAATCTTCTAGCATTTTTTTCATTATTTTGGCTGGGACTCAAACCAGACTATGTGGCCTTAAATTACCTGGTTGTCCTGCTAACTTTTCTTTAACACTGAGAAACAATGCTACTCTTTGAAGGCTTGGATATTTTTTTTCCCCCTACAATTAAAAACTGGGGGGAAAAAAAACAACAACCAACTAATAATTGTCTCAGCCAACTCCTGCATGACTCTGTTATGTAAATTGTCCAGATCATACAATTTTAAATGTTTATTTTGACTGAATATGGTCTAGCATTTTCCTTGCTGTCTACTTCTTACTCACTAGTGGCCCACAGTCTGCTTCAATAATTCTCATGTGATAAGAGAATCATAATGCTGCTTTGCAAAACACAAACCAAAAGGGCAAAATACTTTATGAAACAATATGTTAACTCTTCACAGGAATAGACCAAATGCAGTTATTAACAGGATTTTTACTATTCCTAGTATGATTTTATGGAATAAGTCTGTACATATATTTGTTATAGATTTACATATATATATATATATATGTATAAGAAAATATGAACCATTCTGTAAATAGCTGAATTTCCCCATTTTATAAATTTTCTCCAACTACTTCATTTGAGACAATAATTTCTCTAATACATTTACAATATATCCTCTTTTTATTTATTATAATTGCACTTATCTTGCGATTACTGGTTGCTAGACAACATACAGTTTAGCTTATTTTTAGTAATTTAATTTTATGTTAGTATGATTTGCTCAATCATTAGGTTCAATACCAAGTGTGTTAAAAAACTTACCAACTATATATACTTTAGAAATGTGAATATCTGAGCAGGACCTCCAAGGTATAGCCCTCAAACCAAAATTCCTCATAATAGCCTAATTCTTCCTTCTAAGCATTGCAGATGAGTGCTTGAAGACTCTCATTCTGCAAGATGTAACTGACGGGCTAGTAAGAAACCCACTGCTAATGGACTTTGTAATTTGCATGTTGACCAGAACCCTTGGTTCTGCCAAGCTCTTTGCCAGAGTTGGCTGGGTAAATTAGCATATCTTTCTATTGGAGATTTTATTCTGAGATGGTTTCACATTCTTTTTCCCAAAAATACTACAATTCCACAGTATATTTGCATTTGACATGCCATTTAGTGGTTTGTTTTGTTTGCTTGTTTGTTTGTTTTACTTACCAGTTCTAGTTATGACCAGTATTATCAAAGCTTTTTTCACTTGTGACAGTATCCTGTTCATTTTAGCTCTCAGAATTACTTACAATCGTATCTTTAGTACTTAAATATTAATGCCACATCCACATGGATTTTTAAAAATACAGTCACTACTTCCAAGTAGATCATGTGGAGTTTCTTCTCTTTCAGATCTTTTGTAAGTCCCTGCTGCCCTCTCTAAGCTTTAGTTCTGCTTTACTGTGGGACGGTTAGAGCTGTGTGAATGCTTAGCAAAGGTATTAGAAAGCCGTATTCAGACTTCAGTATGGAAACAGTTCTTGACTTATTGTGATAATGTGACCTAAAAATAATGAACTTGAACCTGAATTAGTTGGTCAAATGTGCAGGAGGGAGCAAAGGAGGTGTTATTCATTGAACTCAGGACTAAAAGATAAAATTTAGCTCTTCTGAAGCTTTTTGTTTTCTAGAAAGCTGAAATTTTAAGCAGTTACTCTGATGCACTTTACTTTTGAATGTAAGGGATTTTTAAACATCCGTAAAATTCTAATCAGTCCTACAGATGCCAGAACTTTTTGAAACTGATACGGTTGCTAGTCTGGGTTTGTTAAACACAACACAAATATTCTAGAATTGTTTTTAGTGAATGTTTAGAAAGAGCACTTGAATCTCTTCGGCTTTTTCTCATGTAATGAAAATTACTTGAGTGCTGATATAATAAAAACACATTCTCTAATAAAGACAAGATCTGAACTCTTTTCTTAATACTTCCAAACATATCTGCTTTCAGTCTTTTTTTTCTTAATCTTGTGAGAAACAAAAATTATAATTACCTATATACTTAATGAAAGAGAAAGCACAGGAAAGGCTTCTCTGAAGTTGTTATATTTGCATGTTACAGGCCTTACATGAACCATTTTAAACCAGCTGAGTGTGTAAGAAAAGAGAAGCTCCCCCTGGGTCAATATGTAGAATTAGAGAACCCCTTCGGTCTTCACTGTGCAATTCTCACAGAAACTGAGATTTGCACATATATGTGACAAAAGGATAAAAGGAAAACCCTGACCTTGATGAAGTGGTAATAAAGCTGCTATTAATTTAGGAGAACCAGCTTTCAGCCTGACCCCATGTAAGGCTACATCTGTATAAGCAAATGAAGCAGAGCAGGAATCGTTCCTCTGCTCTGCGTCTAACTGATATAACTTTGCTCATGCTTAAAGCCTAAACATGCTTCTTCACGTACCAAATGCTGACACATCCAAAATACCTATTGGGAACAGTTCCTAACTAGTGCTGTGCAGTTTCTGTCCAGGAAAGTGTTGGCATATGTTAGAACAGTGACAAAAAGCACTTTTTCAGCCATATGGAGTGTGAGCCAATGCTCAAGCTGTACTTTATTTTAGTAGGGTAAGCATAGCCTCAGTGTCTGTTTTATTTCACTAGCAAGTAAGTCAAATTCCAGCATGAGAATTCATGAGTTGAATTTAAAGATTATATTATTTCTAAAGTTATACTATTTCATGAGCCTTAAAATGAATAGAGAAACCTTATGAAGCACGGACAATTATCGTGGATTTGCAGCTAGTTTTGATCAGGAAAGAATCTCACAGAGCAGATTAACCTAACTTAATTTAGATAACATATCATCTATATCTGACCTAGTTATCTTTAGTAAAAATATGAAGAAACAAGCACAGTTTCAGTGCAGTTTTTCTGGTCCATTTTAGATACCTATATTAGTATGAGATCAATTTTAGGAAGTGTCTATTTCTTTCTGAGGTAATGGAAACCTCAGATGACTGCCTAAAATGTAGACATTTACCTTTTGTCAGATGAATTCCACTCAAAGTGACCTGATTTTATGTATTTTCTTCTAGTGTGAGTCCCACTTCAGAATAAACTATACTACAGGTAATCAAACATGTTACTGTTCACCTGTGTCATTTGTATCAGATCTTTTATCAATGTATAAAGAACAAAATGTTCCTTTAGTGAAAATCATGTTTTCAACAGAAGATTAAATATCATGTTCTAAGACAGAATTAGCGCCCTTGAGCAACTCCCTCAAGGAAGTCTTGGAGCTTCCTTACCAATTTAACAGCATACAAAACTAAAGGAAAGAAGTATTATTTCTTTTATCATCCAGTCATGTGCTAACTGGGCGTAAAATCAATTTCAAGAGGAAAAATATCTAATGCTGGTTTTGTAGAATAGGTGCAACATAACCTCCCATTTTAGAACAAATTATTGATCATATTTTATTGGATGGAAATGTACTGTACTTCCTATTCTTTAGCAATAATTAGAAACAAGAAATTTTGTGGATTTCTACTTTGTGTGAGCAGCTCCCAGAGGAACTGAATGTTCATCTCATGTTCATCTCATTTCCTTATCAAGGAATTAATGCTTTCTTAAAGCAGGAATCCAAAAGGATCCCCACAAGAAATATTTGTGAAAAATAGGTGAAAAAACACAATGGGAGCTTGGTTTTCTTTGCAGCATGGTGGCACTATGTTTTTTCACCTCTGACTTCCGTAATCAGGGTAAGAAGAAAGAGTATATTGCATACATTTATTTAGCTGTCTAAAACTTGCTGTATAATTTTCTCATACACATTACAGATCTTTGAGAATGGTTTAAATGAAGGGAGACAAGTAGACATTAAAGACCAACATAAGGATTGTATTTCATATGTGAGGGATGATATCAAAGTAAAAAGGTAGATGATATTGGGTGATAATGGGTTATGAACTGGGAATATTGGTGGACTAGACAGTCATAATAATGAAAATTAAGAAAATGGTGTGAAAGAATTGGAGCTGTACAAAACCAAGGAGAAAGATGGGAACGTTAATGTGGCTGCTACATTAATAGATGCCTTGAGCTGTAGGGTTGAACCACATGATCTCAAGAGGTGCCTTCCAACCTGAACGATTCTCTGTTTCTGTCTTCTACATATTTTCTTGGTAGGTCTAATGGAGATAAAGCTTTAGAATATATATAATTAACTGTATAGTTATTAAAATATTCTTAAACTAAAGGAAATTTCTTAACATGAAGTCTTTTTACCTAATTAGATGTCTGCTTCTTAATGAAATATTGCCAAACACGCAGACTGAATGCCTGAGTGCCGATAGCAACTAATATGTTCCCTTGGTATGCTGTGAAATGAAAAGAAAGTTCTACTAAGAGGAAGAATCTCTTCCGTTCTATTCTGCAAGATACAGCAAGAGCTGATGATAACTGCTGCTGTTGTGGGTCAGTGCCTGTAAGGTTTGAACAAGTCTTTTGACATGAACTTTTTCATCAGAGATCTGAGTACTTTTGCCCTGTTGCAGCACCATCACCTAAAGCACAGAGGTGATATGTTATCTCTGGTCTGTATCTACTTGAAATTCCAAAGGAAGATTTTATTTTAAGGTATATATTTCTATCATATCGCCCTGTATAACCTCGTATTCAATGAAGAAAATGCAAATTTAACAAATGGATTTTGACAGTGCTTGTAGACATGTGATTCAAGTATATTAAATTACTTGTGGGTAATTTGAGAACTTTAGATAATATAATACAGTGTATGACTATGATTAGTTTAACCTGGAGAACCCCATTAATAATACACAATAAGTGATTCTTCTGCTTTTATGACTTCATGGCATGTTTGAGAGGTTTGTTAATGCTGCTGTAATTGTAATTTTGAATATGGTTAAGCTTTCTCAATGTTCTAAGCTAAATAAAAAAAAGATTTTTTTTTTAATCCTATGATATAAGAAATTTGAAAGATACACGTGTTTTGGTAATTCTATTGTGCATCCATCAAAGTTCATGACTACGTCTGGACATTAAGACCTAACTAAATATTCCAAAACATCTACTCAGATTATTTTAGATGTCTTCAGATTCATTGAACAGAAGTAAGCTTCTCTGAAGTGTTTACCAGGCAGTCATCTTGTGACTTTTATACAAATGATACTTGAAAAATCTTTCCTTCTGTGCCCAATTAATCAAGCTGAAAATATGCTGTTTAAGAAGCTCGAAACTTAGTGACATATGCTGTGACTTCTAAGTATTCGTGACTTTCAGCAGGGTTATGAATCAAATATTCTAGCACTAAAAGTGATGGCAAGACTATATAAACGAACTTCAGGAATTCACTGTAGTAATTTTAAGAAAAATCAGTTCTGTTGTTTCAAACAGAGTTTGATATTTCAGCAGTTTTCTTTTTAGCTTTTTAAACTGGCTTCAGTGGAAGTCTCCATAGAGTCATGGATTTTAAGCTAAGAAGTAACCACTGTAGCAATGTAGCCTCTGCTTGAATTCAGGCAGAATTCAGGATGTAACATTTCAACAAGTACTTCCTGCAGTTGAGAGAATTACTTTTCTTTGTTCCAGATATGAATATCACCAAGACAAAAAACTTGTGCTTCTGTCTCACCTGACTCTAGGTTTGCAATATTGATGTTTATTTTTCTAAATCACATTATGAGGTAAAATGTGCTTAAGTTGAATTAGAATAAATTAATAAAATAAAAATATTGCAATTTTGCTTTAAAATGCTGAATAGTTTTGAAAAAGAAATAGAAGGATGGAACTGGTATACCATGCAAGTTATAATATGTGGTAGAATATTTACATAACATAGACTCCAGTAGACTCTGGACAGTGTGTGAACACGTGATACTTCATGATGAAGTAAATATTATGAACTCCCAACAGAGGGCCAAGCATTATCAAAAGCATGATATGGTGATGCAAATGGGAGATTGGAAGGAAAAGGCAAGGAACAAGTCTGAACAAACAGAGATGGATGGATCTGAGTAATAAGGAAATCAAGCAAGGAATCTCCTCATGCAAGAAAGTAAGGAATTCTTAAAGAATTTTTTTTCTGCAGACATTGGCCAACAGTTTCAGTCATCAGAAGGAAAGCACTAGGAATAAAGGAAGGTTATCAAGCAACAGTGAGTCAATAGAGACACGAATATTTCAAAACTCATCTCACTAAGCACTTAATATAGATCACAGAATCACAGAATTGTTAGGCTGAAAAGGACTTCCTGAGATAAACTACTCCAAACCTTCTGCTTAAAACAGGGTGAGCTAAAGCAGGTTGCCTAGGACCAAGTTGAGTCAGATTTTTAATTTTTTCAGAAATGGAGACTCCACAGCTTCTCTGGGCAATCTGTTCCAGTGGTTGACTGCCCTCACCATAAAAAGTGTTTTCCTATGTTCAGATGGAATTTCATGTTAATTTGTGCCCAGTACCTCCTGTCTTGTCCCTGGGCACCATTGAAAAGGGTCTGGCTCTATCTTCTCTTCCCATCAGGTATTCATACACATTGTTGAGATTCCCTCTTGGGCCATCTTTTTATTTTACCAGCTCTTTCAGCCTCTCCTCATATAAAAGATGCTTCAGTCCCATAATAATTTTTGTGGCCCTTCACTGGACTTGCTCCAGTAAGTTCATATATTTCTTATATTGGGAAACTCAGAACTGAAACCAGCATTCCAGTTGTGGCCTCACCAGTGCTGAGTAGAGGGGAAGGATCACCTCCCTTGACCTGTTGCAAATGCTTTTCCTGATGCAGCTCAGGACACCATTGGCCTCAATTACCACAATGGTGCACTGCTGGTTCATGGTCACCTTGTTACAATGCTACAGTACTTAGCACTAGTAAGGGACAAAGATTATGTGTTATAACATTGAAGTACTGAATGGCTGCCCAACTCACATTTTTGTGAGTCCTTCACTTTGAACTTCAAATACAGGACAACCAAAAGGCTGAAACACTTGTGATTTGTCTTAGCTAATTTGGACCAAACAGATCCTTCTGTCATAAATATGACATGGCAAGAACTTGCCAGGAACAACCTAGGATTTATTTTCCCCAAAACACAATGTCAAATATTCAAATTTCTGGACACAATGGGAGCATTTCAGATGTCCTCACAAATGGTTTCTAACCATGCAATCTGTAACAGCGAGGAACTAGAATGAAGTAGCTGAGGAATGAAAACTCTGTCCCATGCAATTATGGCTGCAGAAATGGCATCATTTGTAGTCCCAGTGCAGCACAGCAGCTTTTCTCAGTCTCTGGGAGACACCAAACTGCATAGCTATGGTGGCCTCTGCTGTTTTTATCTTGTACAAAGACATGATCTATATTGCAGAGATCACATGTTGTTACACTGGTCCCCATGGTATAAATCCTGGGTTTCAAGTAGCATTGTCTTTGCAAGGTGTGGGATTCAGAAACTATGCTGTGCGCAAACAACACAAGTGGTATGAGTATGATATTGTAGTAGTTATTCATCTACACAGACTGATACTAGAGCTGCTTCCATCCCTGGTTTGTCTTTCAACAGAAATATACAAAATAGAATTCTTAGCTTTGTTTTTCTGGCTGCATTGATTTAGGAGGCACTTCTGGATAGAAAGCATGTCATTCTGCAAATGCTGTGTTGCCCTGCATAAATGTTGTTGTTGTTGTTGTTATTATTATTACTAGACCATCAGGCATATGAAGGAGTAATTGGAATACAAAGGCAACCAATATTAGACAAAAGGCACATATTCAGAAAATAGATAGTAATGAAACACCTAAACCTCCAAAATGTGGTAGATTATTCGTTTGAAATCTTTGCATCAGTGCTTGATGCCTTTCAGGGAAATATGGTAGTGCCAAAGAAGCTACAATTGTAGTAAGCTACATGTATTGCATAAAAGAAGATATTAGGTTATTTGATCTATTAATAGGTTTTGTTCATAAAATCTATTAATTTCTTTGCACCATTTAAACAATGTAAGATTTATGAGAAAAAATATAATTGAACTAAAAATAAAAACACCATTAAAGATTACTGACATAGTGTTAGGGATGAATTAGAAGAACAACTAAAATGAAGTGCTAAATCTGTGCTTTTCCAGATTTCATTAGTTCAGTTAATTAGGGGGCAAAACTGACTAGTTTTAAGCCAGGTAGAATACTGAACGGCTAAAAGCGATTTTCTAAGCTTTTTTTTGTGCTTTTTTTTTTCCTTTTTATTCATGCTTATCATAGCAAATAGCTTGCAAATGCTTCTAAAAGTATTTAACATTTGTATGACTATGCAGCTAAACACCCTGATGCAAAAAAATGAAATGTAAGGCAAAAAGTATGTCTTAAGAATTCTAAAGGTTATGAGCAAACCCCTGTGAAGTAAAGATACAAAGAATGACAAAGACCATCAACTTCCATCCAGTCTTGTGGAAGTGTGTAGGAGAAGGCAAGAGCCTGTGGGAAACAAAAGCCAACAAACAAAAAAAAATCACAACCGCCTTACAAAGCCAGAGTGATGGTCTATCTACTTCAATATTCTACAGTGATTAGTAATGCGTACAAATAGAAAAGGACAAGAGTATGTGTGAAATACTACTTTCCCCCAGTTTATGTTTCAGGCACTTCCTGAGCCAGAAGCCATGTCTTATATTTAACAGCCCTGAGCAAAGTTTTAGCTTTTTAATTTTTCCAGCTGTATGTTGAGTTCACATCCAGGTCGTCCATACACAACATTCTCATCAGTTATCTTTATATTCTGATTGGATCAAAGAAAAGGCAGACACTACAGTCATTACAGAAGGCAGTGGCATGTCTGTTATACACAATCACACAAAGATTAAACACCACTGTGTATGTTTGGTATACCATCACCATGTTGTTCTTGTATCTCAAGCCCATTTCTTAAGAATGTGTAGAGCTTGCAAGCAGAGCATGGTTATCATGGACATACAGACATGTTATCCTGTTACAGATGTATTCTGCTTACTAACAAAGTCTGATAATAGATGGATATGTAAACTATCAGTTGTCAGGAAAACTGGATCTCAGGGTTCAAATGGTTGTGATTAGTGACATGAAGTCTGACTTGTAACTTTCAGTTGCGCACAAGTGGTGTTCCTCAGGCGTTGACACTGGAACTGAAGTTTAACACATTAATAATGGCCTGGGTAATGAAACTAAATGCACTATTAGCATGTTCATAGATGACACTAATTTGGTGAAGGAGGCCATACTGGAAAGCACAGATGTGGTATCTTGACAAACTGGAGAAATGGGTGGACAGGAACTCTATGAAGTTCGGTAAAGGCAAATGCAAAGTGCTGCACCTGGGATGGGGTAACTCCACACAAAGGCTGGGGTCCATCTGGACAGAAAACAGCTCTGCAGAACAGGACCTGGAAGTTCTAAGACACTACAGGTTGAACATGGGGCAGCAACTCACTCTTCTAGCAAAGGCAGTCAACCAAATCCTCAGTATTAGCAGCCAGCGGGTCCAGAGCAATGAACCTTCTCCCTGCTCCCTGCTGGGGCAGTGGAACGTGCCCTGGCTGCACAGCTCTGCCCTGCTGCCCTGGGGAGCCCCCAGGGGCTCCCAGCTCCTACTCCCAGCTCCCAGCTGTCCTGCGTGGCACCCTGACAAAGCTGGTCAAAATACAGCCGAAATACTAAGCACAATTCTTTCTGCTCCCCTTGTTGCTCATAAATGTAATTGCAATAACTAAAAAGCATCCCATTTACATCAGCTGGCGCTCAGAATTTCAGCTTTCTCTTTTGGCTGAGTTAACAATCCAATTGTTTTTTTCCTCCTTTCTCAATTTTTCCCTTCATAGTCTTTGCCCTGTGTTGTTTACAAGTTCAAACTAAGCTGATTAC
The DNA here is from genome assembly GCA_035590275.1 of Ibycter americanus. Lineage (NCBI taxonomy): Eukaryota > Metazoa > Chordata > Aves > Falconiformes > Falconidae > Ibycter > Ibycter americanus. The sequence goes on along the minus strand of JAVJGI010000062.1, from coordinate 30,987,575 downwards.
GCAAGTGTTGAATGGTTCACTGTAATACATTACATTGAAAATCCAGAATGCATGAATTTCTAGATGCAAGCCTATTTGTAAAAATACATTCTATGTTTATTCTAATGAAAGTCCTGTACTTAATTTCCTGTTCTGAATATTTACTCCTAAAATCAAAATATGAACTAGCTGTCCAACTGAGGCATAAACAAGAATCAGCTGCCAAACACAATGATTATTCAGTAAAAAGTCCAGATTGGACAAAAAGTTACTGTATTGTCTAAAATTGAATTTTATTATATTAAAAATACTTAAATAATTCCTTTTATCTTCAAGGTGATTGCCAGCATTACTTAATTAAGTCTATGAGATGTGTAAATTTTGCTCCAAGTCCCTTTACGTAGAAAGTGAAACTGACACAGAGTCACTTAAATGGTCAAGTGTCTAAAAAGGGTGTCAAAACCAGGAATAAAACTCAGAATTCCTGACTCATCGCATTATTTGTCAAACTTGCAAATTAAATTTGCTGAGTGCCAGTCAAGTGCAATGCTCTCAAGTCACTGCTGGTGACAATTTAAATGTTAAGGAAAAAGCAGGATATATTGTTATAGCATGTTTGTTCAGAATTCAGCTGTTTCAGTAGTGTTGCTCACATTACTCCTGAAGATAAGAATCTGAAAATTAAAACATTAATTGAAGCTTATCAATTAATTTATCTTATGATAAGCTCTAGTGATGTGAGTCAGGGAAATGTGAAGCAGACAATTATCTAATTAGGCTGTGATGTTATGATCACCATTTTGTTATTGGATCATCAAATGTATGACATCGGTGAAGGTCTAATATATCTTTCACTGAAATGAAAGTTTTGCATCAATTTCATGGATTATGGATCATTAGGCTGTTGCCATTGTTGACCTTTGTTGGCACTCTACCTTACTGTTGTTGAACTATAGCAATGCAAGGCCAGTCCATTAAAACTTCCACTCAAAAAAGAAAGGTGAGATAAGCAAAAATATTATGAAGGATACATTAGATCTATTTTCAGAGAACAGAAGGTCACTACAAGGGCAAACACCATCTTCACACACCCTCACCCCACCCCACCCCTGACCCCCAAGCCCCTTTGATAAAATCTGTAGGCTTTGCCAGTAACAAAATTCACAAACTCAAAACCAACTCAAACCTTATCTTACATCATGGGACTAAGCAGAAGTTTCAGTTCATCCGAAAGGAGCAGTCTTGAGCCTTGAATTTTCCTGTGCATCTATAATTCTCCATTTGTAAAATGCAAATACTAAATCAAAGACTGTCAAACTATCTCTAACTCAGGACCTTTTGATTATTATTTAGAAAGCCTCAGTTTTATAAAACTATATCTAACTGCAAATATTTTCCAAATAGTTCCAAGGATAGATACCTTTCTAAAGTCAACACAGTTGTGAGGTATACTGTGAAAATTTCAGAAAAATACTCAGCAAATAAACAGTAAGAAGAAAAGGATGTAACTTTGTAGAAATAAAAACAAAACCATTGCTTAAATTTCACCTTAGCTTTTGCTTTATCAGCTTTAAATTATTTTTAAATTACTTTGTAAATAATTTTCAGGTATTTTCATTTATCAGCTTCTATTAGATTTTCTAGAAATAAAACTATAGCTGATTTTTTTCTATTTTTTTTTTTTAACTTTTTAATTGCTGGTTTCTTACAATAACTTTTTTTAAATTTATTTTAGCAGAACTGTATTAGTTTTATCAAAGCTTTCATTAGCTAGTTTCTGGTCAACAGAAATGAAGTCAAGAATCTTTATCCATCTGAAGGGAGCTTCAGTGTGCCCCTACTTGTATCACTGAACACAGCTTGCATTATTTATTGAGGTCAAGTACTGAGAGTTGCACAAATAATCTCTATTTGATAAGTTTTTGAACTTGAGTTTTCCGTATCATAGGTCCTAGCAACATCACTATTAGCTATCCCATCAAGGCTTTTTTTTTTTTTAACTAAGTGGAACATCTGCTGTGATGCCAAATGAAATTATTTTTATTTGTTTATTTAGTCAGCTGTAGCATTTCATTAATCTTAATGTATTTACAAGTAATCCACAGAAGACATGCAGAACATTTTTGTGAAAAATAGGAAAGAGAAACCAATACTTATTTTTCTAATTAAAGTTTCAGTTTAGAGAAACAGTTCAGTCAAAACTTATATTTATGTGAAAAATACTGACTGGTTTTAAACCATATAAAAATATTGGGTTCTTTCGATATTATAGCCAATTACATAGGTGAAATGTTAAATAGTGTGAAAACACAGATGCAGAGTAGTGGGTTTCCTGTCACAAATTAGTTAGCATTACCTCTGACCTGTTGCTTACTTAACCCTTGTTCAACATTATTTATGAACGTTAGATAACAAAATGTCTGACACAGATCCCTCTGAGACTCCTTGCTCCGCGAAGAAGACTGATCTTTTATTTATTCCCACACTTCATTTCTGAATGAGTTACCAGTGTACAAGAAGACCTTCCTTCTTATCTCACAGCACTTTCGTTTCTTTAAAAGCTTTTGGTGAGCACCTTTGCTGGATATCTGTTAGACATCCAAGCAAACGGCTGTCTTTGTAGCTGTGTCTGTAATCTAAATTGCTGAGGCTTGCCCATAATATTTTTATATATATATATATATATATATAAAATATTTATCAATTGATTCACTCATTCTCTTTTTTATTATACCTATTTGCATTTACCTGTCACATATATAAGATTAACTTAGCTATCTATATTTCCCTGGATCGTCCTTGAATCTTGCTTAAAAAGTAATGTGAAATAAAAACATTAAGTACTAGGCTAAGCATTACCGGGGTCACCATCCCCAGTGAATCCCTGGCAAAGCGCTGTGGTTGGGCGGCAGTTGTCTGTCAGAGGGGGAAGTCTTGGCCTTTGTTCTCCCTGGACTGGGATGATTCTTAAGTTGCTGCCTTCCAAGACCCCGTTTTTTCCCCCTTATGCTTTTATAACTTGATATGTTAATGTTTTTCCTCTTAAAAACTTGAGCTGCTAGCTGCCCTGGCTGCTGCTGTTAACTCTAACTGCAGTCTTATCTTCCTTACTTTGCATGGCCTTAATCTAATGAAGCTTACCACTTAGCCATTTTCTCAGAAATCTGAACCAAACCTAGGCAATGAGGTTGTATCAGAAGTAGGTCTTGGATCACAGACAGCTGAGGAGCCAGCTAGGAGAAGAGTCACACAAGGGAAGGAATGACGGTGCATACAGCAGAGAAACAGGTGGCTGCGGACTGGTACAGGGACATTGAAGCAGGGAGGTCTCAAGCTGGCATCGCTACTTACATCTCCTTTTTTGAGGTTCTGACATGAATCCCTTTTTTATTGCTTTCTCTCATATGAGGAATTTCTAGTCTCCAAACCTTTTCATTGCAGGCAGCCAGAGCTACTTCTCATTTTGACAATCCTCTTCAGAATATTAACTGCTTGCTCAAAGTGCTATTTCAAACCGAACGCCTCTCCACTGCGCCCATTCTAATGGATGGGAGTTGTTAGTAAAGCTGGACGTACAGACATGCCCATTAAACAGATTCACCCAGAAACAGCTTCATAATATCGGACAGAATCTGTGCACCGGTCAAAATGGATGCACAGATAACCACAGCCTGACTCTAAACAAGGGGGGAACGGGATATTGGTAGTAATTCATGACAAGGCCAGAGAAAAAAGAGTGGAAAAGACGTGTCAGCTGAATCCTGAGAGGAAGATATTAATAAACAGAAGTTTGTTATTACCTGGAAAGTCACACCAACTCTATGTTTAATTCAACTATTACAATTGATAGCAGATAATCTTTGTGTGATTTAATTAAAATAATGTGCTAGAATAGGTGCACTTTAAAAATAAACACAAATAAAATAACTGTGCTAACTGGAACCTTTAATTAGGCTATTTTATGGGTACAAATGTGGTCTTTAAGTCCTAATTCTAAAGGAGAAAGAGCTTTCTCAGAGTCCCAAATACAGGAATATTTGCTCTGGGGCTTGACCACTGCTTCACTACTGATGAAAGACCCAGTGATCCCATCCTTAGGTATTCATACAGTATTTGGATGACCTGAGGTCATGTATCTGAGCTAGTTGTAGATATCAAAACATAAAGCAATTGGTGTAACAATAGTTCAATAATTTTAAGTATATGACCTTGACTTTTACACTCAACATGTATAGTGGGAGGGCAAAATTTGAAATCTCAGAGCGAGAAAACAGTGTGCCTTCTAAGTTCAAGGGTATACCTGCAGTATATTTTTCTGTATTCAAACAATGCATCAGACTTACATGATCAATTCCCTGTAACAGCAGAAACAGCGTACTAAAATCCAGAACATTTCCAAGCCAATCAATGAAAGGACCTCAAATACAATAATGCCCAAAGTACTTAAAATGAAAATGTCATACTTGTATTCCTAGTATTACACTAAAGAAAACACACTCCTCCATTACTACAAAAATAAATATATTTCTAGAAGATGGTAAAAAGATTAATTTTTTGTGTTCTGAATGTGCCTTAGTGAATATCCAAAGGATGTATAATGCATAACTTTGATGAAAAAGGAGATCGTCTCAAGCTTCTTTGTCTTCCTGAAGTCTAAGTGATACGTATTTGGGATATTCAATGATACAATAGTACAATAGTACAATGGTACAATACTTGTTCAGTTCAAACACTAAGGAAAGTTTCCAACATAGTATCTACACCTTGAAAAGGGTTCTGATTATTTTAAAGAAAATAATAAATTAAGTAAAAGTATGATTTTGACTACTGTCAAAATATTAATTAATTCTGATCAATATGCAGACAATTTTGCTTAAAAAAAATATTTTTAGGATCAGATACACAGACACTGGTGAATACTTTTAAACAAGCAGTCTTTCTTTCCACATGGAAAAAGATCTCACCAAAACTTTGAGAAATAGTTCCATATAAAGGGATTTTTAAGATGGGACTTGCCTGACAAACCAAGACAGGGTGGCTGGGATTTACATGTTTACATTTTTGTATTACAGAAACTATCATTAGCATAATTTGCATGTTTATCACATGATTGTCTCAAAATAATAATTTGTATTATATTAATATTCATATATAAATACATGAATACTTTTTTTAATAACGCTGAAATTTTTTTGATTCATAAAGGAAACAATAAATGAACTAATTTTTCAAGGGCTGTTGATAGATAAAAATCTATGCATTTCTCTTTAAAATAAAACAATCCTTGAAAACATTATACTTAGCAAAGAAAGCTTGGAAGAATGCCATATTGTAAAAAATAATTAAAAAGGCAGTCGTTTACATGTCTTAAATTTATTTTAGATTAAAAAAATGTAATAAAAATCCATTTTAATATTTCAACAGAGACACTGATATTTCTATGGAGAATGAAGGAAAAACTGTGCTCATTTCTGTTAATGAGACAGATATGCTAAATCACAGTGCTGTAGCAAGTCTATGTATTCAGACAATGGTGGTGAATTAGTTCACTTGAAATAGAAACCATAGAAGTCCTCAAGGATGGCAGAGCAATTTGATGCTGTATAGGATTAGCTTTCTGAGAGCACACTGTGGAGGTCCTGAGGGTCTCATAGCTCACTTATTCCAAACTTTTAATATCCTCATTTAAATTTCCTCAGACTTAATAATAGGCCCTAAAGTCAGAATTTGCTATTTAGGGAAAATATAAATACAACAATTATCAGCTCAGTACTACCCTCGAAGACAATGAACATACATACAATCATCCTGCTGGGTCCGCTAGGAATTAGCAAGAAGACTAGAGGAGTTCTTACATGTCTTTGTACTACTGTGTGGACAGATGCTGTTAGGTATGAGTGAACTGTCCAGGTTAGTATTCTCTTTAAGTCAGGCACTGCACCAACACAACCACATCTTTTAGAGACTGAAACTGACTCCCATCCAAACAGCATTAAACACATTTATAGGAATGACACCCATTTTGATGGAAACACCTCTAACCTAAAAGTGTATAATGTGCATTCTGGATTTAAAAAAACAAACAACAAAACAAAATCAAACCAAAAAAATCTGCTCTTGGTTAATATATGCTTTAATAGTACTTGCATTAAAATGTACCCAAAACATTATGTGTCCATTTTAAACCAGTGCAGGCATCTATTGAAGCTACAAGATAATGGAGAAAGATTGAAACATTTCAGCTTTTGGTGACAGAGTACAACACTTCATGGGGTCAAATATTTAAAGCTGGACACAAACTTTAGGTCTTTTTTGATCTGCATCTACATTTTAAGTGGAAAAAATATCACCCAAAAATACAGTCCAAAGGCCTGCTAAAAGGAAGAAAATATTTTTTTTGTGGTTTTGGTTGGGGTTTTTTTGTAAACATTGTACATAACATCACTGGTCTAGAAAACAATGGTATCATAGCAGTTCTATGAACAATGGCATGTATTTACAAGTAGTTAAAGAAGGAAAGTCTTGAAAAGATTCACTCTGATACTCCATACCCATACATAGCCAAGACTTTTAAAGATTAAATACTTCCTCAGTAGAAAAAATAGTATCATACATATTAATATTTTTTGCAAAATCCCAAAAGCAATTATATATCTCATATTGATGTATAGTTTACCCATGTCTGTGTGAGATATGAAAGTAACTCTACATTTGTTGTGGAAAACTGTTGAATCATTTAGTCCTAGGTTACCTCCATAACTGTATAGTGATTTGGGGTAACCCCAGTGCCAAAAGAGCCACCCAACCATCCACAGAGAGGGAAAACTCAGATGTAATCAATGCTATTGACCAGATGGATATCAGTGATGAGTGATGTCCCTCAGGGGTCCAGTACTGTTTAAGATCTTCATCAATGACATAGACAGTGGGAATGATTGGACCCTTGGCAAGTTTGTAGATGACATGAAGCAGAGTAGTTCAGTTTACATACCTGAGGGACAGGATGCCATCAAGAGGTACCTGGACAAGCTCAATAAGTGGGCCCATGTGTAACCTCATGAGGTTCAACAAGGCCAAGTGCAAGGCCCTGCACCTGGGTCAGGACAACCCCTGGTATCTATACAGGCTGAGGGATGAAGGAATTGAGAGCAGCCCTGAGGAGAAGGACTTGGGAGTACTGGTGGATGAAAAGCTGGACATGAGTCAGAACTGTGCACTAGCAGCTCAGAAAGCCAACTGTGTTCTGGACTGGGTCAA
>JAVJGI010000062.1:30968242-30979833 GCA_035590275.1 Ibycter americanus | reverse complement strand
TCCCTGCTCATTGCAGGGGGGTTGGACTAGATGACCTTTAAATGTCCCTTCCAACCCAAACTGTTCTATGATTCTATTATTCTATGGCCACCTTTAGCAGAGCATTCACTTGTGTTGAGATCACAGCACTCGGTGCAGCCTTCAACCTCATCTGCATGGGAGTATTGGGGTCATTTCTAAAGGGTTCTGACATTAACTGATCTAAGGGTGGATGGAATTTGTGGCAAACTTCTTGAAGGCTAAGCACAAGACATTAATGAGAGATTGGACAGATCAGATACCAGATTCTGGGTGAGATATTTCCTCTCAAAACACTCCTGGGTTGGCTCTAATAAGATGTGTGTAAGCATCAAAAAGGGTTCAGGCTCTTACATCTTACTAATTTGAGTGTAACTTCATCTTTCCAATGCTAGAATGAAGCATTAACTTGTCTCAGAAGGACTGTCTCAAAAGGACACACAAAACAACCTTTGAATACAGAGAAATACAGGGAAAGTGTGTGGGAAGCGGTAAGTCTGAGGGATAGTGAACAAAGTTGATCTAGACGATTGTTTTAGGTCCCTTCCAACTGAAATATTCTATTCTGTTCAATTCAATTAAATTCAATTCTTTTTTATTCTGTTCTGTTCTGTTCTATCCTTCTATTCTAAAAAATATGAGCGGTTAAGAGGCAATGAGGTGTGGAGGAACAGGATATAGACCTTAACTTGGTTACAAATCTAGCTGTTAGGATTCTTATATTCATCTGATATCATGATATTCATTTGGTATTAGGTAATGCACCTGACTGTGCCATTAGTGAATTTTAAGAAATATAATTTCATGTCCAAAAATTATTTACCAGGAGGCTGTAACCCATCAATATGACAGCCTAACATAACTTCCATAGCCTTTATCATAAAGACCACAATCTCCACAACTACATAACTCCATCCTCATACTTTCCCTGTTGCTTGGACACCTAGTATGGTTTTGGTTCCTCATTTTAGGAAAAGAGATGTTCTGGTGAATCATCTGACTGAGCTTAGGCATTTAGTTTCACACACGATGCACTAGAGTATCCTTCCTACCTTCTACCTGCCCCTCCTGATAGGCATTAGTTTGCTATAGTCCCAAGTCATATATATCAAACTCATGTAACATCTGCCAGTCCCATACAATGTTTCATGTGCTGCATGGCATCTCATATTGTATATCTACTAGCAATAAACTCCACTTCAGGCTTCTATTTTATGATTAGTTGAAATGCTTTTAAGTCTATATGGACCTCATTCATTGGATGTCCATGGATATTATCTGAGTTCAGCTACTTAGCTCACATTAAATGCAACTACACGTGCATAAAAATGTCTCTGTATACAAACTGAAGTTCAACCTCAATATTTAACAGTATTTAACTACAAACTTTATTTATCAAAGTCAATGTCTTTTGTTACCCTTCTGAATTTTTCAGATGAAAAATTCAACTTCCCAAAACTTTACAATATTAACAGATGATTTCATGATATGTCTTTTTGTATTGTTAAAAAATATTGTGTAATTCAACCTTTGTCTGCATATTAACACTATTCAAACACATCTCTCAAATTAATATTAAGGATGATTGTAAAATATAATAATGTCCCTTGACGTTACAAGAAAGGTAACTAATAGAAAAACCTAGAACACAGAATTTATATTCACTGAGGAATTAGTGACCTGGGAATATCTGACCTATTCAAAAACTTCAGAAGAGCCACCTCTCCTAAGATTATTAAGAAGAAAGGAGAATAATTTTGTTAATGATCAATTAAGTTTAAAAATGAGCTTTAAAAATTTCAGAACTACTCAAAGTTTAAATGAGTATTTTGAGACCTTGAAGACTTTTATATATAAACGCTGACTCTTTTGACTTTTTTGAAACAGAATTTTGAATCCTATTAAATCTTGATGGAAATGAAAATGTATGTCAGAAAACAGACTTACTAAAATACAAAACCCCAAAGCTTAATTTAAAGAAGTTCTGTTCTACCAGAAGAACAAAGTCAGTCATAAATATACTGCATATTTATTAAAAAGGTTAGACACTCCAGAACTGAAATCCAAATCAAGAACCCCCCGTGAAGATACATAAAAGGAAACAATAGAAGGGTGGAAGGAGTTATGTTCACTACCAGAGAAGTCTGAAAAGATACGGTAGAGAACAAAGCTTTGGTCTGATGATAAGTCATACTGGATATATGCACTATAGATCATCAATTTGTGGAAAACTGAGACTGTAAACAGAATGGGTACATGACAGTGTTACAAGTAGGAACCAATGGACTGGCAAGAAGGTAGAGGAGTCCATTTTGTGAGTGTGCACCACAGATATGCTGCTTTGCATCTTGCATTCTATTGTATTCAGCTGGTCTTCCTTGTCTGGTGGAATTTGGTATTACAGACATTTTATATCACCGTTTTGAGAGTGTCCTTTGGCTGCTGTGATTCACTGATCAACCCCTAAGAAATGAGTGCTCTACCCAAAGCAGGGCTGATCCACAGCTGCATTGCAGCACAGTAGTGGCAATACGATGTTTTTATCTTCTGCCCTGGGCAACCATGTCAGCAGCAGTAGCAACATCTACCAGTGGCATTGCTGTAAGAAGAATCTCTGCACCATGCCTGAACTTATCTGTTCAGTGCCATGGGCACAGATGCAGATTAATTTACAGTAGCCCAAACTGGCTGGCCTGTACTTGTTAAAAAGAAGCCGGAAAAAAGTGGAAATGAAACTGAACTACTATCCTTTTTCTGCAGTGTCTGGTTTATTAGAATGATGATGCCTCATGGCACAGGGTCACTGTGCAAAATGTGGGGGAACTGCAAGCAGAAGAAAAACTGCAGGATAAAATATACTATATTCTGAACGAGAAAACGGAAAATGACCGGTATAGCAATAACAGCAGATGTCAAGAAGACTTAAATGGTGCATTTGGAAGCTTGCAATGCTCAACTTCCATTGCTCTGCTGATGGTTAGTTCAAGGACTGATTGAAAAATTATTTGGAAAGTAACATCTCCTGTTTCTGATCCATGTTACTTTTCAGTAGCGGTATGTGATATCATAGCAGGGTTTGCACAAGTGAATCTCCCAGCTGTGTTGACAATACTGATGGCACAGCTTATCTACATATCCAGATTCCCCAACAGGCATGCTTCAGCAACTAAAAGGGGTGGCATTCTACTATTGTACAGGACATTTTTTGTGTCTGTGGATAGCTACCACCACTGCTAGATAGCCTTGCAAAATGCATGGGGGCCCAGTTCACATCCCGTTTCTAGAGTATGAGCAAACAGATCTGTACATTCATGGTGCTGGGCCAGACAAGATTAATGGAGCCATTGTGCCATTGTTACTTGGTAGAGCACTTATATTCTTATTACCATGGCTCATAAAGTTCACAAATGCAACCTCATCTATCACCAGAATATCTTCAGTTACCACCTAAGGAGATGCCAGATGGCCAAGGAATAAGTTTTTCATGGAGAAATGGACTTAAATCACTCTTCTTTACTTGGAATCTAATTCTTGTTTGGTATTTGCAAAAGCAAAAAGGAACACATAAAAAAAGGATGGGAGCAGAACTCCAAGTAAAGCCACAGCTACTACCTGTTCCAGCTGAGGCTAGTTCACTCATCTGCATGAAGCAGAAGTGCAAAATCACAGGGGATATCCTGGCTGAATATGTTATGTAAATTTTTGACAGGTGTTTGCCTGCACTGGAAAATTTCATAGATAGCAGATGCAAGTAATTAACAAACAATGTCCCTATAATATATCTTTTTTTTTCATTTCCTTTTTGCCCCTGATGTCACTGAAATCTCACAGTGAAGCCTCTAGCAGCCACTGGCCTGAAGCTTCTGCCCATAACCAGGAATTTAGGTTCAGCTGTGTTTTAAATCCCAGCCCTGCAGCCTTTGGGATCCAAAAACTCCTTTTAGCAGCTCTGCAGTTTGTGTTTCCAGCTCTGGTCTTTGTGTCACTGATACTACCTTACTCTGAGGGGCCAAAAAAATGTGATTACACTTCTACAGTGAGCAGTGAACCATATAAGGCTCTATTAAAAACAAAATGCACAATGCAAAATGGACATCAAAACAGATTAAATTCATTTGGAACAAATTATGGTTTAAAATGTAGAGGATGGAGAGAGGCTTGTTAGCTACCAGTTACTGGTTTCGATTTGGTAACAACAGGTGTCCTATCGATGCACTGACATCAGTCTAGAGCATGAGTCTGTCAGGCTTCCGTTGTCCTAACAGGACAGGTTACTGGGGAGCTGCTGGACATGCAGTGACCTCTCTTATAGAAGTAGTGACATGTGACCTGCAAAAGAATGGAGTAGCAGAGGTACTGAAGCAGCAGCAATGGAACGGAGTCTGCAGTCACACTGGCATTATCTAGTAGATTGATTTATGAAAAAATATGAATAACCCTTCGAGTCAACAACAGCCTTATGAGCTCAACAGAAAGGGTAGATGTTGCTTGGCTATGAAATCAATTATTCCAATGTGTCGTTATGACTGCCCACCCAATGTGAACCCATACGTATAGAAACTGCTAAGATGCTTATTTATGCAGCCAGCCTTACTTCCCCCTTTCTCTATTCTTGACTGTGATATGCTTGCCATCTTCTCAGCTAAGCTGAAAGGCCATATCATTGGCTGTCTGGCTTCTTCTCTTTTTCTTTTTTTCCCTTTTTTCCCCTTTTTTTCCTAATAAACATGAAAATAGAAGCAGTCACTATTCTCTCCCCATCAAGACAGAGAATTAGCCTTTCCTTATCACTATAAAACATCTCCAGCTTTTCCAGACATGCTAAAGGCATATGTTCTGTTGGTGGAAGCATAAACAAAGAGCAGGAAAAATGTGGAAGAAAGATGGAAGGTAGAGGAGGGCAACTTGGTAGAAGTATATTGGGATAGTGTAATTGAAAGTGTTAATGTATCTAGGATCCTGAATCCCTTTTCAGCTATTCTGAACTAAAAGTTTTTGGAACAACTAATTCAGTGTTTGCAAACATATTGTGGAGATATTTTTTATTTGGTAATAGAAGCCCCGAGACTAAGTAGAGGCACATACTGCATTACCATTGAGGGACTGGAGAGAGAGCAGCAGCAACAGCAGCAGCCACTGCAAGTAAATCGTGGATCAAAAAAAGTTAGTGAGGCAGCAACTAGATCCTCAGGTAGCTAGAGCCTGATGAAGCTTTGCAGGTGAAAATATTGTCTGCTGAAAAATGAAATTTTGAGTTAATGAAAATTATTTGTAGATTTGGATTGAAATTCTTTATGATTCTTGTGGGAAAAGTCTCAGAATACTGTTAAACATACTAATTTCTCTGTTCAGAATCTTTCTTCTTAAATAATTATTTCTTCTTTGCTTCATTGTCATTTTTCACACTAGAAAATGATCAGGGACTACTCTGCCAACGGAAAATGAAAAGATTGAATATGGGATACATTTTTAAAAAAACTATTTTTAAGGGTTGTGTCAAAACTGAAACGTTTGTGGAAGAGTGTCTAATGAAAATCTATGAAATCTCATGTTGTATTTTTCAGTTATTTTGAGTAAAGCCTGATTAAAAACCTGATCCTTTGGGCAAACTTTATTTTGCAAAAAAGTGTTTCAAACGGTTTCACTTGCCTCATTTCAGTATGAAGCAGTAACAACAAGAGGATAAGAAGGGAATTAAAATCCTCCAAAATTAAATTATTCTCCGTACAGCTTTAATAAAGCAAAAATATAAACCACAGAATCATTCAATTCAGTCAGTCAGTCTGAAAAGATTTTCAGGAACACGGATTAGTTCTCAATAAGTTTATCACAATTGTTCTGTAATTACTCCCATAGTAACATTACTTAATTTCTTTGGCATAGTCACACTCATTTTAGTAAAGCAATGCCTATTCTTAACAGTTTTAATTTTCAAATCTGATTCTTAATTAAATCACTTTATGAGAAACAGACTTCTCTGTTCCCAACTCATTATAGGGTAGTCTTCCATGCCTGGTGCCTGAAGTAAATCTCAAATCCTGAGACTGTAATTCTTGTCCCTTCAAATATCATGACAGTCATGAGATCAGTTTTAAAAGTATACTTAAAATTAATAAACAAATTATTGGCTTTTTTTTTTTATTTCAATGCATTTAGAGACAGTATGAATTTTGTTTGGTTTGCTTCTGAAAATAAGAAGTCTAAACATTTAAATGTTCATATAATCGAATAGATATTTTCATGTAAAAGCTAGATTCCTGGAACTAAGCTTTATGTCAAACATGAAGCACATGTATCTTTCAGTAAGTTTAGAGGCTGAGTACTGTTATATTTTATCTTTACATGGTTATTTAGATTTATTTTTTGAGGGCACCAGAGACATGAAGCTTGAAGGGGACAATTAGTGAAGTGGTGGATTGTGGACCAATATACCTATCTTCACTTTTAATATAAAAGCACAAAAAACCAACTATATAAACTGAAAGTGGATTTTCTGCTGAGAAAAAAACATTAATTCAACACGAAGAGTTTGAGGTATTACAGCAAAAATGTGTGGCATATAGGAATTTGGCTTGCAGGATCACTGTAACTGTGGATGAAAGAACCACTAATGATATTTTTGGGCTTAAAGCTGTCAACAACTACCAACGATTCAAACTTACCTCTCCCTGGTTCTATATTCAATCATTTTACATTTAATTTTCTAAACTCTTAACCTCTTGCAACAAAACTCACAGCCTACAATTTTCCAGACCTCACTTGCCCCAATTTTTTTCTTATATGAGTGAAATTATATGGGCCAGCAAGAATTTTCAGCCTGGCCTAAGCATTTCCAGCAGAGTAATTCAGCTACATTACAGTTCAGTTCATGTACATACATTCTGACATAGCAAAAACATCAATAATTGGATCAAGATATAAACAATAAACAGTACTGAACAGATGTAAAAAACCCTATCCATCTAACTTTATTGAATCAAAAGATTTGTAAACAATACAATATTTCTGGAAAAATAAATGCCTAGATTCAATATAAAGATATTCAGATCTAAGTATACACACAGGTAGAAAGGTAGGTTTCATATGAAGCAATTATGATGTTTGTTTTCCTGTCATATTTGAGGTCAAAAAAGAATTGGAAAAAAAGTAATCTATAAATTCATTTACTGATTTAAAACACAGTGTAATTCATAACTAGTTACATCTAGTAATGGAAAAAAAAAGTTAATTCAAATTGTTTTTTCAAATTATATATAAAATACTAAAAGACAAATTTATATCTTTCACACCAAATTTCCATATAGGTCAATTTCCAATCACAATTTAGAAACACAGCTATCTGGATTGTGATTAATTTTGGATAAATGATTGAAACTCCATTTTCTTACTGTTGCTTTTACCTGATTCACAATACAAGACAAGGAAAGTCCAAGTATCTTCTCAGATCACAAAAGATAGACTTTGATCTCTATCCTAAATCAGGATTATTGTAATCCATTGTATAAAAGTCTTCTATTCTGATGGAGTGTTTTAGGTATAAGCCTCCTTAGCTTGTCATCTTGTTTGGGAGCAGATGGTGAATATGACCAGTTGGTTATAATTGGGCTTTTTCAGGTGAGAAATTCACCATTTCAGCAAATGATAACTAAACAAATCTCCTGGCATTTCCAACTCTTTAAATAGCATTCATATACATACATAATTTGAACACAGAAGGCTATAATGTCCTTGGTAATGATCTCCAGTATTCTCACTATCACTTTAAAGAAATACAGCATATTTTGCTACTAAAATGAAATTGAAGTAAAATATATTTTGAATATGTTACATAGCAAAGGTTTACTATCAACACGCTACTCATTACTCCTTGGATTCACATCCAGGTATTCATTTCCTGAAGTAGTTCTCATAGTATTATTTTTTGAGTTAGCTTAAATCTCTGTGGAGTTCAAAGAAAAGGGCATGAATTCTTGCTAGCTCCAAATAATGTTCAGACACATACATGCTCCACGTATTTAAATTCACATGTGATGGTTATGTTTTCAAGATTAGATATATAAAATATTCCTAGTAAAGCTGAAAGGTTCAGATTTTTACTTCTTTTTTAAATTCAGCTAGTGTGAAATAATTTCTGAGCATATAATTTTAAAAAAAGCAAACAGATTTTCTACCTATAGATAGTTAAATTCATGAATGGAAAACAGCTGTTTCACTTTTATCTGTTTTAAAGAAAGGCAGAAACTTGCTTTTTTATAATTATTTTAATGAGGAAGAGTTTTAAGAAAAAACATCAGGAATGACATATATTCGTTTCCTGGATTAATTCTGTTGTGGGGTTTTGTTTTGGGATTTATTTTTTTTTTATCCAACAACTGCCTAATGTAAAATGCAGGAGTAGAACTGAGAGCAGAACGAAGCTTCATTCCCATCCTTTATAGATATGTTAATTTTTAAAGTACTGCTAGCATGACAACTAAAAACTGAGATTTTCTGAAGTTTGATTTATTGGCTATTGCTGGCAAAAAAATCTGAGTGCCTGATCATTTGATATTATATTGTCTTCCATGATGTGAAAAGATCTTGGTTGATATTTCACTGACTGCTCATATATCTGAAAACTGCTAAATGCTTGTGGATGTTTTAATTGTCTATTTACATGCTAGTAGTGCATCCAAAGGTAAGATTTACAGCTTTTTCACATCCAGTTCAGAATGTGTCAGGTGTAATAGGCTTAGACACAACATAGCTTTAATTCTTTTAAATTCCTGCTTGACCATCTATTCTGAGTCTCCCCAGTCAGCTGTAAATTACATTGAATAAGATTTTTTGTCATTACTGTGGTACTCTTCTGCTTATCACCATCAGCAAGATCCTTCTTTGAGTTTAGAAACTCCATAACAAAATAATTGCAGACTGTGATTATTTAAGCACTTTATTATTCCTGATTCATGATTTGTAGCATCAAAGCTAATATAGCTATTCCCACATGAAACATCAAGGGTGACAATGTTTGTAGGATTTGGCCTAACTGATACTAACCAGTACAACTATTACATTTGTAGCTACCCTTGTCCTTTTCATGGCCTAACTGTCCCACACTGACATTTATTTTTTAAGCTAAAATTTTTTATTTTATGTAAAGACTGAGTGGAAAAAATTGTTTTTCTCACTTTTTTCCAAGGAGAAAGGAAACTTCAAAGGACGTCTGAAGCTTATGTTTATACCATTGTACTTTGTGGATATCCTGATTTGGAGGGCCAAGGAGTGCATTGAGAAAACTGACAATATTTGCAGTGGATAAACAAATTCAGATCTCATAAAGAAAATGTAATTTGAAAAGTGATATTACTTCCTATTTTTGGACCAGTTATACAGGCACCAATATTGCCAGAGTGGGAAATTTTATAAGTTTTACCAAAATTGCCAAATAAGTTTATTAGATCAATACACATTTTAGATTTCATCAGGAAGCTGAATACCACTGATTACAAACAGACGATAATGTAATCGTACACCTGCTGTATGGTCTTTCTTGCAGTTTGGCTGTAGGAGAATGCCCAAGACAAATAGATTAAATCTGGGAAAGGAGTCTTCAAATTTAATGTACTCGGAGACCACACTGGTTTAATTCAGAAAGTAAAGATTATTTTACTCATCAATATGAGAGTCTGCATAAGTGTGTAATCCACTTTAAACTCAGTATTCATTTTCTTTATATCTCTATTTATAGAATCATCCATGTTTTTTCTCACTCAGTAAATGATACGCCAGATGAATACAAGCCAGCAGTGTGCCCAGGTGGCCAAAAAGGCCAACAGCATCCTGGCTTGTGTCAGAAACAGTGTGGCCAGCAGGACCAGGGCAGTGGCCGTCCCCCTGTACTGAGCACTGGTGGGGCCGCACCTCGAATCCTGTGTTCAGCTCTGGGCCCCTCACTGCAAGAGGGACTTTGAGGTGCTGGAGTGTGTCCAGAGAAGGGCAGCAGAGCTCGTGAAGGATCTAGAGCACAAGCCCTATGAGGAGCTGCTGAGGGAACTGGTGTTGTTTAGCCTGGAGAAAAGGAGGCTCAGGAGAGGACCTTATTGCTCTCTACAACTACCTGAAAGGAGGCCGTAGGCAGGTAGGGGTCGGTCTGTTCTCCCAAGTAACAAGGGCCAGGACGAGAAGAAATGGCCTCAAGTTGTGCCAAGGGAGGTTCAGACTGGATATTAGAGAAAATTTCTTCACTGAAATTGTTATCAAGCATTGGAACAGGCTGCCCAGGGAAGTGGTTGAGTCACCATCCCTGGAGGTATTTAAAAGATGTGTAGATGTGGTGCTTAGGGACATGGTTTAGTGGTGAACTTGGCAGTGCTAGGTTAATGGTTGGACTTCATGATCTTAAAAGTCTTTTTAAACTGAAACAATTCTATGAATCTATGATTCTATTCTATGCTTCTATGATATTAAAAGGTAGAATCTTTGTATTCTAAAATCTATATCTTATTTTAAATGAAGCATGTTTCCATCCAATGAAAACAATGCTTTCACTATTAAGTATATAAAATTCTGCTTCTAATTTCAATGAAAGCAGGATGAACTCCTGCATCAATTAAAGATGACTAGTCACTGTTTAATTCTAGTGTGACACTTTTTCCTGATAAAGGCAAACACAAATTTATGAAGCTTAAGAATTGAATTTCAATAGCACCATTAAAAAAAAAAATATTCCCATCATTTGCTTTTGATTTTTTAAAAAATATGATTTATCTGCACAGTCACAACTTGTGAGCACAATCCATCAATAAAGTAATATTACAGTGGTTCAGCTGTTAAATTATGATCCATTTTGAATAGTTTAAAAGCCTCTGGGATTCTTTATATATAGTTTCCTCTAGTGTTTATTTTTTAATTTGTAACATGTACCACAGAAATGAGTTACAGTGATGAATTTCTGTTTTGTGATTATTAGTTTTTTAGATTAAGCATTTTATCTTGCTGGGTGCAGCCAAATAAATATAATTTACGCACAGAACAGTCTATTATACTCATTCAGTACATGGGGTTTCAATTTTTTTCCATCCAAGTGCAATCCCAGTGGCTAGCTAACAATACAGTGCAGTGATCAGAAGCTGCAAAGCAATTATTAGCACATATATCACATTATCATGTAGGGAGAGATCAGTGCTGGACCTTACAGGAAGGACTGTTCTGGTGGTTTAATGTTTATTCTCCTCCATGTTTTTCAGAATAATTATCTAACATTTAGGTTATTATTATGCAATTATTATTGACATAATGTTTTCAGTGCCCAGTTGAATCACTACAAAATATTTTTATAATCTGATGACAGTGATAGGTCACAACTATAGAATGCTGATATTCTGCAACGAACAGGTTCTGCAGCCTTTGACTGTTCTTTTCCATCTTTATGTTTATTGCCACCAGTTCCTGTGTTAATCTCACAAGATCTGGGCAAAAACTAGGCATTTTTCTCAAAATACATTGCATTGGGTTTGTGTGGCAAGGTTTTGGTAGTGGGGGGGCTGCAGGGGTGGCCTCTGTGAGAGGCTGCCAGAACCATCCGCTATGTC
>JAVJGI010000062.1:30940105-30967772 GCA_035590275.1 Ibycter americanus | reverse complement strand
TGGGCCTGAGGGGCTGCGCCCCGCGGGGGGACCCGCGCCGGGGCCGGGCGTGGGGA
This sequence comes from Ibycter americanus, assembly GCA_035590275.1. Classification (NCBI taxonomy): domain Eukaryota; kingdom Metazoa; phylum Chordata; class Aves; order Falconiformes; family Falconidae; genus Ibycter; species Ibycter americanus. The sequence goes on along the minus strand of JAVJGI010000062.1, from coordinate 30,967,716 downwards.
GCTGCAGCCCCTGGGAGGAGAAGTCCATAGAGGGCTGCCTGTCGTTAGAGGGACCCCACACCTGAGCAGGGAAGAGTGTGAGGAGTCCTTCCCTAGAGGAGGAACAAGTGGCAGAAACAACACGTTATGAACTGACCACAACTCCCATTCCTCTTCCCCCTTGGTGGGTGCTGCTTGGTGGAAGGAGGTAGAGAAGTTAAGAGTGAAGTTGAGCTTAGGAAGAAGGGGCGGGGGGTGGAAGGTGTTTTTAAGATTTGTTTTTATTTCTCATTATCCCACTCTGATTTCATTGGTAATATATTAAATTAATTTTCCCCAAGTCAAGTGTGTTTTGCCTGTGACAGTAGCTGGCGAATGATCTCTCCTGGTCTTTATCTTGACCAATACGCCTTTCATTTTTTTTTTTCTCCCCTGTCCAGCTGAGGAAGGGGAGTCATGGAGCGGCTATGGTGGACACCTGGCATCCAGCCAGGGTCAACCCACCAAAAGTCATCTGTACTACACCAAGCAATTACCTGGCAGCATGCTGCAAAAACCTGCAATTTCCATATTTGAAGAAGGTTGAAGAGAAAAGGAGGCCATAACCAAAGAGTTTGAGACTGGAAAAGCAAATCTGTTAAGGTCTTGAAGGACAGCAGCATGCTGATATCTGTGGAGTTTGCCACACACTGCTTAGGTGTTGTGTATCTCAAAACATCAAACAATACATTGTATTGGGTTTGTGTGGCAAGGTTTTGGTAGTGGGGGGCTGCAGGCGTGGCTTCTGTGAGAGGCTGCCACAACCATGCGCTATGTCCAACAGAGCCAGCACCAGCCGGTGCTGGCGTATGCTTTGGCATATCTTTTTGGCATATGCTTTTTGTATGTATGCAGGTCTATTCCAAAAAATATTAAGAAATGAGACATTCCTGTTTATTGACACTGTTTAGAATCCTTTGAAATTTTAAAGATTAAAGGGACTCAGAAGTTCTCCTGAGCCTGTGGTCTTGGCAGTAGTCAGGAAGAGCAAGAACAAACACAGGACATACTCTGAGCTACTCCTTTCAAGACAGCTGAAAAACAAGAATGCTGCTGTAGCTGTCGTATGTGACTGCAAAAACATGATAAACAAAAGCTAGGCCCTACAACTCCAGGTCTTCAGGCTCAACTTTGGACTGTTAGCTCATATGGTCATTACAGATTATCTATTTATTTGCCACAGTCTTGATAAAGTCTTGATAAAGTCTTTAAATTATCCTCCTAAAGATGAAATGCAAAACAGAAACAGAAATGAAAAATCATCTCTATGCGGTCCAGTAGATCCCATCTGACATTGACTAATACTGTTCCAGGAGATGGTGTCCTCCTCATGAATCTCTAGAACAGCAAGTCTGTGGAAAGACTTATGCATGTGGTTACCATTCCTTGTTGAGCTTGCTTACATAGCATGCTTAACTAGAGCAGCATGATGTGCTCTCTCACTCATAGTTTTAAGGCAAATTCAGCTTGCTTGTGTGGCCTGAAGTCAATATGTGGTTTTGTGCTGGAAACTCTGTTATACAAAAATCCTGAAACTTTCAGTCAATGCCCTAAATTGAATGAGGATGTTAGTATGAAGCTTTTGTCTGGGCCTGAATGCAGAAATTGAGACCATCTTAGTACCTGCTTCTCTGTGGGTCATTAGTGCTGTTTTCCATAGCTGTCTTTCAGTATTCTCCATCTGAATCCCATTGTCTCTTCCCACAACCCTAACAGTGAGTGACCCAGAAGTAACCTAACCAGATATCTGTCCCTGTTTCTCAGATGATGAGGGTCAAAGTTCCTGGGGGCCTGTGAGCCTCAGCACAGGCTGGGTTAATTCCATGTGTCATCTGTGTGGGAGAAGTCCCAGCTATTGCATGTTTTATTTGGTAGGCAGTGACCTGCTTGTAGCTAGTAGCCACTGTTGACTGAATGAGTCCTAACTCTTCAGTGATTCATGAAAAGTTCTATAGGGTGATTTGAATGGTTCCAGGTCCGATGCATGTTGATGATGAAGCAGGACATCAGTGGTGAACAGGCAGAGAAGTAACCATGCCAAAACTGCTGCTCGGCATAGTTCCCTGCTGAACTGGTCATGTGTCTGTACCAAGAAGAGACATTCATAGGATGTGCCAGGTATTTCATTTCTTCTCAGAAGTGACCTTAATATAAGAGTCCAAAATATTTTTTGTTTCTCAGTAGTTCACATGATAAAGTCCATCTGATTTCCTTCTGGGTGTGGTTAAGAATAATCACAAGCTGTAATGCCCTTCCTGCTAAGGTCTTTCAGAAACACCTCACAGCATCATTCTTGTATTTTTTGACTCAGTGCTTCTCTGATCCTTGTTCTATAACTTTGATGGAATATTCAGTCAGTGAACTATTTATTAAGTGATAACAGTCTTATGATGATAAAATTAAATACTCTGGAGGAAAGAGTATGAGATTTCTCAGGGATGACACATGAAACTGCTAAAATATGTGGTTCAAATGTGACCATCACCAAGATGGAGTATAGGAATGCCTGAAGACATGTGTAAGGGCCCAGATGTGTCTGAGATTTCTCCCCTTGAAGTGCTACTTGGCATGTTCTCAAGACAGTATAGGAGGAAGATTAAGGAAAATCAATGTGGACAGCCAGGGAATCTGACCTCAAGAGCAGTACTTGGAACTTTTTCAATGTGGGCAATGTTTTGAGCATGAGCAAGGTTTGACTTCTATTATTATTAATTTTACTCTTTAGAAAAGTTGTTGCTATTCTCAATTAGCATTTGATTTCTGTCCTGTTACTTTAATCAGGTACTTCTAAATTTCTGCAATGACAAGAATATGGAAGAGAGCTAATATACCTGGAATTGCCTATTCTTCTTTTACATTCACAATAATAAAATTAAATTGTTCGTGTGGCTTTTCAGACATTGGTTGTTAAAAAGTGTTTTACAAAGTAATGAATTAAATGTTGGTAGTGCTGTGCCCTGTAGGCAAACAGAGCTTCTATTATGCTACAACCATTGTTCACACACAGATGTAGAATTGCAACCTGATTTTATATTGAGAACATGAATGGAAAGGACACTGAGGTTATTCTATACTCATTCTGTATAGTTCCAAAAGCTCTGAAAATTTTTACCTGAATAGACAAAGGCATACAGGGCAGAAAGAACAGCTATAGATGAAGAAACTATCAAGGCCTACATTTTGCTGGTTTAAAACACCAGAACTAGCTAACCTAAAGCTTTTGTCAGCATTGTGGTTTGTCAATGTGCAATAATAGTGTAGTCACAGAGAAAAAATATTCAGCAGTATTCACATTTTGTTTGTAAACCACCATATCCAAGTTTAACTATTGTGAGTGAAGCCTATGAACTGTGTTCATTGCTAATGAAGATCTGAATAAATAATGTATTCATTGCCCCCTGTGGCCAGACTTCTCAGACTAATTCCGCCTGATCCTTTCCTGACTGTGTTCCAGTTCGATTTTTTCTTTTTACTGTGAATGGACGTCTTTCTCCTGCTATATCATCTCCTAGAAAAGAGATTTACATAATAAAATAAACATTTCTTATTAATCAGAAAAGTTAAGTCCTGATTTAAAGGGAAAGCACTGCAGACAGGGGAAGCAGTGGTTATGACGGTCCCCTCATTCAGTTTACTACAGAAAGGCTTTTGTAATTATGTTTTGCTGCCTGATTCTTCTTTGTAATGTAATAATTTTGAACCAGCTAGCCAGTCACAGGCTAGCTTTATAGTCTTAGCTTTAGAGTCTTGGCAATATAAATTTTTGTGGAAACTGGTGACTACAGAGACATGAAAGAAAGTCATGAAGAAAAAATGTCTACTTTTCCTACCTTTCTGTCCCACTGTCTCTCCCCAAAGGAGCTCTGAACCTGCCACAGCATGATGATCTTTATGCAAGTGTGCAAAATATTTGAGGCAGATATAGGATATTCACAGAATCACAAAACATATGAGGCCAGAAAGGACCTCTGCAGATTAGTTCATTACCCCTGCTCAAAGCAGGGTCAACTCAAGCAGGTTGCTCAGAAAAATTTCCTGTTGGGTTTTGAAAATCCCTATGGATGGAGACTCCAGAACTTCACTGGGCAGTGTTCAATCACCCATGTAGTAATTTTTTTTTTCTTAAGTTGGGGTAATGAATAACACTGGAGAAGACAGGAGATAATGGAGGCTCTATAGATAGTCTGCTGTGCAGCAAAATGAATATAAGGGAGAATTAAGTGTTGAAATGGAGATGAGGACACCTAGCAGCCCTGGGGTGGAAGTAGTGATATTACAGTAAGGTAGTATTTGGTATGAGGATATTAAACAAAAAGAAATCAGCCTTCAGTTCGTAATAGTCCTGACCATCATCAAAAACTTATTTTCTTCCTTAGAATCCATTTAAAAAAAAATAAGTCTGGGAAATTTTCAAGACGTGTGTGACAAAAGTAATTGTTGTGAAAAGGAATTGCTTGCTTTTTTCTTTTTTTTCTTTCCTTTTTTTTTTTTTTGTCTGCTTTATTTATATCCACAGATTGTGTTGATATCAAAGCAGCAGCATTTCCTAGCGTGAGAGGGTTAACCTTTATGACTTCTGACCTAGTTATTTATTGTTATCTTGTGTGGAAACAGAAACTTGTTTCCTATCCAGCTGAGTCACTGCCACTACAGTGATAGTATGGGAAGATTGATAAACGTACTGCAATTTTGGAGTATACAGATATGTGAATAGACAGATATTAGCATTAGGAAATCGTCTGTGGCACCACGTATGCATTGCTAGTTTAAAAGCTCAAAAGCAATTAACTATTATCCACCTGCTTTAAAAATCAAAGAGTGATTTAGGTTGGAAGGGACCTTCATGGGTCATCTAGTTGAATTTCCTGTTCAGAGTAGGTTCATATAGATAAGGTTGCCCAAGGTCTTGTCTAGCTGAATTTTGAAAGTCTCCAAGGATGGCAATTCTACAACCTCTCTGGGAAACTGGTTTCAATATTTGAGTACCCTTGTAATTTTTTTCTCTTGATATATACTCAGAGTACCCCATGTTCCACCTTGTCCATGATACCTCTCATCTTTTTACCACCTGGAACAAATGGGCTCCATCTTCTCTATCCCCTCTCATTAGACAGACACATAGCTAAAATATTTCCTTTCAGCCTTCTCTTTTTAAGGTTGAACAAAGGTTTTCTCAGCCTTTCCTGGTATGTCATGTGCTCCAGCCCTTAGCTGTTCTAGTCACTCTTCAATGGACTTGCTTTAGTGTGTCAAGGTCTTTTTTTGTCCTGGAGAGTCCTAAACTGAACACAGCAACCATGATGCAGTCTCCCAGCTTCTGGCTGAAGAAGAATCACTTCCCTCAGCCTGCTGACTACAGGCTTGTGTAGCTAAAAGAAAGTCATGTGACACTTAGAAATACCTGCAGAATATAATGAATACTCATTTGCCTTGAACCTCAGTATAAGCATATTAATGTAAAGTAACCAACAGTAGTACATAGCTATTTTGAAACCCAATGATGACGTAGGCAAATGTGATGTATGTGAGCAATATGACTACCAAAGGAGAAAAGAAAGATATGTGTAGCTACATGTAGGAGGTGTCCAAGTAACAGAAAGTTGTTAGGCAAAGGACACAATAAGCACAAAGGACTGCAAATAGGAAGGACATCCACTTGAATACAAAACAAAATATGACTGACAAAACTGAAAACAAGACAGGCAGTATCAGAGGCAGGTAAGATCCCTTAATTATTTCTGAGAGGGGTATTTCAGCAAAATAGTATAAAAACATCAAAGATAAGCAGAAAAGATAAAAGCAGTCTTCTTCATTGACAAGGATCACCTTGACCATAGACATCAATGCTAACTGTATGGCATGAGCTTCAAGGTATTGCATATACACTCAGCAGGATATAAGTGTTAAAGATTGAAGGGTTTATACATTTAGTAATATTGATTATTAATATATAAGAACTAACCACAAGCATAGAATATGTTGTTAACAAATTAATTGAGTAAAGTTCAGATTTAAAGATTGGTTTTGAAGTTTAAAATTTACCTGATTTTTTCAGTCTTGTAAACACTCCCAAAACGGCAATCTGATTCTCTAACTGTCCCATGTATATTCATGTTTTCTATTTGCTAATACAGCCCAGAACGTGCTTGGTCCTTGCTTCAGTAACACATTGCTGATTCATGCTCAACTTGTTGTCTACCAGGACCCCCAAGTCTTTCTCTGCTTTCTTGCTGGCTGCCCCCAGTCTGTACTGGGTCATTACATTATCCCATCCCTGGTGCTGGACTTCACACTTGCCTTTGTTGAATTACATGCAATTCCTGTTAGGTCATTTTCAGCCTGATCAGGTCATACTGAATAGCAACCCTGCCCTCTGGTGTATCACCCACAGTTTTGGACCATCTCTAAACTTGCTGTAGAGAGTATTATCCATCTCACTCTCCAGATGACATTATCATACGAGAAGTGCTGACTGCAGACTGCATGATGGAGTTTGTGCAGCTAATCACAACCCTTTCAGCTCAGCAATCCAGCCATTTTTCCACCTATCTTTTAGTCCATCAGTTTTCCTGTTCACTTGTTTTGGCATATTGTCACCCTTATTTGACCGCTGTGTGCTTAAATATGTGCTGTTCCTGGTTTTGGCTCAGAGGAGGTCATCCCTGAAGACCAACCAGCTCTCTTAGTCCCCTTCTCCCTCCAGGGTAATCTTCCATGGCAATCTGCCATGCATATCCCTGAACTAGACAAAATCTACTTTCTTGAAGAAGAGGAGGTGGAAGCCATCATGCAGCAGGAAGACTATGACATAATCACCATCACAGAAACGTGGTGGGATAACTCTCATGACTGGAATGCTGCAATGGATGGCTACAAACCCTTCAGAAGGGACAAGCAAGGAAGGAGAGGCAGTGGGGTGGCTCTGTATGTCAGTTTTGACTGCCTAGAGCTGAATGATGGTGACAACAGGGTTGAGTGTTTATGGGTGAGAATCAGGGGAGGGCCAACAAGGGGAAATCCTGGTAGGATTCTATTATAGACTACCCAACCAGGATAAAGAGACAGGTGAAACATTCTGCAAGCAGCTGGGAGAAGTCTCAAGATCACTAGACCTTGTTCTCACAGGGGACTTGAACCTACTGGACGCCCTCTGGAAATGCAACACAGCAGAGAGGAAACAGTGTAGGAGGTTCCTGGAGTGTGTGGAAGACAACTGCCTGACACAGCTGGTCAGTGAGCCAGCCAGGGGAGATCCCTCTGGACCTGCTGTTTGCCAACAGGGAAGGACTGGTGGGGGCTGTGGTGGTCGGAGGATGTCTTGGGCATAGCGATCACAAGAGGATAGAGTTTTTGATTGTCAGAGAAGTAAGGAGGGGGGTCAACAGAACCACTGCCTAGGACTTCTGGAGGGCCAACTTTGGCCTGTTGAAGAGACTGGTTGACAGAGTCCTTTGGGAAATAGTTCTGAAAGGCAAAGGGGTCCAGGAAGGCTGGACATTCTTCAAGAAGGTAGTCTTAAAGGCACAGGAGCAGATCATCCCCATGTGCCAAAAGATGAGCTGGTGGGGAAGAAGACCGGCCTGGCTGAACAGAGAGCTTTGGCTGGAAGTCAGGGGAAAAAAGGAGAGTTTACCACCTTTGGAAGAAGGGGCATTCAGCTCTGGAGGACTATAAGGATGTTGCGAGGTTATGCAGGGTGCAGATTAGAGGTGAAAGCCCAGCTAGAAATCAGGCTGGCCACTGCCATAAAAGATAACCAAAAATGTTTTTACAAATATATTAGCAACAAAAGGAGGGCCAAAAATAATCTTCATTCTTTATTGGATCCAGTGGGGAACATTGCCACAGAACATGAGGAGAAGGCTGAGGTACTTAATGCTTTCTTTGCCTCAGTCTTTATAGCAAGAACAGCTTCTCTTTGGGTACTCAGCCCCCTGATCTAGAAGACAGGGATGAGGAGGAGCAGAATGAAATCCTCACAGTCCAGGAGGAAACAGTTAGTGACACGCTGCTCCACTTAGATGTGCACAAGTCTATGGGGCTGGATGGGATCCACCCAAGGGTACTGAAGGAGCTGGCAAAGGAGCTTGCCAACCACTCTTCACCATTTATCAACAGTCCTGGCTAACCAGGGAGGTCCCAGAAGACTGGAGGTTAGCCAATGTGATGCTCATCTAGCAGAAGGGCAGGAAGGAGGATCTAGGGAACTACAGGCCTGTCAGCCTGACCTCGGTGCCAGGGAAGGTTATGGAGCAGATCATCCTGAGTGCCATCACGCAGCACATGTAGGACAACTGGGGGATTAGGCCCAGCTAGCATGGGTTTATGGAAGACAGGTCCTACTTGACAAACCTGATCTATGACAAGATGACCTACCTAGTGGATGAGGGAAAGGCTGTGGATGTTGCCTGCCTGGACCTTACTAAAGCCTTTGACTGTTTCTCACAGCATTCTCCCACAGAAACTGTCTGCTCATGGCTTGGATGTCTGCACTCTACACTGGGTAAAAAGCTGGCTGGATGGCCAAGCCCAATGAGCGGTAGTAAATGGAATTACATCCAGCTGGTGGCCAGTCACAAGTGGTGTTCCCCAGGGCTCAGTACTGGGGCCAGTTCTGTTTACTATCTTTATCAATGATCTGGATGAGGGGATTGAGTGCACCCTCAGTAAATTTACAGACAACACCGATTTGAGGGAGGGTGTTGCTCTGCTTGAGGGTAGGAAGGCTCCACAGAGGGATATGGACAGGCTGGATTGATGGGATGAGGCCAGTTCTATGTAGCTGAACAGGGCTCAGTGCCAGGTACTGCTCCTGGGTGACAACCCCATTCGAAGCTACAGGCTGGGGAAGAGCAGCTGGAAAGCTGCCTGGAGGAAAAGGACCTGGTAGTGTTGGTTGACAGCCAGCTGAACATGAGCCAGCACCGTGTCCAGGTGGCCAAGAAGGCCAACAGCATCCTGGCTTGTGTCAGAAACAGTGTGGCCAGCAGGACAAGGGAGGTGATTGTTCCCCTGTACTCGGCACTGGTCATGCTGCACTTTGAATCCTGTGTTCAGCTTTGGGCCCCTCACTGCAGGAGGGACATTGAGGTGCTGGAGTGTGTCCAGAGAAGGGCAACAAAGCTGGTGAAGGGGTCTAGGGAACAAGTCCTATGGAGAATGGCTGAGGGAACTGGTATTGTTTAGCCTGAATAAAAAGAGGCTCAGGGAGGACCTTATTGATCTCTACAATTACCTCAAAGGAGCTTGTAGGGAGGTGGGGGTAGGTCTCTTTTCCCAGATAAATAGTGACGAGATAAGAGGAAACGGCCTCAAGTTATGCCAGGAGAGGTTTAGATTGGATCTTAGGGGAAAAAAAACACCACTGAAATGTTGGTGAAGATTAGGAATAGGCTGCCCAGAGAGATGGTGGAATCACCATCCCTGGAGGTGTTAAAAAAATGCATAGATGTGGTGCTTAGGGACATGATTTAGTGATGCACTTGGCAGTCTTGGGTTAACGGTTGGGCGTGATGATCTCAAATGTCTTTTCCAAACTAAATGATTCTATGGTTCTATGGTTCTATGTACATTTTTGTGGACATGGCTTTTAAAAATACTTTTCTATATTTCCTTTGTCTGTTTTCCCATGTATAAGCAGCTTGACCATGCTGATATTTCAATAGTGTTTTAAATAAAAAAATGTAAAGCATCCCAGTAAAAAAGGTACTTTAACCAAATCCTTGTCCTATACCTTAATGCACATGCATCTCTGTATGTGCACACAGAAACATGGTTACTTGAGATGTACTTCAGGATTTTTTAGGGCATTCAGGAGATTGCATTTCCAGACATTTTCCATCTGTATCATCATCGATTTTCATCCAAGGCTTTATCTGAATACCTTAGTGCCAGGCTGAGCCTAGTAATGAGACAGTCTTGTATCTCATAATTACATATTTAAGATTTAGCTTAAAAAGTAATAGGAAAAGAAAAAAAATATTCCAGGGATAACAGTAAAGCACAGTTAAGTAGGAACACCCAATTTCCCAGTATTAGCTCAAATTATCCCTCCTTAATATTCTATTTTTCTACACTAATTTTTACTTACATCTCACAGAGGTTTTTTTCTTGTCTTTTTCCTTTACCACCTATAAAATTGTATGATAACATATCTTACTTCATAGCACTATCACTAAGGCATGCAATGCTTTGTGCAAATGTAGGTATTAGAGAACCCTACTTTGTTCAAACTGCTGAGCTTTGCATGCTTTAGCTATGAAAAATTATTTAACATTATTTATTTAATCATTTAATCATCATAAAAGGATGAAGACTATCTTTCTTATTTTCTTTCATACAGCAGAGTTCACCTACAGATGCAGGAATATTAAAGAATTCTCTATTGGCCTCTAAGATTGTTGAGCATTGTCCCCTTTCTCACACAGTCTCGTTCCTGAAATCATTTACAGCATATCTTATGCCTTTGCCCTTTGGCCCTCATCATTATTGGTTATTAATTGCCAGGTCACTTAGGAACTGAATTATAGCACTCATATATTTCCCTTAGGGTACTGATTGTCCATTTCTCTTTCCTCTGATAGCAATAAAAGGCTTTCATGAAATTACTGACTGCCAGCACTGTGTTGTTACTACAGTTGAACAAACTCATTTTTGTCAGGATATCACACAAAAAAAATTGCTTCTACATAATTCATACGATGACTACATTTGAAATAGAGATGAAAGCCTGCTAGAAGAGTTTCTTTACCTTCAAAGAAGCAAAGCAATTATGCATATAATTGTATTAAAAGCTAAATCACTGAAAAAGTAGATAAAGCACATTTCATATAATATGTAACTGCAGTCTGAAATTGTGACAGGAATAATCTTCTAATGAAGAGGTATACAATGCAACCTCCAGATCTGTGTCTTTACTATGACAAACAGGCCAACTGATCCCTTTTAGAAACAAATTATTTGTAAAAATAGCTGAGTTTATAACTTTCCAAAACTTAGTAAAAAGTTGTCACAGAACGTCACTGCTGGATAGAAATCTTGTCATTTATAGCCTGAACTCATCATGCCCAGGTAGAATCTACAGGTTTTGGCATCATTGATTCATGATACCTGTGTGGTTTTCCCCCTTTTCTCTATATGCCCTACTGGTATGTTACCAGATGTATCTCATATCCTTCCAGAGAGTATTTTTGTTAGATGCATTGAGTACACAGGTTTTACTGTCTTCCAAGAAAGTAGCAGCACAAGATGGTAACACTTTAAAATAGATTATGTTTAACTAGAGATGCTGTTAAGTATATTAGGATGCTAAGAGACAAAATATTGGCCTTGTATAACTTCTGACTGTCAGATTAAGTTTGCTCAAAAAGCATGTGACATTTTAATTTTGTTCCAATACTTACACCCATTCTATTATAGCACATTTAAGCTTTGGTGGATCTCATCACAGGCTTATAGCATTTTTACAGTCTTTTTTTGTCCTCCTCTCAAGGAATATCTGCCACTTCATTTTTGCAAGCTGGGACTCTGTCCTTTTACTTTGATCAAGAAGCATCCTCCCTTGCTTCAGATTTTTGTGTAAGACCTATATCTCAGAATTTAACATTGACTCAACATACAACACATGGAGCAGCACTGTGGCTGTTGCTGGTGTCAGTACTTTCCATCTCAATGTGATTTTTGTAACTAGGTCCAAAGTGACTTACCACCAGCAGGTTGTGCCCATGGTGTAATGTGTCAATACATAATAATGTGAAAACAAAAATTCAGAATTACATGAAGAATTCTATACTGTCAGGAACTTCTGCAATGTTATCTTTACAGAAAATGTTTTTCTAGTACCATCTATTTTGCCTTTTCACGACACAACACTGATGTGAAACACTGACCCTGTATTTGACGAGCCTACACAGGCCTTTCTTTCCAGCAGTAATTTCCAGCAATGGCTTCTCAGCACACAACAAAACAGGAATATATGTAAGAAATACAGTCTGCTTAAGTCTGACTAATTGCCTCCTCATAACTGTGCAGCAAATGCTTTACAGAAATCAAAGTAATTTTTTATGACTTATGCCGTGCTTATAAAACAGGGATAACACGTTAATCTATCCTGACCTGTCTTCTGTGCAGGTGCACAAGAAGCCATGAGGGAACACAGCAAAGACAGCTGACCCAAACTAGCCAAAGGGATACTCCATACCACAGAACACCGTGTTGAGTATATAAACTTGGGGGAGTTGGCTGGGAGCCCCTGATCGCTGCTTAGGGACTGGCTGGCCATCGGACAGTGGGTGGTGAGCAATTGTACTGTGCATCACTTCTCTTTCTTGGGTTTTATTTTTCTCTCTCTTTTTGTTGTTGCCCTTTTCATTACAATTACTATTATTGTTATATTATTATATTATTATTGTATTTCAATTCTTAAACTGTTCTTTCAACCCATGGGGTTTACTTTTTTTCCAATTCTCCTCCCCATGCCACTGCAGGAGGGTTGGGTGTGAGTGAGCCACTGCATGGTAGTTAGTTACTGGCTGGTGTTAAACCAGGACAGGGAACGAGAGTGAACCCCTTTTCAACAGCTACTGCCATCTTCTAGCCTTTACAAGCAGACAGCAGCAGCATCCAGGTTGATAACTGTATTAGGAACAAATTTTTTATTAATTGTTTTACTAACTAATGTGACTATTCTTACAAAGTTAAAGCTTTTTTTTTGTCTTTGGTGTCTGTTATTTCTTTCTGTATCCTAGTCCATGACTTGTCTCTTTCATTAGAAGTTGCTATATCTTATAGATTGCTAGACTGCAGAGAGGAATAGCTATTTAGAGGTAGGTCATATCTTTTCAGCTCTGTATTGTATCAACACAGAAGAAATGATGCCCTGACAAGAATCATAGAAGGTCCTCTGCAAAAGCCTTATCTGTATGAATGACATTCCCCTCTTCCTGTTCCGTAGCCCGTATCTTCACCTTAGAACATAGAAAACTAAAAGAGTGTAGGAGTTTTATCTTATTATCTTAATATTTATATCTTTTTTGCCATCCCATATGAATTTAATAGTTTTTTTTAGTTATATATGCAAACTGTATAACTCTTCTGATAATAGGGCGTTCAGGGTATATCTACTTAAAAGTTATTTTCTTTACTTTCTCAGCTAGTTTTCTTTGATCACACATTCCCTATCTGAATTGTACATCATCAGCCATTTATTTCAATACTTGGCTAGTGACAAGTGAACATAATAGGATTTATCAGAAGCAGCAATGAACCACCCCTTTGTGTAAATCCCATTAATCACAATGTCAAGCTGGATAACCATGGGGTCAAATGATGATTTCTGACCTGTAATTATCTTTATTGCTGGATATATGAGTAGCCCATAAATATTAATACTTGGGCAGTTTAATTATTCATGCATGAATATTCCACCAATGTATAGTGTTAAATATACATCGGAACAATCAGAATGTCTGTCCTCACCAAATTCATGTATTAGAAACTGACATACATATTTCTTCTTTGCAATGTAGCGAAAAGGCTGAAGGCTCTTCAGAAATATTTTTTCCTAGAAATATGAATTGCATATTTGGGTCTAGAAAAAATAGACAACACTTCACTCCTATTAAGTTATTGCAGTTTAAGTTTCAACACCTTCCACTATGGATCCATTATTTATTTACATATTCAAAATAATCACCTTTTAATGATTTCATGATGTTTCTTGAAAGCTTTTTCTCAGTTATAGTGGGCAATTTTGTCTTTTGGTTTGTCACTGCATAAGTTCCCTTTGGAGCATATATATTTTTTGAAGTGGCAGTGTGGCAGACCCCCTAAGGCAGTCAATGAAATAATTTTCTGAGGTCATCCTAGTGAACAAAAATCAACTAAATGGAGCAGATGCCTAATAATAAGGGTCTGAGTCCCGGTTCCCAGCTTTTCTCAGAAGGGACGCAAGGGAGCCATTTATAACCTCCTGCTTCTAGAAGCAAGATGACTGTGACCACCTTTGGAGGAATTTAGGACAAACTATTTTCTGTTCTGGTCTTCACTTCAGGTGTGGTGGTTTGGGGTGGTTTTTTTTGGTTTGTTTTTTTTTTTTTAATTGTTCCTTGAAAGTGTCTAAAAGTATATACAAAGAGTACCTGTCTTCTATACCCATGAATTATCCATCAGTATTTTCAGTAGTATTATGAAGCTATTATCTATTAGAGGAAGGAAGAATGTCCACAAACTTAAAAGAATGCTGTTCTGAAGTCACTCATGAATATTTAATCGCTATAATATTCATGACACAATGGCTTTCATAACAAATATGAATTTAAAAGTCCCTTACCCTAGCAAACATTAACACTATCATACATAACAGTTCATTGATAAAATGCACACCACAAACACAGTTGTCCAGATCAGATTTCACCTTGACATATGGAAAATAAATTTAGAGCCACTGTTTATTTCATTGAAAGATTTATTTCATAATGAAGTAAGATAGATTCCTTGTGGCTAATATATTTTTAACAAACCAAAGAACTACAGAATTTAAATCTTGGGTATCATGTATAATATTTATTCTTTGGAGTAGTCTTATGCATATATAATCGATCTCTTCAGATCCATTTCACTGGGTCTGGTAAAAGGTACAAATAGGTTACAAAAAAAGTCACGATAACTTTCTCCCATATAAATTAGGTTCAGCTTCAAGCAAGAAAGTTATCTAAACATATTTGGATTATAAACAGCTGGATAATACTTTGAAAGACTTACAGTAAATATAATACTATAACAAATTCAGTTCAGGATTCTTCCAAACTGAAGAAGACTCACTGTAAGTTTTTTCACCTTATTCTATCACAAATATATAAAAGGATATATGAACAACGAACAATATCCCTTTTTTAAAAAAAAAGAAAAATTAAAAATAGAATTACCTGAAAAAGATAACAAAAATAGAATATGAAGGTACAAAACCAAAACAAAAATTAAATTCCTTCCCTCTTGTACCCAAAATAAAATATTTCATCAATACGCATTTGGCACAGCTCACACTTCAAATCCTGTTCAGTTTTCTTTGAAAAACAGACCAAGTTTGACTTGTCTTAAACTTCTCCATAAACAGGAAATGTACAACTACCTGAATGATTTTCTGGTTCAGAACATTAAAGAATGCAGAGCTGTACATTGCATTCAAGGCTCAAAATGTACTCTTTACTATGAGGCTTTACAGACAGTGAAACCATGGTGATTCTGCTGTGCATTAGAGCAGCTTAACGAGAGCCTATAAAGTTGATCCCTTTTGGTGCATTGTGCCACATACAGCTCACAGCTGGTATAGAATTTTTAAGAGATAAAGCAGGAGCGAAAAAGCCAGTCAGGGACACTCAAAGCTTATGATTCTGCTAGTAAAACAAAAAGTGCTAGGGCAATAGACCAGGCACTGGAAATCTGTTCTCAAATTGTTAGAATGGTCACCACTTACCAAAATTCTTATGCACAGTTTGTGCATTAGCCCAGTCCAGGGGTCATTCACAACAGTCAGCTTGATCAAAACCATTCTGTTTCAGAAACCAAAAGAGTGTAATGGTATTGACATAGTCAAATACTGTCAGCTAGCAAAAACATACCATCACAAATTGCGTCTGTCATAAACAAAGCTTGTGAACTGTGGGATATGTCAAAATAATCCCTATAATTGCAAGTTACTTTTAGTACAGACATGCAGAAACTCCACGTCTGTCTTATTTTACATTATATCACTCCTTTTTCCATTGTGCTGGTTTTGGCTGGGATAGAGTTACTTTTCTTCATAGTAGCTGGTATGGTGCTGTGTTTTGGGTTTGTGCTGAAAACAGTGCTGATAATACAGAGATGTTTTCATTACTGCTGAGCAGCGCTTACACAGCATCAAGGCCTCATCTGCTCCTCATAACACCGCACCAGCAAGGAGACTGGGGGTGCACAGGAAGCTGGGAGGGGACACAGCTGGGACAGCTGATCCCAGCTGACCAAAGGGATATTATATAACATCTGGTGACATGCTCAGCAGTATAATGCTGGAGGAAGAAGAAGGAAAAGGGGGACATTTGGAGTGATGGCTTTTGTCTTCCCAAGTCACCATTACATGTGACGGAGCCCTGCTTTCCTGGGGATGGCTGAACACCTGCCTGTCAGTGAGAAGTGGTGAACAAATTCCTTGTTTTGATTTGCTTGCATGTGTGGCTTTTGCTTTACCTATTAAACTGTCTTTACCCCAACCTACAAGTTTTCTCACTTTTACTCTTATGATTCTCTTCCCCATCCCACTGTGGGGGCAGTGAGCGAGCATGGATGGTGCTTAGTTGCCAGCTGGGGTTAAACCACGACATCCATACATTATGGGGTGCATAATTTGATAAGGAAAATGGTTTTGAAGCAGTGCTGAGAACATTATGTTTTGCTATATAAGCTACATGGGTACATTTGCAGCGTACCTACTAAAGTGCTCTGAGATCAAAAAAACCTTCCAGGATTTTGTACCTGATACCCAATTATGTCTTGCAAGTGGTTGCGTTCACTTTGAGCTGAAGATCTAGAGAAATCATGTCTGTTCCTATGTCTCTTCTAAGCATCTTGAAGATCCCACAAGGAATGAAGCTAATAATTTTATTTAGCTTCCATGTCGACTGCAGTGATAGAAAAGAAAGCTGAAGGGACTGGCAATGAGCATCCACACTCAAGATGCAACTTGCACTTTAAGCATGGAGTGCCATTGTTTTCAGTAAAAATGAATCAGTCCCAACTAAGAAGCAGTATTTCAGACTTGAGGTTGTCTTGGCCATTATTAACCAACCAAGAGTCCAGAAACAGACATTAGGATCCAGCATTATATTTTGAATATCAAAAATAGCAAGACAACTTAAGATTTTTGGATATTGGTACTAATGCTCCTGATCTGCACAGGAAGCTGTAGGGAAAGTGGTAGTCTTAAAGTAATTTATCTAATAAATGAATCTGGAAGAGTCAGCTGATATGCGATTTTTCAAGCCAGACAGGAGAATGCACTTGGCATGTTTTTGTTATATATCTCAGTATTTATAAGAAAAATGCACATGTTTTAACTGCATCCTGAAATCATTGTATCATCATTCTCTGCATTTTCCGGTTTGTTGTATATAATACATAACAGTGCTCGCTATATGGGGATCACACTGAATAAAAGAAGATGAAATTAGAGAGGGAAGCTCTGCCTGCACTAGGTAACAAAGCTTTTGGAAAACAGAAATAAAAAAACCTGACCCTATCCTCTCACTTTTGACCAGACCTTGTTCTTAAAATGTCTGCTAGGTAGCCCAATCCACTTAGACTTGCCTCTATACTTGAGGGATATGCTGATCAGGATTGGAAGGTAAAAAATGGAGATTTAACTGTGCTGTAGTAAGGAAGGAATAAGAGAGTTGGACCCCATGGATGTTTCATTTGTAGGCTTTTCTGAAGAATTCTGGGGACAGGGGATTTATAAAGCACTGCTGTGGGAAGCTGACGTGCAGCAAGATAGTCAAGGCTTTATAAAGTTCAAAAACATTATTGCCTTTTTAAATACTATAAATATATTATTTTTTTAAATAATTCTCTATTAAGAATGCTTTGCCATCTGTATTTGACTTCCAATCCAAACAGCAAGTGCCCAGTGCAAAGCACTGAGAAACCACTTCAAATTATTGCTTTGTGAGCTTAAAAGGTCCTGTGCAAAGCAGCTGCTTTTTTATGTATGCCATTTCTTCTCAGGTCTCTACATATTTTACTGAGTGTAGTTGTTTAACCCTGATTGGCAGCTCAGCCCCACACAGCTGCTTGCTCACTCACCCCTGGTGCGATGGGGGAGAAAAACAGGAGTGTAAAAGGGAAAAAACACATGGGCTGAGATAAAGACAGTTTAATAGGTGAGGCAAAAGCTATATGCAAACAAAGCCAAACAAGGAATTCATTCACTGCTTCCCATCGGCAGGCAGGTGTCCAGCCATCTCCAGGAAAGCCTGGCTCCATCACACATAACAGTGACTTGGGGAAGACAAACACAATCACTCCAAATGTTCCCCCCTTCCTTCTTCTTCCCCCAGCTTTACATTCTGAGCATGACATCATATGGTATGAAATTTCCCTTTGGTCAGCTGTCCTGGTTGTGTCCCCTCCCAAATTCTTGTGCACCCCCAGCCTATTCACCGGTAGGGCAGTGTGAGAAACACGTAAGACCTTGACACTGTGTAAGCATTGCTCAGCAGCAGTTAAAGTTTCCCTGTGCTATCAACACTATTTTGGTCATAAATCCAAACCATACAAGATACTATGAAGAAAATTAACTCTATCCCAGCCAAAACTAGTACACTAAGTCACGAAAATACAACAAGTCTTCAATATGTAAAAGTATCATTTTTCTGACTGACAAAACAATACAGGTGAAAACTAGAAAAGAAACAAAGGATATGGAAGGAAAAGAATAGGTAGCAATCACAGCAGTATCTGAGGAGTATGACAGGTTGGGAGAATACTATCCTCTAAACAGAATCAAGCAAACGAGCCTAAAAGTCTTTCTAACAGCTCTCAGCCCACATCCTTAGTAGCCATCAACTTCTCTGAAAGTCCCAGCTCATTCATTCATTCATTCATTACACACCTTTTCCACCTTCCACTTAATCCTGTTCCCCCCAGGACTCCACCTGTGGCTCTCAGCATTGCCATATCTTCCTAGTTCCCATTGTCAGACTCCTGTTGGAAACTGAAGGGAAAATTCAAATTCTAACTTCTTAGCAGTGGTAATTTGTGACTAAGGAATGATCTGGCATGGAGGGCAAGAAGGCCCAGTTGCTGAAAGGATTAAACTGGCTGGAAGCAGGAAGGCCAGAGACAGAAAGACTCCCTGTCAGGCAATGAAATTTCCCTTGGTGATGAGAAAAGAAACAGCCTCAGCATCGTCTTGTAGCCATTCTGGTATAGGAGTGCTCACAGGCCACCTTTGGGCAGCAGAGCTGGGCTGGGGAATGAACCCAAGGCTGGGCTGATTCACCCCGTGCCAGCACTCACAGTGCTGGTGCTTGTGCAAGTGTGTATGAGGAATCAGTTTGTGAGGCACGTTTGCAGAGTCTTTGTAGAACCGTTTATGGTGGTAGGACTCTGTCCAATGCATTGTTCATGATTTTCTTTTTTCACATTTAAGCATAAATGTGTGTTTAATTCACCTCAAGTGGTACAGTAAAAGTTCCCCAGCAAAATGAAACCCCAGTCCTGTATTTCAGAAGAATTTTAAAATAGAAGCACAGTTTGCACTTGCCAGAAGTTCTTGCAGAATTCTGAAAAAGATTGTCTTTCCAGCAAAAATTTGACATGTTAGTTCTTTCCATAAATCATACAGTTGAAGCCACTTTTGTGCTATAAATTCTACTCTCCTTCCAACCTACAACAGACTGATATCAAAGTTCATATCTTCAGGAACAGAGAAAAGACCAAAATAAATCACAATTTACTTTTTTGATTCATCCTTATTTTGTTCAAGAAACAAGAGAAGGGTCCTGTCTCCAGTCCCTCTACAGCAACCTGGTTGCACTGGGGAATGTGAGTTCCAGAGCCTTCACCCATGCTTATATACAGTCTTTTATGGTCTGAAGAGGAGGAGACAATTTTTCATACAAGATGCACTTCTTGTTCACAGTGTTAACCTTAATATATCATCCTGGGTGAAGAAATAAAGAGCTTCTTATCCAGCATTATACTCTGAGCCAGTGTCCTCCGCAGTTCCATGCTTTCATTCTATATATAGCACCAGAAATCAACAGGGGATATCAGGGAAGATTTAATTATTTGCTCATATTCAGTAATCACTGTCAGAAAAAAAGCTGTCATTAGAGTTGCCTTTTTGAAGCCTGTGTTAAGTACTTAAGTTATTTTGGGAGTCACATTTTCATCACCTGATGATCCTTTATTCTGCTACTAAGACTATGATCAGTTGTCAAATTATACCCAACTTCCAAATTGTTAAGAAATCATCAAGTATCTTTTTTCTTTTTCTTTTTTTTTTTTTAATTTTTCTTTTACGCTTAAGAATCCTTTGGTATTAACCTCACCTTCTCTGAAGTCGATACATCTCTGGTGCATAGAGAATAAGCAGTTTCTGGATGAAGGCTGGATAGGTCAATTGTGAACAGCAGCTGAAAAGAATAACAGTAGCATATATGAGAGCAAAATCTAGACCAAAGAGACTAAATTGTTGTAGGTAATATATGTTCACAGCAGGTAAAAAGCTTTGGTTCCAACAGTAGTTTTTACATTATGCTAATATCTATGCATATACAAGTTAAAAAAGCATGGCTTTTCCTGATTTGTGCCATATGATTTGAGGCCAGCCTTAACATTATTAGAGAGAATCATCAGAATGCCAACGTTCAAAACTACAAAACCAACAGAAATGTTTGTGGTTTATTCCTACCAGTAAAAACAGCTGCACCAAAATAGGTCAATAGTCTGCTTATTCATGTTGAGAGTTATGTATGTTTGCAGTCTGATAAAACATCTTTTTCTATTTGACATACTCTAATTTTGACTTTTTTCAGTAAAAGATTAATTAGGAAAAAACTGAGAAAGAATGCATGCTGCAATGTATGTTACATTGTAATTACAGTAACGGTTTGGGTCAATATACAATTGTTGGATGATATATCTGGATGTGCTGGATATACAGATGGTAGAAATTAAGTGGGTAGTACACAGAAAGCAAAAGCTAAGCATAGCAGAATACAATGGACAGTGCAACCTAGTTTTACTACAGTGAAAATAGGATTAGAATAAACTGATACAATGCTGTTTAAAAAAACAATTTCAGATAATAAGAGTGAAGAAGATTAGGAAGCAGAAGTTACTTTTTTTTCAGATAAGTTAAATTAGTTAACTATGGTTCTATCAGATCTTACCAGTATGGACTGCATATTGAAGGACATTTTGAATGACTGGTAAGGATTAGACCTGGTGATAATAATACAGCAGTATGGATGTATGTGGAAGTGTTTCATACTGAGCTAGAGTATGAGTTTAAACTTGTCATGCACTCTGTGACAACTGCCAATGTGTCTGCTCTTGCTCTACACTTACTTCAAGGTTATTGATCCCTTTTTTTACACAGGGGTAAAAGCATGCAGTAGCTATTGCAAAGCTAATTTATGGTAACCAGTTTGTCTCAGCTAGACACTCCCTAATCCAGCAATTTAACCTCCCACATGGAAGCAAAGATTTGGTTTTTAGCTTCACTCGTATCAATGAATGGACATCAGAAAAGCATTTCTAAGCATACTTTAAGTATGACATTTAAAATAAAAGTGATCTAAATATCAAAATACCAGCTTTTAGACTACAATTGTAGTAAAAGGGGAATCTAGACTCAAGATTACCTTCTTAACCTAAATGAAACTTCTTTTCCTGGGACATGCTCTGTCTTAAAATTCAGTCTAAATGTTTCGTCTCTGAATTACTTACCACTATTCAATTTGCAATGTTCTGTCTACTTCTTCCCCTAAACAGTTATTCTAACTGTTGTATTCATGCTCTTCAGAAAGCTTTCACCATTGCACTGATTACTCTCATCTGATCCAGGTTTCCCTTCCTCTCCAGTGGCCTCTTACACAGACCGTTATTATTTAATCTACTTTTAATCTTCTTCCATAATATCAGTTTCTTACTTTTTTGTAATATTTTTTCAGGGGTCCTTTTTATTTATGGTTAAGTAACAAAGACTCTAAACCTAGACAATCATCGAGAGACTGTTAAGAAATCTACTGTCCTGAATTTGTGGAGGCAAATATCTGTATGCCCAAAGCAAATCACCTAGACAGCCATGTTGTAACAAAAGCTGCTTATCTGAATCTTCTACTCTTCTTGCATTACCTTTATCTAGTTGCAAATTTCCGTTTTTTCCCCTCTACCTTTTAAAATTTCCTTCGGGGTTATTCTAGCAGTGTGTTTAATTGAAAGAATTTGAAGATACAATTACATTATTTTATTTCTATATTTTAAGTTTCAACTGATCCTTCTTGTTTATGTCAGTATTATTGCATTAAATTTGTCATATAAATTACCAAGTAGAACTGTAGATGTGTGACATTTAAGAAAACACATCGGTAAGACATTAGAGTTCAAAAATTCATTATCTCAAATATTTTTGAGGGAAGTAACAAGCATCACATTTTAACTATATGTACTACATACATATATATATATATATATATGAGTGATTTTATATGTTATTGGCAAGGTTGGGGATTTAATTTTGGTTGTTAAAGACTTGTAAAAATGAAGATTAGGTCATTTCAAGCTACTGTGTAGCCTAAGTAGCTATTGAAGCCACTGATAAACATAGCTTAGGGTTAATCTGTGCCTTTCAAAGTACTGGAAAAAGCTCACTGGAAGCAAAATAATTCACCTGAAGCTCATATGGTTCATGTACAGCATTATAAAAGGTATTCTAGAAAATAAAAATAACAGATTATATAAACACTTCAATGTTTTAAAAAGATATATTGATTCTTTCCTTTTAATCTTTATAGTCATCAATACAACTATCTTATTCATTGCTACATACTTTAAATCTCCTCAGAACTGAATCAATAATGACACTTTATAAACAAATGCAATCAGACCATATCCTTGCTATTATGTACATCTGCAACAGATAGATTGTTTTCAGGAAACTGCTGATCCAGCAAGCATTCCAGAAGTGTTCCAGCCTAGTAAGCAGGTCCTGTTTTCTCTGAAGTCCTGAATGTCTTCCCAGAAAATATAATTGACTATAATTCTGGACTACAAAGAAAACACAAAACCTTTTGTAAACAGTCAAAATTTCTTTACTTTTCACATCAGGAAAATATTAGCAATAAAATATTGGTTTCACTGCTGGATCAGCTACCAAAGCAAAGAACAGGGAACAAACAAGAGAAGTGACATTTAATAAGAAACAAGTTCCCTGTTTCTTTGCTTCTAAAACTTCTCTTTGCTACTCAGACAGCTCAAATGACATTCAGTTATTCGCCTCCCATATGTCTCTGATTTAATTATAATCAAAACTGTCAGGGAGGTATTTTAAATCACAGGGGTTTGTCAATGTTTGCTGGCACAAGCATGGAAATTTTCTGTGTTAATCTTTTCTCTGACTTCAGATTTATGTTAATGGCCATCATTCCTCAGGCTGCCTTCCTAAGAAATGCTGGGAATCATGACTGAAAGAGAAATAAACCATATATTGCCTCCAGCAGTGAGCAGCTGGTGTTTTAACTGTCTGAATACAAACTTAAGATGTACAATTCTGGCTTTATATGACAAGGGCTTTTATGGCTCAGACACTAACAGAACCTAGCTTGTCCAAGTCGACCATAAGGCTTGACAAGAAGAGATTATTGTAAGGCTAACAGTATTAGAAAAAAAGTGGGAAAGTGCAAAAAAGTCAAGGAGGTTCAAGATGCTTCACTGAAATGATTATTTTTTTAAGCAGAGGAATAAAACAATAGATCATTCTGTCTTTATGCAAAAAAACTCAAGCCTGCAATTTATACCTTAACTATTTTAAGACTTATGCTTCTGATTTAAAAAAAAAAAAAAAAAAGAGTAAAAAAAAAAAAAGGAAAAGAAAAAGGAAAAAATACTTCTCTTATCACTGTTGTGTGTTTTGGGGTTTCTTTTTCTTTTATATTGGTGCAGATTATGTTTCTTGAGAGATACCTCTTTCAAAGAAAGTGGCAAAATTGTAACAGGTTATCTCACCCTTTGTACTTAAATTGTAAAGAAATGGCTTTGAACATCTACAATGATTAACTTCTCAGATGCTTCAAAATAAAAGATCTAAGTAAGCGTAAAAAGCTAGAAAGACTGAAATGTACATTGTTTTCAGAGTTTCAATTAAATTCAGACACTGTAGGACTTTCTTTTCTCCTGTCTTTCCGATAAGGAGTTGCATTGCATTTGTCTTTTAATATGATATTTATGCTGTCCCACTTAAATTTTGGTACAATTTTTTGTTAATTATGACCAGTCTCCTAAGTTAAGATTCTCTTGTCTGACTTTTAGAAGTATATGCTCTTCCACAATTAAAAGTAAACCTCTTTTATCAAAATAATAATCCCTGATACAAATCTGTCAGGTTTCCATGGAATACAATACAGACCAATTGAGTATAAATATAGCAGAGTAACAGAGGGTGAATTAATTTAATGCCCTATTCCAAGGTGGGGCTTATCATACTGATAAGTTCACAAAATTATTTAATTAACATAGTGTGTTGGTGTTTGACTAATCACAGTACCTTTGAAAGTATTATTTTAATTCCCATGGATTATTTCCCAACAGCAAAGAGCAAAAGGACAAACTAATTGGTAAATCCTACTGGACAGGTGATAAATCACAAGTATTATTTCCAAAATATCTGTAACAGCTTGAGTCCTATATAAACATAAAAGGATTATTAGGATGATCAAGAAAAAAGTATGCAATACATGTCAAATTAAAAGACATTTTTGTGTTCTGTGCCATGACTCAGTTTTTACACCCATCCAGGTCAGTACAATATAATATTGTTTTCATATGTAACATTTTCAAACTCATATGAAGAGCTACATAAACTGCTTGACAATGGATAGCTGGGATCAAATTAAAAATCATATCATTACTCAATCAACTGTAAGTCAGAGGAAGTTAGGAGTAACTTCTAAAATTATATAAAGTAAAGGCTTACAGAAAAAATGGCTCTCATTAAATTTATGTTCATTGATAATGTCTAAATCAGTGTACCATTAATACTTTCCTTCATAAATTTTTCTTCTGTTAAGAAAGATAGAGTCTGAAGCAGGTCAGTAGATAAGTAATGATCAAATTTTATAATCACCTATTACATCTTTCTTTATATCTGTAGTATGTAATACATTTTTACCCTTCGTAAACAACTCTAACATAGAAGAACATCATAACAACAGAACACTGTAAATTGATGGCTTTTCTTAATTTTGATGTGGTTAGTAATACATGCAATTGTTGTATATTAATAGAAACATAAAGCAAATTTAATCATTTTCTCTGTATAGGTAATCAGTCAGTCTGATTTATCTGAAATCCCATCTGCTCTTCATAGAATACAGCAAGGGGAAAAAGAAAAGCATAAAGAAAAATTTAAAATGCAGAGATAGTAGATTTGCCTTTAATTTCTGGCCAAGACATTTATAACACCTAGAATTAGTTTTATATACTTTCAATAAAATGATCCAGCCTTCAATGTGGTAGTGGAGTTTTGCTCAAGGTAAGGAATCTAAAATAACAAAACATATTATTTTTACAGTAATGTAATAGCATCCTCACCTCTGATAGTCCAGTAAATATAATTTTGCAGTAAGTCCTGAAAGACCAGAGATTTTAAAATGACCTTTAATTGGTCAATTAAATTGGCCAGGACATCTCTGTCTTGTCTTGGGGTGAATTAATTTTAGATCATTTTAATTGTGTGTGTTGCCTAAATTTCTTTTAACTTTAGTTTATAGGGATAACAAGTAATTATTCCATTTGAACCAATTTTTACTCCAAAATAAAATGTGATGTCAAAGACAGCAGACATAGGATGGCATCACAGATTACAGTCATCCATCAATGGTCACTACAGGAGCCCAATTTTGTACTGATCAGATAAAATCAGTTTTAGAGATAACAAAAAGGAGCTGCAAACGGTTGGGATCCTTTAAAGGGGGAAAAAAAATAAATAAAGCACTCAAGCAAACTTTGGTAAGAGTATGTCTAAAGCCAAAACCAAATATACCCCAGACTGAGGAGGAAGAAATCATCAGCACCATGCATTTGGCAAAGAGAGGGAAAAAAATCTCTTCTAGTTTTCTAGTGAAACCTAGTGAAGATTTCAGGCTACTGACAGTTTGCTATAACCCTCCATCCCATTACTTGCTGGAGGGATCCTTCTCTGTGCCAGTTCAGGGACATCAGAGCTTCTAGTCCTGTAGATATGAAAACTCAGCTGCATGCTTTGGTCTGGACAAAGCTCAAGGGAGCGATTACCTGCATATGGAGAGGCTCCAGTACTCAGTGCACCTCCAATGATCAATCTCATTGATGTGCACCAGTGGTTTTGTCATGCAAGCAACATCATACAGGGAGAGTGCCTAACACTACTGGCCATACTTGTGTATGTAATTTGTATATTGCCTAAACTCAGACTGAATTCAAGCAGCCTACCAATATAGAAGAGATGCCAGATTGTGGTCCTTTTGAGCCCACAGAGTGCCCACGCTCTCCCAGAACCAGCAACTCAAGTATAATAACAGGGGTTCTTACAGAGGTATGAAGGTAGAGTTCAATAAAATCTCTCTGATTTGTACACCCTTCTATTCAGCTAAGGGCTTTATATTCATAAATACATTAGCATTGCTCCATCTGCTTTGTTCTGACACCAGTCCAACAGGTTGCTCTGAAAATATTCATCTCATTGGCTTCTCCTTTCAAGACAGGCACAAATGCCCACAGGGTTGTAGTGCAAGCAAAATTTTGACTTTTTCATTTCTCCTAACAAATCTGTGATTTGAACATGTGTGGAAATGTATCTCTGGGCACTTAGGCAAGAGTTGAGCTATAGACCTTTTGTAGCTCGAAGATTAAGTGTCAGGTTAAAGGAGTATTTTGAGGTGTAATCCTTCTTGGGCTTTTAACCTGATGTAGCCTGAGACAGTTCCATTTGATTTGCATTTAGTCTTCCATTCACAGTGGACTGATTAAAATTACAATTTTTGTCTAAGCTAATTCCAGACCCTCCCAGCTCTTTCTTCTGTAATATGTGACATAGATTTCAAGGTTTTGTATTTTTGTCAGGTAATATATTTGTCATATGACACCAGCACATGACAGAGCGACACAAACATTTCTTTTGTGTTAGAACCTTAAACATAGTTATTTGTATCTCATTGTCTTCTCTCTAAAGTCATGCTTCAATTTATTCCTAAACGTTCAATCAATCAGTCAGGCCTGTTGTCCTGATTCTCAGAGATGTTTCATTTCCTCCTCTGGTCACCAGTAAATTTCTACGTTGTGACAATGACTACAAGTCCTCCAATTATGTGAACTGGGATTTAGTTACACTGCAAAGTCTTAGTTCTCCATTGTGGACAAGATTTAATTTAACCGCATCCCTTAGCTATAAGAAGAGTTAACAGTACACTTTATAATGTACCTGACATTCATATGAAGTGTGACCTTTGCTGATGCATTTCAAAAGAAATATAATGCTATACCAAATAGGTCAACAACATAGTCATGGCATTACCTTAGTGTTCAATACTTGGTTAAAGTATATATATTGTAACTAATGAATAAATTTATATGGAGTAGATTCGTTAGGGCCCAATCTGTGGTCAAATACCAACATAAAAATACATGACACAGAATAGTCATAGAAGCTCAACTCTCAGAAGGATGAGTCATTAATTTGACAGATTTCTTTTATTCTTCAGGTTCTTGGCCTGTGTTTCATTTTTCTTTTCTTTTCTTTTCTTTTCTTTTCTTTTCTTTTCTTTTCTTTTCTTTTCTTTTCTTTTCTTTTCTTTTCT
>JAVJGI010000062.1:30882659-30940040 GCA_035590275.1 Ibycter americanus | reverse complement strand
TCTTTTCTTTTCTTTTCTTTTCTTTTCTTTTCTTTTCTTTTCTTTTCTTTTCTTTTCTTTTCTTTTCTTTTTCCTTTTCCTTTTCCTTTTCTTTTCTTTTTTTTTTCTTTTCTTTTTTCTTTTCTTCATTCTTTATTTTAATATTACCTTAAGGAAATCATTCATGGAAAATGTTAAATTTTAGGAAGATCATCTCAGGCCATAAAGAATTTTGAGCGTCTTCATTCTAATAGTTTCTGTAAGAACTAAAGTCATGCGAGGAAGAAAAATTCAAAATAGTTTTCAGAACTAGTTATGGAAAGGTAGAGGAGACTAATCCCATTCCTCTAGTCATGCATACAGATGCCCTCAGACAGAAGATTCTTATTTATGCCCCCTAGAAAACAGTATACCATCTGCACAAAACATCTGGACAGAGGTGCAATTGGTGCATTGCTTTCTACAAAAATGGACAACTCACTAATCATTATCTAATTGCAGACCTGCTATTGTAAAATGCCCATGAGTGCAAAATAATAAGAACAACTGCATGCAGGAGGCAGATGGTGCCACCCAGTTCCACAACATAGAAGCAGCCTGTAATCTTTTGAAAAAAAGAAAACCTTTCTATTTCTAAGGAAAACTGAAACAGTTGTACTGCATCCTTTCTGTCTGTCTTAGAAACTAGGTTCTATTTATGCATTTAGGAATATGACTGACACTTGTAATTCTTTCATCAGACGGAGAAACGTGTACAAGAAAGTGTATAATTTTAACATTTGAAGTAATATACTCATACATTTTAATACAAATACTATTTCTGCTGTCATATGTCATATATTATACATTAATTTCACTTTTGAGGTAGGAGGAATATGGTTTCTATGTTTTGCAGTGTGAGATGAACATCATACGCTTTGAAACTCTCAGGTCAGCCATAAGATAATGTATTCCTTGTAGACAAACAAGCAGAAAATTCCAAGATGCTAGTACAGCTAAGCATGGTCTTTATTCAAAAGGTGCAAATACTTTAAAAAATAACTTTCATTCAAGTAAGAAAAACGTTTTGAGGATATAAACTGGGAGCTTGAGCGTGATTCAGAGAAGGCTTGTGTCGAGTTTGCTATTTAACCAACACCTGCTTAATAATTTCATGTTTAATTAGTGCTCAGAATGGGTAAATTGGGATTTGGCCATTGATGTGGAAGGTAGCACCCAGGAGGCCTTGAACTACTGCTCAGGGCTTTATGGGACTGCAGGACACAACATGGTGGTGGTGGCAACATTGCAGAGTGATCCCCAGTGCCAGTAGGATTGGCTGTCCTTGTCAGAGACCTTGGACTTGGCAGAGGTCTGGAAGGTGGAGGTTTTGGTGGTTTTATCTGTGGAGCACGCACACAAATTGTGGAGCCACTAGGCTGACAGTTGTGATGAGCAGACTGTGTAGCATCAAGGATGATGATTGGGGGATCTTCAGCTTATTTGCAGAGGCTCTGGGGGTAGGAGAGAGCTGTGCAAGCTCATGTTGCACAGAATGAAGGACAGCCAGAGGATATGCTTGAGTGGGTGGAGGGCATTATGGAGACTCCTATGACAGCGGAAGCTGGAAGCTTGTGACTTCCAGTGGCAGGAAAGTTATTTCTCCACTTGCAGGTGTCACTGACAAGGTACAGAACCATGGTAACTAGAAAAGATAAACAAACGGTGCCCAGGAGGCATCTAGGTCAGCTGAACAGGATTTGTGGGCTGGAAACAGTACCACCAGGTGAAGGTAAGAGGTGGTTGTGAATAGAACCTCCCTTCTTCAGCCAGCTGAAGCGCTCACCTGCAAAGCTAACTTGCCAAGTTTACCTGCCAGAGGCTGTAATCTGCTGTTTTAGAGAGACTGCCAAAAGGCACCTAGCCCACCAACTATTACCCCTTGATCCTTATCCATATGGGCTCCAACAATACTGTCCAGAGAGACCCTGAGTGTGCCAGGAGTGACCACAGGGTTCCAGGGGCCAAGATGAAGGGCATGGAAGCCTAGCTTGTGTATTCCCTGGGCCTGCCAGTGAAAGGTCAAGTAAAACCAGATGCACCTGGTAGGTCACCATGGTGTTGTGTGGCTGATGTGGGAGGCAGGGTATGCACTTTCACAACCACAAACACCTATTCAAGAACCAAGGATTCCTGGGGTAAGACAGGATCCATTTGACAAAAATGAGGTAGCAGCATCTTTACCACCAACAGACTTACAGATCTAGTGGGAATGACTTTAACGAAAAAGCATTGAGGGATGGAGTTCAAAGACCAAAGTGGAGAACAGAGGCAAGGAGGACAGTGGAATGGAGTATTCTCCCACGTTTCTCCTGAGAAAGCACCATGACTGGGGGCACATTTCAAGAGCCTGCACGTGAAAGAAAGCAGAAAGGGAGAGAAACAGAAAGAATCAGAAATCCATATGAAACTGCAGAGTAGTAGCCTCATTAGGGTCACAGAAAAGTAGTGGTGTATCTTGTACAACTGGAGTGGGGCAATGGAAGGGCACTGACTCTTCAGGGAGTAAACCATCACTGTGGAAGAAGCCTAGATCACTGGTGTAGGTTAGACACCTCACCTCAAGTGGCTAAGCTGTGGAGAGATAAATCCTATACAAGTAGCTGAACTTGAAACAAAGCTTTATCATTAATCCATGCGGTTTGATCTCTGTTGAGTGGCATTTGATAAACCAAATTTCTAGAAAATCGGTACATACTTTACAGTTTCATCATCACTTTGATATTCCAAGCTCTGCTTATGGTTTCAAGCATTGAAAAAGCAGGCTGAGCGTTAGTGCTCTAGATTTCATTTGTAATATTTCTAGACTAGATATTTCACCTTTATTGTACCCTTTTCTACTGAGCACATATAATCTGATGACTGACTCTTAGGGTTACTACAAAGAAACAATAAACACTCCTCTGACTAACCAGGGCATCTAATCATCCCTGGCAATCAAAGGATTTGTAAATGTCACTGCACTTTGTTACATCCTTCCAGCTGCCAGTGCAACAGTGATGATTTCACTTGAGTGCTAAATTCTCTTGTCTGACCTCCAAGCACAGCATAGATGAAGAATAAAGGAAACTGAAAGCTGGCATTTGCACACAGAAAACCCTTAATCAAAGTTGTCGAATGTGTTTATGTTCAAGAGAGATAGGGTCCACAATACAAATTAATTAAAATATTTGACACAGCCCATTTTCTCTACTTCATACGATTCTACCTGAATGGAATTTTAGGTCCAAGGTTAACACTTTCCTGTGTCCTGTGTATTACTAATGAGCTTTGTAAACTGGAAGCTGTATTATATTTAGGGACAGACAGAACTGATTTCCATCAAGAATGTTTACAGGATATAAGCCTTTTAACGGGAAGAAAGTAAGCTGTATAACCTAAAAAGACTTTAACATTTAAATTTTTTTTAGCCTTTGAGTTTTTCTTTGAAAAATATTTCTTCTCCTACTTTATGTGACCATAACGTGTTATAAATGTCATAGGAAATTTTAACTATTTTTTCTTGTGTTGCTGCCAGTATTCTACCACTTTTTTGCTTTTTCTCAGAAATTATAGATAGACAAGCAAACATACATCTAATACCATGATAATCTCCCAACAAAAAAATAATACAAAATTTTGCTGAATTATTAACTACAAAAATCAATAATTTAGTCTAGCTTTGCAGAAACTCAGTAAAGTGAGGGTGTGAGGCCCAACAGAAACAAACCAGAAACTTCAGGGGAAAAAACCCAACACCAAAACAAAAATCGAAAATGCATTTCTAGTGCTGAATTTTGCAGTGAGACTTGCTATCAGAAGTGTCTAACTAAACCAGATGTCTACTTCAGAGCTAACTGTCCAGACTCACCGTGCTGCCTCTACAGGGAGAAATGTATTTAGCTTCGGCAGGATTCTTAATATCATAAAGTTTACATCTAAGTAGGTGAGATCAATCATGCCCCAGCAAAGTCTATTTTTTTAATTAGCTATAAAAGCAGTCTGGGGCAATGATATCAAATGTTTACATGTGCATTGTGGTCCAGTTTAATCCCGTCCTCACAGGTGGCAGTCTCTAATTTATAGAAAATATTATAGTGGTTTTTGTTTGATTCATGGGTTAGTGATGTTTTTGCTTAAAATGTATGAAAAAACATTTGTTAGTATTCCATAGAGTAAAAAAAACCAAACTAAATGTCATTATTGACTAGGAAGGAAAAAGAAACAATGCATTTTTGTATGAATCTATTGTCTGCATGCCTCTTGCATAGTTTCAGAATCTATCTGGACCTTCTACCTAAAAAGTGCTGTAGAATCAGAAAGACAGAAAAGGGCAACAAGGATGATCAAAGTAATGGAATAGCTTCAGTATGATGAATGAGTAAATAGACTGGGACTCTATAACCTTGAAAAGACAACACGAAGATTCTATAAAAGATCTGAAAATTATGAGTGGCACAGAGAAGGTGAATAGATATGATTATCCACTTCTTATGATATAAAACCTAGGTGATTTCACATGAAAATAGCACTGACAGGTTTAGAATGAAAAAAAGAGGTTAGATGACAGACAGACTAGATATTAGACAAAAGGAGATTAGACAAATTCACAGGGAAAAAAAAAAGTGATGTATAGTATAAATATAAAAAATAGTGCTGTCTTTGTTTTAAAGAGCTCATTTACAAATAGCAAGTAAAAAGTATTTGACAGGAGAAAAGCAAGAAACAAATTCAGCAATTGGTTCAAATCTGTCCTGTAGGGTCCCTGAATACAAGTCTTTCAATTGGAGTCTTTGAAAAGATCTGAAAAGAAAAATGGTGCATTACTGACAGTCTAGTTATGTCTAGTCTTAAGGCTTGTGCATGTTTTGGTGCAAAGGTGACTTCCAGCACAGCCACATCCTCAAGAGTCACGCATAGAACTCTAAATTCTGCCACCTCAGGAGAGATATTACTGTTTAGAGGCACTGTTCTAAAAGCCAAATGAGATGCACATGTTCAGTGCTTTTACTGACAAATAAGCAGAAACATTTCCATTTTCAAGGCTGAAAAAATGATCTAATACACTAAATCACACTGACTATTGCACCGTGTTCCTGAAGCAACCAGTAACTTTTTTAGATTTCACTGCAGAGGCCATACATTATTTATGAGCAAGCCAAGTAGTTTTATCTTCAAAGAAAGACTAGAGACTCTCATTGACATCCCTAAGAGATGTGTTCTTTTTTTCTCTTCTTTTTTTTTTTTTTAATTGAACTATTTATTTAAAGACTTCATTATGAACTTTAGAGCCTCATTTTAAGCACGTTGGTTGGAAAATCCTTGTTGTCTTTACCAGTGTTTCAGCAAGCAGTAGACTGGAACCTTGTCAGATAGAAAGGGTGAAGTCAATGTGATATTTTCTCCTCTATTAGTAGGAGAAAACAATTTCAAAGGAACACATCTTAATATAGAGCTTTTGACAGTGCAGAAGTGTGATTTTTTCTGTTTCCGTATCAGTATAATTAAGCTGCAACCCTGAAAATACTTTATAGATAAGTAGCTTTAGATAGAATTAATATATCCTAATTTTAGTAGTTAAAAAATATCATTTAAATAAAAAAAATTTAAATCATTTAAATAAAAAAATATCATTTAGCTTAAGCTAATTATCCAGCATCACTATATAGAGACCAAAGAGTGACAGAGTCTCCTCCTAGAAGATCTGGGATTAATTGTTGTATGTAGAATTCTGTCTTTCATTGACTGAAAAGGGAACAAAATTATTTAGAAGAACAACCAGACCAATACTTAGGTGTCCACCATCTTTAAATCTGATCTAGTCCTGTGGGCTACTTTCATTATTAATGAAGAATAAGTATCACCAAAAGACAATTTCTCAAAAATACAAAAGTAGCTCAAATGAATTGCCATCTGCAGATGCCTATTTTTCTGCTTTGACTGTGTGACTAGTTCAGAATTAAACATCTGCATTTTACTGTTAAAATTAATCAGGTGAATGCCACTAACCCTTACCTTTTTATTGCTAAGGTTAAACATACAGCATAAACATGAAGCGCTTCTGAAAAATCTGTGTAGCTCTCTTCGCATCTGCAGCTGTCTAAATATATTTAAATACTTCCTAAAATTTAAGTCTCTCATAAAGGCATTAGTAATTTTCTACCTTACAAGGACAGTGATATTTAAAATGCACTAAAGATTGTGAGATGACCATTTCTACAAAAAAAGGACAAGAGTCAATATGATAAATTTGCAGAATTAAAGTTTCATCATCATATTCCATATAGCAGTGGTGGACACAGTTGTTTATTATAGATATGGTATATAGAAGTCATTGTATTGCCCTATTTTTTCTGTGTCTCTACAAAATTCAGGCAACAGCTTCCAGAAAATAAATGAGGTCTGGCTGTACTTTTATACCTATATTGAAACTGTATTAATTTCTCTTCCACACATGAAAAAATCTTTCCATTCATACAGAATAACAGTGGCATTAAACTGTAACAGACAGAATAAAAATAATGTTCAGTCCCACTCTGAGAGGTGTTCGACCCTTCTAAATTACACAGTTCTACAGATCTGTGTGTGTGTGTGAAATCTTTTAAAAAGGAAAAAACAAGCACACATACCCCCCCTTGCAACAGAGAAGCTGTTTTACTTGATAGCAAGTAGGAATATAGGTCTTCATTATTTTGTACTAATGTCACATTTGTACATATGCTGCAATAAGAACCAGGTATTTGGGAGTAGGGAATAATAAGACATGAATTAAGGGGATTCCTCAGGAAGCTTTATTGTGCAATGGTATCTGTAAAAACATTAAAAAAGGGAGTGCAAAGCAAAAAATATAATAGTACCTGACCAGCTTCAAAAGTGTTAGACAAACCCCCATAATTTAATGCAGAAAATAAACACAACCTTCCTATTTTTTTTTTTTTTTAAATTATTTACCTATTTCAAAGCGTATCCAGTGAAATCTCACCGTGCACAGACCCTTCTGCTGGTTGTATTCTGCTCCCTGCTGGTTCTTTACACCTCCTGCTATTGAGCAGAGCACTATGCCTAATAAGCCATGAGAATTATAGTGGAGACCAAAGGACCAATGGTAGCACTTCACAGTGTAAAGGGACTGTACACTCATGAATGAATTTTAATCTCTTAATCTCTGAGGAAGTTGAACATGAAACTTAGCTGAATGATGGGAAAGTAGAGAAGTTTCTCACACCTTCCCGCTTCCTTCAAAAAATACTGATGATGGGTTCAATAACTATTTAAGTGGCAGGGATTTATCTTTTACATCCTGTGGCCACCAAACTACATTTCAGTTTTTTGTAATCAGTCCAGGTTTCCTGAGGGGGAGAGAGCTTGTACCTGTATTTCAGGCTGTTGGCCTGCCTTGAAAGCAAAATATATCAATTCATCCACAAAATTTTGAATAGCTATTTCCCTTTTTTATTCTCAGAACTTATTCAAATTCCTCACCATTCCTTACAATGCACTGAATTCAATGAAAAGACTTAGCTACCCAATGTGGAAATTGTTAAAACATTTCAGTAAACATTTTCTTCTGACTGCGCTAAAAAAGGCACTTTTAACACTCTTGCTGTCACCTGTTGGGTTGCAGATGGCTTTGCTCTCTGTCTTGTTCCAGAGTGTACTAGTTTTGGCTGAGATAAACTTAATTTTCTTCATAGTAGCCCTTACAGTGCTGCGTTTTGGGTTTGTGCTGAAAACAGTGTTGACCGCACAGGGGTGTTTCAGTCACTGCCGCGCAGCACTGGCACAGCGCCAAGGCCGCCTCTGCTCCGCCCGCCCCACCAGCGAGCAGGCTGGGGGGCACATGGGACACGGCCCACCCCAACTGAACAAAAGGATATTCCATACCATATGAGATCGTGCTCAGCATGTAAAGCTGGAGGAATAAGAAAGAAGGGAGGACGTCTGGAGTTATGGTGTTTGTCTTCCCAAGTCACCGTTAGGTGTGATGGAGCCCTGCTTTCCTAGAGATGGCTGAACACCTGCCAGCCAGTGGGAAGTGGTGAATGAATTCCTTGCTGTGCTTTGCTTGTGTACACAGCTTTTAATTTACCTACTAAACTGTCTTTATCTCAACCCATGGGTTTCCACAGTTTTGCCCTTCTGAGTGTCTTCCTGATCCTGCTGGGGGCAGGGAGTGAGCAAGTGGCTGTGTGGGGCTGGGGGGCCCACTGGGGTTAAGCCACAGGGCGTATAACCCTAACCTTTATTTTGGCGATTAAGCTTTTGTTCCTGAGCATTATTAATCTCCATGGTTAATCATTCTGTAAGTGGGAACCATATGAATCTTTCAAGCTGAAAAAGCAGCTGTGATGGATTTCTAGGAATATTACTTTGAGGGTCTGACGGGTAGTGTGGTCTCAGAGGCAGGACAGGCTGTTGAGCTGGGCCTCCACACACAGATTTTATTCAATTGCTTTCCCACTTGTCTGTAGGTAGCTGTTAACAACTGTTTTGAACTTAGGATGCCTCAATCCCTGTGTAATGGACGTGATAATTGCTAATAATACAAATTCTTACAGTTCACTGATATAAAGAATGGAAAGCATAATTGTATTCACTACTACTAATAATCAGTACTAATACCTAAAAATTGTTAGCAGGTAGATATATCTCTGATGAAATAATTTAGACCATTTTAAAAGATAAGGAACAAAGACAACCCCATCTTTGCAGCTGACACAGCATTATTTTCCAGGAGTCTTTCCGAAGAGGTTGAAATTAATAGGAAGAGTCCTGTGCTGAAAGTAAGGCATATGCTTAAATTCCTGTCTATCCGGAATGTCGTTATGCATTCTTTCACATCCAAAGGTACATATTTTTTCCTACAAAAAGCCAATGTAAAGACAATCTAATGCACTGTGAGGGTGTGAATAGGCACATGAAACTAGGTTTAGTTATTTTTCTAGGGAAAACAAAACCCCCCAAAAACACTATTCAAATCGATTAAACTACTTCCTTTCAAACAGAATTTGCATAGGAGCTTTGACAAATTTGATGTTCTTACTACTTCAGTCTGTGAAAATTTGGCATAATAGGTCTTTTATAAGTAACAAATTATGTGGAACTACCTTTAGCAGGAGTTACTAATAACTTTAGATAAATTTCTTTGCTTATAGTCACTTTAACAAATTTGAGTCTTGATATCAAGAAAAGAAAGGAGCCAGATAAACTTTGATGAGGAGAGAGGCTTTTGGTGACAGAAGATGTATTTGATAGGAATGTTAGCAAATGATAACACCCCATTAAGTTCCAGTGAAATTCCATTAAGTTCAATAGCACTGGCTTCAATACCAAGCAATCAGTCATTGTAAGAGAATACCAGGATTCACTTTTCTGACAATAAACAACCATTACAAACATTTAATTTTTATTAATTTACCTTTTTGCTTTTTGACTTGACAACATAAAACAAACCTTGTCTTTTGTGTATGAAGTGCTATTGTCAGTTAACATGGAGCTGGTCAGTTCTTGCCTCTGCTTAATTTTATGCTAGTTCACTGGTTATGGTAGATACTTTTTTCCCTGTAGAAACATGTACATGCTAAATCTGCATAAGGATGTAGCAATAGCTGAAATAATTTTAATGGTAGGTTTTTAGCTGCTAAGTTAAAAAGCCAGTTGGCCTTGACTGCTTTTTTCCAGTATGGAACTTGTTTACTCACTCCAGACAGAAATTCTGTTTTATGGGTCAATAATGTATTTCACTCCCTACAGAGCTTAATCAATTGCCATAGAATCTCCAGGCAGGTTATGCTTTTGTGAATTTGTTCCCTATCAGCTCTTTCTTTTTAATTCAAACTGAAGAATGTAATGTACTTTTCTCAACCGATGCTGCATTGTGTTTTGTTTTGGTTTTTTTTTCTTTATTTCTTTATTTGTCTCTGAATGATAAGCTTGGCTATAATCCTGAAATATCCTCATATAGACACATTCAGTAATTAGGCATGCCATGTATGTGCCTAAATAGCAATCATATTTATCCTTCATCAGAAGAGGCTAACTGGATAATGCCAAATCATTCGAAAGTTTTCCACACTTCCAAATGAAAGCTTGCTTTAATCTAACCACATCATGCTTCTGAGGACTCGGTCACTTATCTGAAGAAAACATGGTGTAACAGGAAAATATAATCAGAGATATTAATCTTTTCATTAGGTTCTGAACTAGATACTGACAGGAGGAGAAATATTTCTCTTTGATTAAGCAAGCAGCAGCAGGATAATGTCCTCTAGTCATAGATGACGATGCAGGATAAACCTTTTAACAATTTGTGGAAAAATCATCACATTGTGAATGCAAGGATGAAAGAAATTTTTATGTCCTTCTATGCTTTGACACACTGAGTTAAGAAAAAAAGGAATTGAAGGAGTTAAAAGAAGCAGTTAAAGAGCTATTATTTTCTTCATGTAATATAGCTGCATTCATATTAGGAGATTGTAGGTTTTGTACCTCTGGGACTAGAGTGTGAATTCTGTCTTTGAGCTTTGGTTGAATCAATATGAGGTATGGGTTTATTCATTGCAACTGTCCCCAAAATACTGTTTCTGGCAATTGCAAAGGTCAATAGACTTTCAACACTTTCCTTTATGCTGCACTCATTCCTGTGTCTGCAGCACGATTCCTTACTTCACAGGTCTTCACAGTTAACAAAACTGTCTCTGTTCACTTAGAATCTTCCAGACAATAGCACAGCAGGAGAAGAGAAAATTTTCTTCATGAGTTTTTCATGCACTCACTGCAATGGAAACAAATAGGAAGGGACCTTTTGGAAGCTTTAATTAATCTGTTTAGCCTGAAGAAGATAAGGCTTGGGGGAAATCTTATTAAGGTATATAAATATCTGAAGGGAGGGTGCAAAAAAGAGTGAGACAGGGTCTTTTCAGTGGTCCCCAATGACAGGACCAGAGGCAGTGGGCACAAACTGAAACATGGGAGGTTCTATCTGAACATCAGGAAATGCTTTTTTACTGTGAGGGTGACTAAGTACTGGAATAATTTTCCCAGAGAGGTTGTGGAGTCTTATCAATGCATCTTGTTGCAGTAAGAAATTAAGCTTAATCATATTGATATAAAATACCTTTGAGTCAAAATCACAGAGACAGTTCATCTGACCAAGTGCAGTATAGATTCCAAGTCACACCTGAGGGTGAGACGAATGTTTAGTGAAATGGGCAGTTTTGCTGTTTGATGCTGCAGGTAGAAGTGACTGCAACTGCTGCTGGTGGGAGAATACTTCCCATAAAATTAGTTAGTGTCTTGCACACCCCAAACCTTAGAGGCATCAGTAGAAAGAACAACTGAGCTGCTTATATTCAACTACTCAACAGAAAGTGGAGACCAACTGCATGGCTATCCCTTATCCGGGACATCCCCTCCATTTCTTGCAGTCTGATGTTTTGGGCAGCAACCCAGTTTGCCTCCTCCAAGACAGAATTCTATAATAATCTACAAGCATGTTGAATTATCAAGACCAGTGAGTGAGTGCTTGCAACCTCAAAAATCAAGACTGTGCTTGAACCAGTAACCTTTAACATACCTATGAAGCAGCTGATTACCTGCCCTAGGAGTCTTTGCGCTTACTATGTTATGAGAATATTCCTGAAGTAAAATAAGATAATTTCATACTGCCTGGAACTTTATTACATTTTATACACATACTACATACTATTAATAATTCAAATGTATATACTTGTGTGCATTATATCTATGAAGTTATTTGTCTTATGCATATATATTATATATACAGGTAATTGTGTATTTTGTACATATAATGTGTATGTATAGAGAGATACACTTTGAAAATTGACGTATTTATTTTCTGGAATTTTATGTTGGCACTTTTGTCCTTGTATTTAGAAGCTGTATTTAATAATGACAGAATAGTACAAACCATTTTTTTGTATCACGTATTCATTTTTCCAGCATTTGCATTCTGTATATAATTTGAATTTTAATAAAATATTATTGCAAAAGAAAATACTTCCATATAAGTTTTAAAATACCTGATATTTTTGCCTCTTCCTCTTCACAAGACTTATTTGCTTGATTTTATAGTTAAGATTCAATAGCTAAGAAAAGACAGCATCAGGAGAAATAAGACAACCATCAATGACTCAATTTTAGCCTTTGATAATCATCCCTTTTAGAACAACAAAAGATGTTTGAAACCATAACTTGTGTAAATTGGTAGTGATGTCTCTACACGACACTGCATAAGAAGGAAAAACTGCTGGACAATACAGGTCTATTAAACAGCATGGAACATACAAACAAAACAAAACCTACCATGTCATGTCTCATAGGTTAGCAAAAGCTGAAGCCAGAAAAAAACCCCTACTATTTCTTCCTTCCTGCCAAAGTGAGATTACTCCCCACTGTATAATTTTCTAGTGGTTTGCCCAGTCTCATTTTAAATTATTCTAACAATGGGGCTTCCACTACTTCCCTTAGGAAGTGTAACCATAGATGACAATTTGACATTCACATTACACTCTAGTCCCTAGATGACACAGTTCAGTGTAATGTGACATAAGATTTATTGTGATAGACTCCAACATTTGACAGGCTCCAGTACAATGTAATGTGCCATGAATGGGTGATTTAAACAATGTTTAACAACATTGCTATAGCTATAAAGTAAAGGTAGTTGAAAACCTTTGGAATATAAAACAAAATAAAATAAAATAAAATAAAATAAAATAATTCCCTGAGCATTAATTTTACATACAGTACATTGTATGAGTATTGGCAAACACTCCTATTACCACAGGGCTCTAGACAGGATGAACAGAAGAGTCAAAAGTTAAAGCTTAACCTTTGAATATTAAGAGACCAAGGGTTGGCTTGTGAAACATGGTTAATCTCAGAGACATGAAAATAAGAATCTAGTAGCATTTTTAAAAGATGCCTATATGTCTAACTGCATATTCAGATCCTCACTGACTTTAAAAATCCAGGTCTTAGATTTTAATGGCAGGTATTTGTATAGATTCTAATTGCTGGCTGTACAAATCTTTGGTCAGCATTAGGAATATAATGCAGAGATGGAGGAAGAAAAGTCACAGCAGTGCTGTTAGGGTATTATCACTGATCAATGGGTTTAGATATGATCATACTGTAAAGAAACAGTACAAGCAAACGATGAATAGGCAAGCAAGAGGAACTGAGCAATCAGGAAACCAGTGGAGAGAAAACAGAGGAATATGGTTGGCACAAGTGTTCTAGTGTAGCAAGTGTCCTAGTTAAGATGAGCAAGCTTTGCAGGGGCCATCAAGTCTACCTCATATAGGGTCTAATGACGAAGACACTCAAGCGTGCTCAAGCATACAGCTAATGAACAACAACTTGGAAGCTATGGATCGCAGAATACTGGTTTTGCCACAGGACTGATTTTACAATATATGACAGCTCCTGCAGTCATCTAATCAAATATAATCCCTCAAAAACATCCTTTTCTCTCCAGCCTCCTCTGCAGTTTTGTCTCTCTTGTACCTTGGTAGCCAATTCTCTACTGTGTCTGAGGGGTTTGTACAGATTACCCAAGAAGTCTTTGGAGTCTCAGGCTATAAATAGGATCTATCTTGTCCTTACAGTCTGTGAATCACTTTTTCCACTTGAGCAACTCATTCATCTTCACATGGAAGAAATCATTTTGACTTCTTACAGAAAATGAAACATAAGACATCCTTTACAGGTCACAGCCACTGTACGATAAAGCACAGATACCAGTGGTTCAAACATTTATCAGAATATGTATTCTTACGATTTTATGCTATTGCAACTAGACTCTTCTCAGTCGCCCGAAGATAAAAGACCCTCCTGATTTATGCTGCCCCTTTAGACTATGACACTGGGGGAACGTCAGTTCCAACAACCAAAGACACAAAAGAGAATGAGACTGCAGAGCATCATGTCCTCATGGCTTTATCCCCCCCCAGGCTAGGAGGTGAGATACCCATTTAAAATAATCGAATGCAAGACTTTTTTGGCACAAGAAAGAAGCAAAGTACAAACCTGAATCAATATGCTCATGAAAAATCTCTTTACTCACTCTGTTTCTGCACCTCTTGTTTATGTATTCTAGGTGATATTGGGGATTATTTTTGTTGTGCTTAAAGCGATTATATATATATGTATATTTTTTAGGTGTAAATACACAAAGTATTGAAACTGAGGAGAGTTCTAAGTGATCAACATTTTGCTGACCTCAGATTTTATAAGGTTTACAGGGAATCTGAAACACAGCAAATTTTTGCATTTATATTTTATATCATTACTCTCAACACTTTTTTTGAAGGATGTGCCTAAGTGTTAGTTACTGTAAACTTGACTTTGAATAAAATATTGAATAGGTGATTTTCAAAGCGAGTAGTTAGCCCTATAAAGATCAAACTGTAAATCTGAAGAGCATTGGCTCAAAAAGTAATATGCAACACAATTATTTTATTCAAACTGAGAATGCTTTATATTTCTGTAAAATGTCTTTTGTTAAAAAATGCACTACCGCTCAAGCAACATGTTATAAAATATTTATTTTAAGGAGTTATGTCTTAAAAACTATGAAGGTGTTTTGCTGAGGAATAAGAAGGAATCCAGAGGTGTTTTGTCGAGTCATAAAAATATACTCTAAAACCAATTTCCTTTCTTTTACTTTCATTTGCAAGGAAAAATAATCCTACTTTTCTAAAGCTTAAAAATGCCAGAAAGGTGGTGTTGTCTTGTTGGTTTTTTCTTTTTATTGGTAATACCTACCTTTAAAAAATGTTCAGAAGTCCTAAATGTTGAAAGTTTAAAAAACATACTAAGGACTAAAAAAGTTTTTGGGAAGATGTTATCTACTTTTGTTCAGTGTCTTTATTAAAAGCACCTGCTTAGTTCTCACAGAGTCAGATAAGCTATTTTCTGACAATCATTTCTAAATATTGTTTCAAAATAAGCTTTATATAAATCAATGTAAAGGTTATATGCCATACTTATGATAATATCAAGATATTTTGATATCAAACATGAGTACTAATGTAAGAAACAACATGACTAGAAAAATAACACACACTGGAGATTTAGTTCATTTGCATCTCTTAATAAGAGAAGATAGATTATGTCTTAAAATTTTGCAAATTAAAACTATCCTTAAAAACTATGTTTAAAAAGAAATTAAAAGACTAAAAGAGTTTTTTTAGTAGAAATAAGTTGTTTCAGAACCCATTTATAACCAAGTTTTAATTCCTTTTAAGGCTGGCTGGGAAAATGAGAGATCTCAGCAATGCTGTGTATAAGGGGGAGGCAGGGAGAAGATAAAACCCTCAGG
Source organism: Ibycter americanus (assembly GCA_035590275.1). Lineage (NCBI taxonomy): Eukaryota > Metazoa > Chordata > Aves > Falconiformes > Falconidae > Ibycter > Ibycter americanus. The sequence continues at coordinate 30,924,697 of JAVJGI010000062.1, read as the reverse complement.
TTTTAGGTATCCACTGATTATTTTTGGCTACTAGAAAAGAGGAAATCAGTCATGTAACACTTATCAATTAATAAATTTTGTATTAATAGGGTGAAATATTATTACAAAGCCCAGCTCACCAGGGCACTGAATTGATGAAAGAATGACATTCTGAATTCAGCCAGTCTTGGGAAGATAGGGATTTTTCTTTAGCAAGAAAATAAGATAGAACTAAAATATAACTAACTTGAGTACCACCCAAACATTTTCACCATCTGACCATTTCACTGTTTTCATTTCAGGAAAAAAAGTGAAACAGAGATCAAACTAATGAACTAAATGCAATGAAGAAGCAGTAGTTTTACATCTTAAGAGCAGTTTTCCAACTTAGCATTGCTTTTTCATCATGAGTGGAACAGACCTTGCAACCTGTGTTACTAGAGGCTGAGATGTATGTTAGAAAAAAGATCATTTGATACTTCTTCCAAAAGCTGACATACGTGACTCTTGGTCATACACAGCTCAGTCATTTCTATGTTCCTATATAATATATAGAAATATATTAGTCATACCATATAATCTTGTACTTCAATATTAAAAAGACACTGTAACTTGAAAAAAATAATAGCTTCTTCCTTCAAACAATAAAATAATTGGAAACTCCATTCTTGAAGAGGCAAAATCTGATAATCTTGATAAACAGAGAGGAAAAATGGGGTCCCACCAGATGGAGTAGAGGGGCAGAATCACCTGCCTCAGCCTGCTGGCTACTCTTCTTTTGATGCAGCCCAGGATACGGCTGTCTTGTTGTACAATTGTTGTATGCTTGTGGGTGTACATTGCCTGCTCATGTCCAGCTTTTCATCCACCAGTACCCCCAAGTCCTTCTCCTCAGGGCTGCTCTCAATCCCTTCATCCCCCAGCCTGTATTGATACCAGAGGTTGCCCTGACCCAGGTGCAGTGCCTTGCACTTGGCCTTGTTGAATCTCATGAGGTACACATGGGCCCACTTCTTGAGCTTGTCTAGGTATTTCTGGATGACATCCCATCCCTCAGGTCTGTCAACTGCACCACTCAGCTTGGTGTCATCTGCAAACTTGCTGAGGGTGCACTCGATCCCACTGTCTGTGTCATTGATGAAGACATTAAACGGTACTGGTCCCAATACGGACCACTTGTCATTGATCTCCATCTGGACATTGAGCTGTTGACCACTACCCTTTGGATGTGACCGCCCAACCAATTTCTCATCCACCAAACAGTCTGGTTCTGTAGTCAGTTTCTTCTTCATTCTAGTACTGCTGAAAAGGTTACTGATTATCTGCATTAGAACAAATGGGGAATCTTAATGCTTCCTTTTAATTAACTGCTTTTTCTCAGTATTGCTTAATTACTGACTTGAAAGGGAACAGACTATTGTATTTCTCTATTCTTCCCCTCCCTTTGCCTTTTATAAATTGTCTTTGTTGTACCCTTTTGCACTCCTGGAAATTACTGCACACAGATTTATGTCCTTTGCTAATCATATTTCTGACTGTTCATGCCTCGCTTAGAACTTTCTTTTTTACCTGAATAATTATGAGGACAGTATCATTGCTTGGAGCTTGCCTAAGGCATTGCTGAGGATTGCCTAAGACCTAGTTTTACCACAGCATGCATCCTCACTGCAGAACAGAGTATGCATCTGTTCAGTCAGATTTCTCCATTCAGGCACTACAATCTTCAAAAACCCAGAGGGTATTTTCTTTGTTTTTACTCACTTTCTTTCCATTGTCTGAGTTATTCTGGCACACTTCCTTTCATTTCACTTTCCTTTTGCTTTTGACCAGTGCCTTGATCAAACTATCTAAGAGTTCATTAGATGATAAGTATTATTGTTTTAAATAGCATTTTCTATTGTACTTCACCTCTGCTTAGAACAATGATCCAGAGAGCCCCTGAGCACTCTCAACTTCTTTTTGAGTCACGACACAATCAGTGTTACCAGCTCTCTACTTTGAATCACAAATTCGTTGAGCATCAAAATAGAATTTACAGTGAGGAGTCTGATTCAATTTGGATTAAAAAGTAAATGCATTTATGACCACTTACTGCCCATCTTTTTTTCTTGTTTTACTTTTTACCTAAGAGTATACATAAACAAAAACTCACCTGAACCAACACTGGGAGAGAAGAGAAATCAACTATGACAAAAGAAGCAAACTAAAAATTAGTCTTTCTTGTTCACTGAATAAATTCAAACATAGTATCAGATTATTCCTTAGATATTTTTTCTATTTGCCACATTCCTCTTAGATGACACCTTAATTGTCAAAGGTTATTTTATTGAGGTAATGTCAAACATATGTGAAAGTCCAATAGCATGCATTTTACTGTGTAAGATTAACAGTCAGAAATGTAGTACAAAACCTGTTGATGGTCCTAATAAGACGTATTTGCTGCTGATAGCAATGATGTTATTTGCACAGTAGCTGTTTTCTCATGGAAGCACTGCAAATATGCCTACAGCTGTGCATTCAACTTTATGGCCTTTTCCTCTGTGAAAAATCTCACTAAGTTTAACTGGGATAACTCTTAACTTTACCTATCTCTCAGAAGCAATTAGTGAGTTCATTAATATACTCTAGACTACAGGAGAAGACAGTAATGTAATCTATGCAGATCAACTTTTGGATAAAAACTCCGTCAAAGACTAGCTACATGATTCAAACACAGTTAGGAACAGTAGCCAGAAATGCCTTAGCACATAAACTTATTGTAAGACAAATGGAGCTCATGCCATCTGGCAGCTGGCCTGGATGCTGCCTCCCTTTCTTCTTCCCAGGACCCTCATCCAAGGTTCTATGCTATCCCTGCTGATATGCAGTTATTAAGAGAAAATTAAGGTTATTAAAATTATTAAAAGAAACTAAGGTTCAAATGTAAACCTAACTGAGTCTTTCCATAACCATAAGCAAGACAAGATTTGAGGGTAAAGGGAATACTTTATCAAGCGACAAAAAAAGATGAGTTTTCTGGCACAAAAAGCATTTCTTCAAGTCTGAAAGGAAAGCCATAAAATTCAGACCTAAATGCCACGTTTTGATATTTTTATGAAGTTTACCAGTTAGACTATTGAGTGAAAAAAGTAGGTTGCACACTTGAAGTGTGGAGGATTTAAATAAGGGGAGAGATGTGATCGTTATTTTCTATGACAAAGGGAGCAGGATATTTTTTGGCATGTAGCACAGGACAGGATGCAGAGCATGTGGGCATTAAGAGGTAGAATGAGAAAATGTGAGAAAAAGATTATCATGTCACAAAACCGTAACTTTGTGAGGCCCATGATTTGGCATCCACAGGTGTGATGTGTTTGAGTTCTCAGGCTCACCTTCTCAAGGCTTTTGTAGCTCTCTCTAAGAGTGAGAGATCAGTGGCTGAGCGGCTATTTTTCAAGGCGTAATTTTCTATTGATAAATGACTAATCCTTTAAATGGAATCACTTGTGTAAGCATGTTGTGCCCAGACAGTGACCCCAATGGCAGCACATCCAAGGTTTGGCAGACAAGGCCATGCCCTCGGCTGCACGACTGCATTTTGGTTCCAGCCCTCACCACGGTGCCTGGCCATGCCTCTCTCCTGCTTGCTGCCATGATGTCCCCACTGGGCCTTGGGCTTGCAACATGGCAGGGGGGTCTGCCCTTGCTGAGCTGTGTCTAACCCCGGTCCACCAACCTGGGCTTGCTCCACTCCCCTTGTGGAGCTGGGGGCCAGCACTGGGGGCTGGGGCAGCTTTGGCTCCCCACACCCTGCCCCTGCCCCTGCCCCTGCCCCTGCCCCTGCCCCTGCCCAGCACCCTGCCCTGCGGCTCCCTGGCAGGTGGCATCTGCTTGTCATAAGGGGATGGGGGTTGTTCCAGCTGAAAATTTGTCTTTTTTTTCCAGCCACAGTAGCTGGCTTATCAAATAATATCAGATCTCTGGGTAGATCTTGCCCTGTTTAAATTCCTAGATAATCAGGAGTGTAACAGTACTGCCATACATCATCATTTCTTTAGAGTTTTCTCTCATGGCTGCATCACATAGCCAAGTCAGTGCTGAGGTATTTCACTGTCTTCCCTTTTTATTCAGCTTTGGCCATCAGCCTTTGTCTTGAGGCCATTGTAGGCAGCCTGTTCTCCCAGTCTGAGTCTGAACCGCTTTAGTTTCTCTGCAGGTCCTTGTACTTCTTTACCCTGTACTCAGAAACTCAAGTTCTGGTTCTCTTTTTGCTCCCCAGAGCCATAGGTGTCAGCAAAGGCCATCAAAGCCTAACCTGAGAGACCTCCCCATGGTCATTCCTAGGTCTGTGATTCTTCCTCTGAATGTAACAGACATGCCCGCTTCTAAACACCTGTCACATTTTTACCTGATCACTGACCCAACCACAAATTCCATTATAACTGACATCACCTAAAGAACAGAGCAAAAACTTAATAGGAATGAGATCTGTCAGACTACTTTGGGCCAAATTAATTTCCAGATCTAGTTGCATTGAATTAAATATTTATTTTAGGGCTGAATTTGTTTCTATCACTTAATGATTAATTAAAAAGACACCTTACAGCTCCCCTGAGATGTCATGATGAAGAAAGGTGCCCAAGCATCCTCCTGGAAGCTTCTTCAGCATGTCATTGCTACCCTTTGGCAGGGATGACCTCTCAGACAGCATATGGACTACTTGCAATCCAAGGTCATTTTTTGACCCCAAACTGCTATTACTATCTGTTAAAATTGACACCCATGAGGCATATTTTACAAGACTTGCCAATCTCTGAAAATATACTATGGAAAATAAACCAAACAAACCAGAAATAGCATATATCAGGAAAGAAAACAGAGCTCATAGGGAATGGGTCATAAAGCTGAAGATGTGAGACTTGACATAAATACCCTGAAAATCTACAGTGTACTTAAGTACATGAAAAAGTGGTCTGTGTCAGCAAGCATTTTGTTTCAGGAAATGACAGAAGGGAGTCATAAAGTTTGCAAAGTGCTACGGAAAAGAAAAGCAGCCCCTGGTGCCAAGCAGATAACTGATGCTTAAACAGCTGTTAAATGTTATGTTCTAGACTGGAGCCCTAATAGAGAATTTGCCAACTAGAGAGCATTAATAATAAAAAGCATATTTGCGTGTTTATATATTCTTTCAGCTAAGGATCTCTGTTTGATGTGCACCATGCAATGGAGCTTCAAAATGCATTAGCAATACAGATACATAATTGAACACTGTTCATGTAGACTGAGAAATAAGTTTTATATAAAATAGTCAAACTCAAGGTTACACAGCAAACATTAAAAAGATCAGGATTAAACTCCCTGATTTTTTATATTGCATTCCTATGCAACAAACAAAAAAATGGCTGTAATATATTATCCAAACAAGAAGACCAGTAGGATGGAATGTAATGACCAGCTTGCTCTTGCAAGTGTGGCACTTACTCCCTAGGTCTAAATTTTTCAGCTTTGGATGTACTCTGAATCCCAATATTTTTGTAAAGCATCTTGTTTTATTTGTATATCCTCCTTGTCAGATTATTTTAATGGACAGTTCTTCTAATTGTCTGTGTATATATTTCTTACAGTTGTATTTAATTGGTAGCAATAACAATAATCATAAAACTCAGGATACACTTAAGTAATTTTTTTTTTCCTAACTGAACACTATGCTCTATGAACGCCTTCCTAAAAATATTTAAACACACTTAATCCTGGCTGGGATACTGTGTTAATTGCTTTAAAGACAAGAAGATTTGATATATTATGTCATTTATATTGCTGGTCCTTTCAGTTGCAAATTCTCTTTCCCTATAGATGAGATCCATCAGACATGACTTAGCTGAAAATGAGTTTAGTCATTGTTCTGGTTTCAGCTGGGATAGAGTTAATTTTCTTCTTAGAAGCTGGTGCAGTGCTGTGTTTTGGATTTGGTGTGAGAACAATGTTGACAGCACACTGATGGCTTTGGTTGTTGCTGGGCAATGTTTATACCAAGTCAAGGACTCTTCAGTTTCTCAGGTTTTGCCAGCGAGAAGGCTGGAGGGGCAAGGGAAACTGGGAGGGGACACAGCCAGGACAGCTGACCCAAACTAGCCAAAGGGATATTCCATACCATATGATGTCATGCTGAGTATATAAGCTGGGGGAAGAAGAAGGAAGGAGGGGTTGGGGGTGGGTGGGGTGTACAACATGCGGCATTACGGCGTTTGTCTTCCCGAGTAACCGTGAAGCATGACGGATCCCTGCTTTCCTGGGGATGGCTGAACACCTGCCTGCGGATGGGAAGTAGCGAATGAATTCCTGGTTTTGCTTTGGTTGTGTGTGCGGCTTTTGCTTTACCTATTAAATTGTTCTTATCTCAACCCTCGAGTTTTACACTCCTTTCTGATTCTCCTCCCATCCCTCTGGGTGAGGGGAGAGTGAGTGAGCACCTGTGTGGTACTTAGTTACCAGCTGGGGTTAAACCACAATAGTCGTAAACTCTCCCCAGTCAAGAAAGAGAATGAGGCATTTCCTCAGAAGGCATCCCACCTATCTAAGCATCCACCTCTCAGGCCCAAGTCTTTTCATGGTTGCAGAAAAAGCTTAAACAGCCAATGTAAATCAAACTTTTAGATTATTATGGAAGAGATGAATCCTACCTTAATATTCCAATTAATCTGTAGCAAAATGAGACACATTCTCACTTTTTGCCCTCCAAATGACATCACAAGATATAACATAAATAATGACAAAAATTATTTGGAATGGGTCTATGGAATGTGGAATTAAATTACAGCTTGTAGAGTTATTGCATCAGAAAATTTAGTTGGCTAAGTTTTACTCAAAGAAATGAGCCATTGCAAATCTAGTTTATAATGACTGTATTTCAAGGCACCACTGCTGAGGTCTTGAACTTCACTTCCATACAAGGAAGATTTTGAAGATTCATGGAGCTGCTGTGTAGACCTAAACTATCTGATTTTCACATCTGCAGAAGTGACTTCATTTTGCTTCTGACTCTGTCATACCTAATAGGCCACCTTTAACACACCAAGTCCTCTCATTGGGCAAAGAGAGGATTTTGTCTGAATTCATGCAACATCGAGATCAGACTTTCTAATCCTTAGAGTTATGTTGCTCTGCTATGGACAGGCAAGACTATTGCCACAGGTGTCTGTGTAAACAGGATCATACTTCCTTCATCAATTTGCAAGAAAACCAACTAAATAATTTCCCTTTTCACTGTAAAAATAGATGTTTAACCAGTTTCTAGGTCAGGAAATCTGTAGTTTTTTCTCAGATTTCTCTACACTTATATTGCATATTGTGTCTTATGAAGTGTCTGAGTGTATAAAATGTTATTTATTGGACCAAAGACAATTTTATAAATAATACAACTTACAACTACAAATATAAATTTATACTAGGGTATCAAGAGTGACCAATGTTAACAGAAAATCCTCATGAACAGAATATTAGGGCATGTTTTTCGAACCTCTTAGAGATTAAGTACAACCTCCTTCTAATTAGATGTGTTCTGTATATCTACATATAAATTTTGTAAATGGCTTGAGCATGCCAAATATTCTTGTTTTAATTATAATAAATAAGAGTGATGTTTTAAAGTGTGAAACTTTAATGTTAAATTCAATTTAACGGTAAAATGAAATCAGCAAGAGGCACTGGATCTTTCTTAGTGAAAAGCAAATGAAATATTGTGTACCATAAAAGTGCACAGAGTAACAAGAGAATTTTAAAATCTGTCCAGGACAGCAGAAGAAAGCAAAAGTTTGAAAAGAAACAGAACACAATTTAACATGAGTATTCATTGATGAAGGTTTTATTTTCTTTTTCTAATTTCTTCGAAGGAAAAATAATTATTGCATCTGGAATAGCAATCTTAAGAAATATATGTTGCATTATGAGATACAGATCTTGTTCCAAGCAAGAAAAAACCCCAAAATAACAAGGAAAAAAGATTCTTGCCAGAGCTCAGAGTACTACAGTTTTACACATTAGAGATGGGGATAAATTCAAGACTTTTGTGACTTTTTTTTTTTTTTTATATACACAAACTTAGTTCTCCTGAAGGACATTAAATAATGTCTGGTTTTGGTATAAGGTTTGTATATATTTCTCAATAAAGGGTTTTCTCAGTTAACTTTTTACATGTTTTTAAATGTCTTTTGTGTTTTTAAAGGTCTGCAACAATGTCTGGAACAAATATATTATTGAACTAGAAAGTCTGAAAACATCCCATTTGTAACAAAATGAGAAAAGCCATTTTTTTGGAATCAAGAACACATTTGTTTTGTTATTTCTAGGCTAAAAATATTAACAATTGGAAATTTAGCTTGTAAAGGCATCCTTTCTCACACTGACTTAAGGCAAAAACTCTTTTACAATACATCTCACCAAAATGTGTTGATTATGGGGAATTTAAGTCAGTGGTTGATCTCGGAAAAAACAGTGCTCTGCTGTTTGCTGCACTGGGAGAGGAACATGTGGCTGCAGTGTGCAGGAGCAGACAGGAGAGTGGATTATGACACAGTGAGTGACAAAACCTCTTTATTCTGAAGATGAAGACTTCACCAGAAGAACATTTGGATTCAGTCTGAACAGGGTCAGTAGTGGGTGTTTCCCCTCCTACTGACTTTAAGTCCTCTCCCACCTTACCACCCCCCTCAAAAAAGTTACTGCTTTGAATAATCATTGTGAATTCAGGGGAACTATTCACAAAATAAAAGATTCTGTCTACCATGTGAGTGATTTGCAGGATTTTTTATTTTGGTTATGGCAACCTACTGGGGTGTTCAATTTTCTGTTTCCCTACTTGTTAACTGCAGTATGAGTGAAGTGATTAATGACCATAGTCATTACAAGAGAACTGGGGAAGGCAGATAGGTGGCTAGATGTATAGATGTGTCAGTTACATCCAGCTATCATTCTCTGATGTGTCTGAACACTGGAACTAAGTCAAGTGTAAAAATGAATCATCACAAACAATAACAAAATTAAGATGTGCACCTGTAAGTTTATATATCTATGCATGTCCTTTTACATATGTATGTTATTTCTGTATGTTGAGTTACATATGTTTGTGAGCAGTCTGTTTAGACTACATATATGATTATATGTATATATATTTACACATTTATAGAACATCTACTGTACATATAGAAAATATGGAGCTTCTGTATGTATATACATATACACACAGAGTAAATATAACAAGTGTATAAAATTGTATAAAAATATGTACATTCATTTTTCTTGTTTAGTCTTCTCTTTCTTGAGTCCAGCAATACAAGGAGCCCATTCTCCTTTATTCAGTGCATAGTTAAAACTTTATTTAAACTTTATAAGCTTCAGCAAATCAAATGGACATTTGATGTGCTTTGCTAGAAAGTGGTCTAGAAAGTGGTGTAAGCATTAAGTGTGAGCCCTAAGTGTTCCCTAAATGGTCCAAAGATTTATTAAATTCAAAAGTTTATAATTTTTATGGGGGGTTGTGGGGTTTGGGTTTTTTTTCCAAAAAATCTCTTTTTTGCTGAGAAAGTGTCTAAACTACAGGATGCTTACATTTTACAACAGATGCTTAAGTGTATTATTAACACCTATATCTAGGACAAAATTAAGTCCAGGTGTTTTGAGCTACAAAAGAGAAGAAATTAACTTTATGGGTAACTGGAAAACAGGTTGATTTCAATAAATTTTGTTTAAAAATGAAATCTGTTGATCAGTTTTAATGATGCAGCATATGCTGCTATTGATCAGAAATTTGCATCAAGTGATTTGTCACAGTGGTTCATAGTGCTCAGGGAGAGGGACTAACTTATGGGGCATGCTGACCCCTAAATCACATTGGTTTGGATATACTGAGAACAATTCATAAGAAAAGCAATGATACCTGCTGTCTACTCCTCTGTTTTTATAATCTTTTCTTAGAAAGGACTCATTAGATTTTGAAAGAGAGTGTGCTTCACCTGACAAAATGTTAGGAATGACCTAGAGCATCTCAGCCACCATCTGCATGCAGACTGTTAGCTGCACAGTTATTCAGGAGGAGAGGGAGGCCCTTCAGAGGTTAATGAATGAGGTTAATGAGGGGAAAATACTGCAATAAGAAAAGTGTTGTGACTAGCTTTCATAAAAATGGCAGGGAAAGCAAGGAAGTAGAAAAAGATATTTTCAAAGAAAAACAACTGCCTGTCCAGGACATGTGAAGGTTGTAAGATAGACAAAGAAAAAGGTGGGGAATACACGACCAGTGGCTGAAAAAGGGAAAACAAGTAAAAATCATATGACCTAGGATATCCTGATTCAATTCCACGCCATTAAGAGACTATTGGTCTGTAAGTACAGGTATATTGAGATATATTGGCTATATCTGTACTGGTAAATAGTGAGTGGGTCCAGAACTGAAACAGTTATCCACACTGCTAAATTCTTATAACAGGCTCTGATGCTATTTTGGCTCATGCAAATCTGTGATGCCTCCAAAACTTCCAGGCATGCTCAGGAGTTAGCACAGGCCAGGTACCATTTCTGTAGGCAGTTTGTATGTAGCTAAGGCGTTTTGGAGGTTAACAGAACTAGAACAAGCGGACCCTGTTCACTGATTTTAAGGCCAATGAACGTCTTGGCACTACTGAGTTTACCATTATGTAGCTACAATGGTACAGTCAAACTCTACAGTGTTTTATCAAGAGGTAATAGCTGGTTGTCTTCTGCTGTCCTAGTAGCCCCTGAAAAACAAAAAAGCCTAAGAATGGCAGGCATCTGTCCGTTAAGCTCATCTAACTACATGGAAATACTATAATGCATTTCACACTAAATAGTTTGCCAACAGAAAGAGTGACAAAATATTTTCACTCTGTAACGTATTATATTTTAATGACTAATTCAACACATTTAATGTTTGACACAATCAGCTATAGGTAGTGATTACTGTTGTAGAGATGATCTGGTGCTCTTTAAGGTCAGTGGAAAGCCTGCTGTGAAGTTCATGTGTATTAAGCCTGAGGCTAGTAATTTGGCATAGAATTAGTGAAAGGAGGACTAGAATATTTTCAGAAAATCTCAGCTTTGTATCACCTGCCAAGATCTGCTGATAATCTGGTTGCTTAGTTTGGTGTTTCAGTAACAGCAATGTTCTTCTGAAAATTCAGGCCTTAAAATATTCACCAATAATTGAAAAAATATAGGAGAAATTCTGGCCCTATAAGAGTTTTATGATCATCTTAATTTAGATTAGAATTTTGAAGGTGTTCTATCCCCTCTGTTGCTTCTTGGTTTGTTTCTTCCTTTTGCTTTCATTTTTTCTTTCAGATACTTTGCTTTTAGGATTAGAAATACATAGCAAATTGACCCTGTTCTGACCTGATTATCTCATAGCTGTGAATCCTGTATTCAGAAAATTCCCAAAAGTATGGTTTCTAACATAATATTGAATTAATTATGTTGTATGTTTTCCAAGCATACTAATTCAAAAGTGTTAATGTCATAGATGACTTTATATATATATAGCAATAGTGTTGAGCTATGGTTGTATAACCAGTTCCATGTAAAGATCTTTTTCACTATTGAACTTTAAACTATATATAACTCTTAAAAAGTATCACTTTTCGGGACTTTAATTTTCTATGTGTGATCTCAGTTTGTAATGAAGCTTTAACCCTTTTGTGTGTGTGCTCTTTTTTTTATTTTCCTGTTTTGTTTTGTCTTTTCAGTTTAAGCAAATTTTTTTATACTTTTCTGAAAAGAAGATGAAGAAATAATTCCCCTTCACATTAAAAACCTTCTTACAATTTTGTTTTTAAATAGCTTTAATATTGATTTTAAATAGGCTTAGAGAAAAATGTACCAAACTAAACAAAAAATTTCAGGAAAATTATTGCCACTGATCAACAATACCATTTTCCTATTCCACAGAAAATTGTCTTCTTTTTTTCATGGTTTTATTAGATTTAGCAAATAAGTTTATTCATCCAATTATTCCTAGCATATCTGTGGAAGACAGCAACATGATTTTCTTAGCTGCTTTTGTCAGCATTTTTTATTACAGAAATTTTCCACCCATATTCAAACTGGAAAGTTTGAAGTGTTTTCTTCCACTTTTTTTTTTTTGCTGCAACATGTTACTTTGCCCTAAAAATATTTTCCACAGGAATACATTTTCTAATATGGGCAAAAGTTTTTCATTTTAACTTTCTAAATACTTTTGCCTTGGCTTTAGTGCACATAACCATTGAAGGTGTAGCTACAAAACAGAAGATATAATTGAAGCTCGGGATGTTCATTCCCTTTTTGTTTTCTTCGACAGGAAACTTCCTTTGATTAACTAAAAGGGTTGTCTCATGAGGGGTAATAGCTACTTTTGAATTCAATAAAGCTGAAGATTGTGATGGTACATAGTACGATTAAGTCTTTAGTTTCTGGCAATAAAAGTCATGAACTTTTTCTCCAATATGTCCTGAAAACTAGAAGAGGTGGTAGTCGCCCACTCTTGACGGGTTTATATAAAAGTGTAATGACCCATTGTGCTAAGTCTGTACAATGGGCCCTAGAATGATTTTCCAAGCACTGCCATTTATGCACACCTCAGCCATGCTGCGGATTTTTCCTAGGATGCATCCCAACTGCATTATCCCTCCTTGCCCTCCGCCCATGTCCTCACATATCTCACATAAACTCAGTCACTGAGATGGGAACTATGGCCCATGTTAATAGGGGTCTATCCTAGTCCAGATGACCACAGCTATGGAATGGATGTTGGAAAACACTTGCTGTACATATAGAAACAACAGTGGAAAGCAAACAGCTGTTTTACTTATTTGTCTACAGAAGCTATTTTTAAAATCCAAGAAACAGTACAATGAATCAAATCTTACATACAAGATAATTAAATCATTCTCTAGAGCTTCAGAGTGTGGACATATTGAATTCCAGAGTAGAGTTAAAAATGCTTTTAAATTCTCCAGGTGCATTCCCTCAGGATATATAAGCAACCTCCTTTGCAGTTCTGAAAATGCCATGTTCCCAAATGCATTGCAAATGTTGATTGTTCAGAGCTTTTCTGTGGGAGAAATCTCACACTTATCTTCCCCTTCACCATTACTCCAAAGTCCACCAAAGCCCTAAATGGGAGAATAGCCAAAATTTGCAACACACAAAGTGACAGGTTTTACGAATAGAGAGTAAAATGTGCAAAGAGCTCTTCCACATAGTGGGGGTCCTTCAGTTAGGCATAGTTTTTAATTAGTGCAGCAGTAAGATAAACCACAGCTTTGCTGTGGCATGGTGCTCCTTCCCTTATGTTATGGTGATGGGACTGTAGGATAGGAAGGTGAACACAGCAGGGAAGAGAGCAGAGAAAAGCTATTATCCCTCAGCATCATTAGCCTAATGGCAGGGGTGAATCCCCAGAATTTGTAAGCAAAGGATACCCCCTTGTGCAATGGTGTTTCTGAGCACAAAGCCTGTAATTCTGAAATAATATGGATTATTGGAAACATAGTCTTTTTGCAAAAATCTTCTGTAATGAATTAAAAGTATTTTATTATCTGTGTTTTAAATCCTAATATCTTAAATTTAGCATAATTGTGATACAATAGATGAATAGAAAAAACACTACAGAGTATTTCCATGAACTGTATTTCAGATTTGCACAGAGAAAACATAGCTTGGAATATTTTTTATTAAGGAACAGGTCCTAAACTTTTTTTTTTTTTCCATGGGATTGCATTGTTAATACCATATTCTGCAAACCAAAACTGAATTCAGAAGTTCAATTTAAATCTTGGCAACCTTTCAAGAACATTAAAAAGAAATTAAATCAATTTTGGAGAGACAGCTCTTATATTTTAACTTTCTTTTTACATGAATGTTAAAAGAATATTTTTTTTTTGGAATCTGTCCATAGCATGTGACTAAGACCCTCCCGCAATAACCAATTAACTGATTGACTTATTATAGTTAAAATACAGACAAGAAAAAATGTATTTTAAAGGGACCTTAGGACTGCCATACACCAACTATAGTATGGTTGATTGGTTGTTATGTTCCCATGTGCCAAAGATACATTTTTATGGACAACTGTAACAGTCCAGCAGCCCTTCTCTTGCTTTTGGACTAACTGGTAGACCATGTCTAGAGCTAAGCACCCTGGTACCCAAGAGTTTGCTGACATCCAAACTGCTTGTTGGCTGAGGTCCCTTAGCTCATGGCTGACTCCAAATCAAAACTGGGAACAGGCAGCCAGAGTGTCAGCTGGCCCATGCCTGTCGGCTCTGCCCAGAACAATTTAGCAGAACTGAGACAACACACCTGTGCCCATGCTCTCTGTAGTTACTAGTACACACAGTCCTTGGTGAGCCACAGGGACATTTCCCATTAATATATGTTTTTAAACCAATAATCAATCATCTTAGGGTTTGGGGTTTTTTTTTTAAAACCTGCTGCTGATTTCCAAAGAACCTGAATCATTCTCTTAAGTATTTATAAGGGAAAAATCCTGAAGGATTTCTGGCAATATCCAAAGTATTTATAAGAGGGACTCAACACAAGTAAAAGCATTTGCTGCTGAGTCTTCCCTTAGACTGATGTATAGTGCAGTTAAGAAAATTTATTACAATGAAGAATATGAAGATTTGCTTAATACTGCAGAGCAAAGAGTGACTTTATTGTGCCAAATGTACATTGCAGACTAAAAATAAAAATAAGTGTGTGATGGAGGAACTCTTGAAAGATGCTGATATACACAGTTTAAATGAAAAATTAAATATGTCTCTATTTAATAAGGTTAGTTACTTCTGTGAACACTTAAAAGTTCAGGGTTTTATTTACTAAGGAATAAGCTATCCAGTAAGGGCAATACAAGCATTATTTCAAATGTAAACCAGTATAAATTGGATTAGAGTTTAGCTGTGGGTTATTAAAGTAGACACAGTATTATGTATTTCTATGTATAGCAGTGCTGTGGAGAAGAGAAGCACAGATGTTAATGGCAACAGATCCAGGAAATGTATACGGAGGTGAAATATACATGAGGTAAATACTCAGCAGCATAATCCTCAAACACATATGCTGAACAAGATTCAACTTCTGCCACAGCACATTACACGGGAGTTGTGCACGAGTTTGGATGTGTATCATTCTACACCAGGTGAAACTGGTTTGATACAGAGTTTTGCAATAAATGTTTTGCACAGGTCCTTTATTGCTTGCCTGTTCTCTGGAGTAATTGAATATACTTATTTTAAGCTGAAGCACATTAATAAACTTCAGCTATGCCATATGGATGGTTATAATTGTCCTCTAAGTGTTAGAGCACCCTGTCGCACTACTTCCATAAAGTATGCCAACGCAGTGAACTGCAAAGATACAGAGCAAAACAATATCAACATATACACAACTTAAAGGGTTTTTTGTTGACTTCAGGACTCTAGCTCTCATCTCCTTTGAAGAGGACTTGACACATTGGTCCTAACTGCACCTTGAAAAATGTTCTAGTGAATACAGTCAGTCCAGTGACAATATTATTTTATTGCTTGAGAAATCTTGAGTTTCTTCAGGATGCTTTACCATGAAGCATACCAGCTCTTTCAGCACTAGCTCAGAGGTGCCTCATAGAGCATTGTGTCCACAGAGCTGCACCTGAAACAAAAATGAGATAGAATGCTGATGTCTAAACACAAAAAATTCCTCCACAGGATGCAGCTCTCGTGACAGTATTTATTCGGTGTCTGTGATGTCATCCTCAAAAAAGTTTAAGTTATTGTAGATTCCCAGTAATATAGCTCTCACTTACTCTCTATTATATTCAAAAAAATAAGAATAATTGTATGTGAGCACAGATTCAAAACGTAGCCCTGGTAGAAGCCTTTATGTGCTGACCGGTGCTTTCATCTGAGGCAGTGCTGATGCACCTGTTTGACCCCTTTAAAAGTCCTTGTGGCAGGATTGTAAACTTGGGAAGCTGAGTGGTGGGTTTGGTGTCTTCCTCCTCACAGAACTTACGTCCACACTGCCCACTGCACAAAATGATACTCTCTACTCATGGGCTAGAGCTTGGTCTGTTACCAAGCTGCCTCCCCTACTGCTCCTGCTGAAGCTGTGCAGATAAAAGTGTAGATCTCTTGTCACTGACAGGAAAAAAAGTTATGTGTATTGGTTAAAATTGCAAGGTAATAAACAAATAATGTCATTTTTTTGTCTGTAGGCACTGTGATGTATATGTTTGTCTTTTACATCCCTCCCTTTTCAACAGAAGAAGATGAAAATTCACTCAGATCCTTGTTTAGGTATGATGCTGGGGGAAAAACACGTACAACACTACATAAAACAAAGATATGGATGAGGACAATACACTGTGATGCAGTTTCACAACAAATGAGTTAAAAACTAAACAGAAAGCAATTTTACTTCATTTCTCCAACAATGACATTTTTTGTAGTTAATTGGATGTAAGTAATACCATAATTTGGAATCAAAGTCCTGGTCAAGAGAGAGGTTGAGCACAAGCAAGGTGCTTGTGCTCCTTGCTGATGCACAAGCAAGAATTCATGCACCATCATTCTGGTTACAGAAACCCCTGTTCTCTTGCAACAGGAGGCCTGGCCAGCAGTGTTGTGAGCAGGAAGTAACTCATCCCAGATGTACCACTTAGTATCTATTAGTGTTTTTAATTTATTCTGGCAATAAATCAACGTGTCTCATATGACTGGAATTGTCTGATTTCTCACGTATTACTTATTATTAGTCCATCAAAAATTGTTCTAGAACTAAATATTATGCTATGAGGAAACATGCATGAATGTAAAGGAGCTTAAATTTACAACTCCATTTCTTTGTGTCACTCTTCTGAAGCTAGCTGCTTTTTCATGCCCTGTGAAATCTAATTTAGAGATGCTCAAGGTATCTTCAAGTTTTTCTAGGCCCTTTAAAACTTTGGAGTAAAAGAAATGTTAGTGATCTCACACACATTTTACCCACATTTGCAATTTAGCAGGCAAACTCTGCAGTCTTGCCTTCTACAGTTTAAAAATATTCAGGATTTAATGGGGAAACTTGAAAAATGAAGTAGTGGTTTCAAGTGCTGCATACAAATCTTAAGCACAGAGAATTACAGGCTGATTCGGTCTCTCTTGTATCATTGTATTGTACAAATGAAATAGCATAACGCATAGACAAAAAGTTTTAACATTCTCACTTCTATTATTCTCTCTCAAGATGTATTTTTGCTTTGCTGATTTTCTGTTGTTTTAACAACATACTGGTGTGCTCAAGAGGACTCAGCAATTAAGGTGAAGATTTATGTTTTCTAGCCAGATAAATTTCAAAAGGTTCAGCACTTCAGACCCGCTCATATAATCGTATTACCTTTCTGAACTTCCACAGCTTTGTCTTCTGGTATGCCAGTGGTCCCATGCTTCTTATAAGAAGAAAGGCTGAGGGCTTGCTCTGAGCTCCTCAGGACTATCTGAAGAAGCAGAAGAAAGTGTCCTCCTTCTGCTCATGTATGTAGAAGGAGGCACGGAGCTTCATCATACAACTACTCCATGAAATATATGTCTCTTGTGCCTTCTTTATGAGAGTTATGGTTGTCCAAGCCAGGGCACACTTTATGCTGAATACTAATTTTATCACCTTTTTGAAATAAATAGAAACAAAGACTGTACATTGTACAGTCTTCAGACATAGTAAGAGCATTCTGTTATCTATTACAAACTGAGGGGTAAAAAAAAAAGCAGTAAAGTTGTTTAGTTATTCACAAGGAAAACACAGTATGCATGTATGCATAAATGCCTGTATGCACAGAAAACACTGCCTTCCTTATCTGACTCTCGGTTTGAATTAGTCTTTCCTGTGTTGAAGTTGATAGTCTTTGTGATATCTTTATAAGCGTGAAGACTTTAAACATATTTAACAAGAAAAAACGGGCTTAATTGACACCACTTCCGAACTTGATCCAGTTTCTTCTAATCACTTGGTCCCCCAGCCTCCCATTCTCGTTGGTATTTTCACAGTACCACTATGATGGCTGAAGACTAAGCCCTGCAGAAAAAAAGTAGTTAAAATCTTTCTGCTATCTTAGCTCCCAGCACTTGCTCACCAAACAAATATCTACCTCAGCACACAGAAGCTACGAACAGGGGACAAGGGCGTAGACAGAAGAAGTCCCCACTTTCTGTGTTGATGGTAACTAGGCATGAGATCATCTAGCTCTGCTGTGAACATGTACTATAAGGTCACTAGTTATATGGCTATATTATTTTGTCTTTCTGTGTTTCATTTAGCTTGCAAGTCCTTCTGAGCCTTTGAGGCCATTGTAACCTTCCATTTAATTGATGACCAGCTACCTCACTGCCTTTCCCATAATTTTTACTTGTCAGGGGAAAAGGTCCTTTTGAAAGTAGCAGGCCATAAGTTTTTACAAAGTAGCATGTACTTTAAGACAAAAGTGGGGGAAAAGGAGCACCCTCCATCTTTCTTTAAGTTTTAAAGCAAAGCTAAACTGTGCTGACTAAACTAACTAACCCAAACTGACTGAACTGTGTTTAGCCCCGCTGGCAGAAACTGGCAGATTAGATTTTTGTACTCATTGCTTCTTTGAATCAAAACCATCAGTAATTCTCTATGTAAAACTAAAGCACAAAGCAATGGTGAATACTTTTAATGGCCTTTTTTTCTTAAATGGAGAGAAGCTACTAACACAAAATACAATTCTATTATGCAACATGTACCTTTCCTTTCTATATGCCTCCTTTCTTTTCCAATCCATTCCAAGATTTTATAACCAGAAGCACCTGCAGGATGCAAGAGTGCAGGCTGATTTGTATCATTCTTTCCTTAGAGTGCGTTTGTTTCTCTTCCAAGTTATTACTTCCTCAGAAAATGTAATACTTCTGGATTTGACCCAGTAAACATGGAAAATAAGATTCTTAGTTGATCAAAATCACCAGCGCTTCAGTGAAGACATTTCTTGATTCTGCTCTGGCTCCCCTCACAGATTTCACCACCACTGTTTTCTGGGATCTATGTCTCACTATAGGGTCCTAACTGCAGCCGTAGGGAAGCTTGTTAGTAGATGTTTAGAACCTGCTTTGCCTAACTTGTCTGACAAGCCTTTTGCCCTATTAAGACAGATTATATAGTCCTAAAAATTGCACTATGCATGCAATAAGTCTGCAGGGATTCATTTAGTGCAAAACCGATTGCCAAGGGAGAAGAAAAAAAAGAACATTAAACCTGATCTATAGAAACAGCTTAAAGAAGAAAAAAATATCATAACTTTCAGCAAATATTCTCCCTGCTGGTCCTCTGTCCACTGGAAATGACATGCTTCTGAACTCAGTGCTGTCCTAACAGTCCATAATTACAACGTGCTCATTATAGATGTATATTAATTATGCCACATAAATCAATTTCTCTTAGTGCTGCTGGCTGCTTTTCAGTAGCACCTAGAGGTGCGCCCAGCTGAAACTCCGTTATACTGGAATAAATGTCACTCCTTGCTGTCAAAAGGACAAAAACTTACAAGTAGTGGGGAAGAAAAATAAATGTGGTAGGAATGATAAGAGGTTGGTTTAACACAAGGAATATAAATTGGTGTAAAAAAGCTCAGGTCACAATTTATTTGCCTATAGACTGGGAGATGGCAATATTCTGTACATGAAATGTCAGAAGTCTCCTTTATTTATTCATGAACTCAGAGGTACCTTATTCCTGTAGAAATTATTAGTTAAGGTTCTGTTCAAAGACTTTGGAACATAATAATCATTCCTTGACTACGTTATAATAAGGATTCTTTTCCTCTGTTTTAGTCCACCTGGATTTAAATACTGAAAATTAATATAAGATCATAAGTTGCTACCTTTTAAAATATTTTGCTAATTTTACACTGAGAATAGGAATACTTCTTTCAACTTAGAGAAAATGGCATTAAATCTTCCAAGGCAACTAGCTGAGTAAGCAAATTACTCAGGACATGAAAAGAAGTGTCATGACAAACAAGATTATTAAAAAGGCCCCTCCAGTTATCTTCTGGCCATTGGGTTCCATTATCAGCTTCAATGAAGTAGCAAATGCTAATTAGCCCCTGTGGGTTAAAGGGGCAGTTCCAATAACAGCCATAATATCAAAGGCAAATAATGTTATAAATGTAATTGATAACTATGCTCTTGCATCACCTACTAGACCAAAATGAGTTATTCATCAACAACAACACTTCAGGGTGAAAAAAAGATTATAAGAAATAAACAAGTTGTCAGACAAATGCTGCAGGAAAAATCAAACAGTAGGCTAGCTTGATTTTCTTAGCTGATACTGTAAAGTGACAACAGCAACAAGAAAAGACTTTTGTCTCAATGTTACAGAGATGTCAGAAATTATTGCATTTTCAGAGATTTTGTTTTTGATTCATTAAGGCTAAGAGAATTATTTTCTGATGGTTGATTTTCCTCAACACAGTTTCATATTTCAGACCTTCCTTTGAGTAGGCCAGGTACATAGATTTTTAAATGTCTTGTTTTTTGAAAAAGACTTAGCAAAATATTTGCATTTTATGCAATCCAAGATTACATTTCAACATCTCAGCAGTTTATTTATAGTTCTATAATTATCTATATATTCAACAATTAACAAGAAATTTATGACAACATAAATGAAATATGAAGAATATTAAGCATTTTTTTCCTTTCAGTCTCTTCTCCAAACTCATATTTTACATTATTAATTGCTCCTCACACATCTTCCATCATTCCTTTACCCAATCCTTGCACAATACCAATGACAAAAAATACCAGTTTATTAAATAGGCCATTGGAAAAGATCCATGAAGAAAACCCACCATGTTGCTTAAACTGTGACTTGTTTCTTTTCCTTCTGTTAATCAGTCCTTCTTTTTGCACAATTACCTGTCCTTCTCTGGGTTGTCTACCCTGTACTGAAGAACACCATATCATAGTAACTCCTTTCCTAAGTGTTACAGGTTCAATTTCCAAAGTGTTACAGGTTCTATATTAAACCAATTTGCCTTTGTCAGCAGTTGTCCTATTGAAATCTCTTTCAGAACCTCATTTCTCTGGTAAATAGAATCTTTCTTCTAATTTCCAGCCTAAATATATTAATGAAAAGTTCATATATATTCTAGTATCAATGCTATCAATGCTATTTTTTTCCTTAACCTCTTTATCTGTACTTGGTGACAATATTTCTATGCCTTCTCAGGCTTTCTTTCTGTCTTCTCTTTTCAGGCAGGTGATCCAATTTGCTGATCACTCTGGTGTCTCTTCTTCTAGTTTGTCTCAGGCATCAGACCGGCTTTGCTGCATGTGAATGTCAACAAAAGTAATTTTTAATAGGTTTACATCGGGATGGCTTGTATATATATTCTGGTTTGGGAAAGTCCAAGCCGGGGGGGAGTCGATGTTTACCCAGAGTGTTAATGGGCCTGAGTTAGCGTTAAGCCTTTGATAGTCTACAGTTATTCTCGATTTTCCATTTGGCTTACAAACAGGCCATACCGGGGCGTTAAAAGGAGAGTGGGCTGGCACTGCAATCCCTGTTTCTTTAGCTCCTCCAGTACTGGGGTTATCCCTTCCTGTGCCCCTAAGGGTAACGGATGGGGTTTGACATTCATCAGTCGTGAGGGAGGGAGCAAAGGCGCAGCATGTAAAAGCTGTGTCTCTATAGATGGGGTGCCAAATGTCCAGTTCCTCCCCTTATCATCAATCCACGTCTTACCCTTCAGAACATTGAATCCTAAAAGGTTAAGTGGGAATGGCCCCACAACCATCATTACTGGAGTGGCTGTATCCTCCCCGGGTAACCGCAAACCAGCAGTAGCCAATGTTTGCATTTGAACATTACCAAAAGCATCTGCAACAGACATACGCTGCTTGGACAAAGTTATGGTGCTTTATGCCACATCTTCGGTTTTAATAGCTGAAATTTGAGCTCCAGTATCTACCAGGAACGTTACTGGTACCAACTTAGGTTCCACAAAACAAGTAATTACTAGACCACCTCAGTAATTTTCAGTGAGCTGTCTAATATATATGCACTCTTTGCTCCCCTGCTCACTACAAGGGGGTGAAGGCATTAGTTTCCCGTCGGCCTAGGGGATGTGGTTGGCTTTGGTAAGGGGGCATTTCAGTAAGGGTTAGGAATTGGGCTTTCATTCCTAACCAGTAGACTTTCAGGTCATCCTAACACCAGCTTCTCCTGTTTGTCAGTCGGCAACCCATTCCTAAGATCTTGGGGAATACCTTTCCACCACCCCATGGTCCACAGACCCTTACATTTGTGTTCTTTCTCCCACTCAGTGATGGTACAGAAGACATGCTTTCATTGTTAGCTGGGTGTGGGGAAGGTTTCAATTCTATACGTCTTAAACCTTTTGGGTCCATTTTGGTGCATGGAGTGGTGACAGGGCCATATTTTCATCCCAACTTTATTAATTCATGACCAACTTCTCCTCAAGTCCACATTTTCTTTTCCTGGGGTTTCCAATCAGGGGTCACTATCCCTTCTAAAGTGACGATAGCCCTTTCGCCCTGGGACATTGCCTGTGTTTTCCCCTGTAATTGAATACCAATAGCTTTTAAGGGGTCGGGGAGGCCCCTTATGAGAGGAGTCATTCATTCTGGGTTGACAGGTATCATCATTGGGGATTCCTGCTTAGGTCTAAGCTCCTGGTCATACATCATTTGCGGACATGCTGCCTTCTGCACTTTTTCTACTAGTTGGTCAACTGTCCTTATAATAGCAAGGGGATCCCCTCTTCCCAAAGGGTTAAGACCCCTAGCCCAACAGGCTGCTCTCTGGGTCAGGGATTAGGGAGCATGACTGTTGCCAGTGGGTGGGAACACTCCCGGCCCCCAATAGGCCTTGGCTTCCTTTTTGCTTAAGAGTACTTGACCCTCCCAGACAATGACACTCTCCAAACATAGTCTGGCTCTGACTCCTTAGGAATATGGACAAATTCTTTTTCCAATTTAGCCAATTCAGTAGCAGAATATGGAACTTCTCTAGTAGTAATTTGAGGAAATTCAACCTCATCATCCGCATGTTTAAACTCAGTCTTGACCAAGGGTCGTACAGAACAGATGGGGACATCCAGCTTGTCCAGTTTTGATTTTGCTTCCTCCAATTAATTATTTGGATATTCAGTATTTTTTTCAGGGCGCAGAGAACTGTCCTGGACTGCAAGGAGCTGCCTTTTCAAAATAGATTTGTAAATAATTTGCCTGGGTCCTTTCCTCTTTAGTTGCCCCTTTAAGTTCTCTACGTGCCCTTGCAAGGGCTGGACCAGATCTTGTAAAGATTCTATGATTTGGGATTCTGCCAGGCGCGGCTGTTCTCTGGCTTCCATAGCAGTGACTAGGCTGGCACCCAATACAGCACCAACAATTGCTTTTCCTTTTCCAGACCGAAGCCTTGAACCCCTTTGTAAAGCACCGATTCGGTCGGTCACACTTTGCCAGTTACACCAGTGTCTCTGTGCTGGACCCGTGCCTGGCACGGCGGGACGAGCCCCGTGTGTTGCCAAGCAG
This sequence comes from Ibycter americanus, assembly GCA_035590275.1. Lineage (NCBI taxonomy): Eukaryota > Metazoa > Chordata > Aves > Falconiformes > Falconidae > Ibycter > Ibycter americanus. Next base: position 30,901,160 of record JAVJGI010000062.1, on the reverse strand, counting down.
CTGTACAGCACACCCCGGCCTCGGCGGCCCTGTCGGTCACTCCTATTGAAAGGCGAAAGGCGGGGTGGATGACTCAGGGCGGCCACTGGATGGTTTCTACAAACCGCATCCCTCACATCCCTGAGAGGGGCACACGGGAGTCAAAGCGCCAGCCGGGGGGATTTGATGTGACGCCCCGAGCGAGAGGAAGACACAAACAGCATCAAATGCCGCCAATCAAGAAAGTTTATCGGAACAGTGTTTGGAGGACACCTGCGATAGGAGAGGGAAGGAAGGATAGAACAGAAGGAAAGCCAGCAGCCGTCGGGACAGAGCTGCAAGAGACAGTCAGAGCCACGGGCCCAGCGGCAGCCTGCAGTTCCCCCGCCCAGTGGCGGTTTGGGCCGTGCTGCCCCATGGCGTGCTCTTTCGGGGAGCCCGTTTCCCTGACAATGGCACATGCCGCCCATGCACGCACGCCAGGCCTCGGCGTGCCGGCTCCGAGGGGTGCACGCGGCGGTCGCGTGCACCTTCCTTACGGGCTGCGTGTGCCTGGGCAGGCAGAGGCGGTCATTTCTGTCAGGGAAATGGTGCCCAAAATGTTTGGGCCGCGCCTTGGCCCCAGCCGGTGCCTGGTTTCAGGTGGCTGCTTGCTCCTTGTCTGTTCACAACCGCTGAGCTCGCTTCCACCGGTGGGGAGCCTCGCACCAGGCTTGGCCGGGATGTGAACAAGCCTTGAGACAGTCAGCTGGCAGTATGGTCTCCCACAATACACTACCCTTGTTGAAGGTCATCGGGCTTTGTCTGTTTTTCTGGGACATGGCCTGAACCTGTGGAATAACAGATACATTGTCTGACATGTTAACAATCAAAAATATTCTGGTGAACTGAATTCACTTCTGGGATGAATCTTCCATCTCATGACAGATACATTTAATGATCTTGAGTAAATAAGTGAATACAAGGCTGAGGAACTGAAGTAAAACTAGAATCTACTCATCCAGCTGTGGCAGAACAGATAGTGGTCAATACCTCAACACATTATTATAGTAATGCTTCACCACAACTGTAAGAATACTTCGATAAAGACTGTCCTCACAAGTTAGCTCACATGTTTAGAACTGGCAATTTATTAGAGCTCAGAAAAGGCTGTGTAAAATGCCTGAACATCTTACTCTGTTCAACATTGAATTTCAGGTGAAAAAATTACAGAAGCAGAAAATATCTAATTATTTGACAAAGCACAAAAAAAGAAGAAATGGCAGTTCAGATTCTGGTCAAGTAATTTAACATTTTTCTGGTACTGCTTTAGTTGCTAGTACAGTGGTGCTGCCTAATAATTTCCTGCTGTTTTTCAAAAATCCGGTGTTTTTTTTAAAACATGATGAAAATTCCAGTACTTAAATTGTTTGACAGTAAACTTGAAAATATGCCTGGGATTATTCTGTCCAAGGCAAAATGAAGAATGCTGTGTTCCTGGATCAGATTGCCTGTGTTGTCAGAACAAAATTAGTGTATTACATACATTTACAAGAAGAAAACAATATTTTTTTTTTGCTTACATAACTGATAAATACTCTATGATTCTCTCATCTGTTTAGGATTCTTTTCTATAGTGATAAAATTCACGTTCTGGAGGATGGAGACAAACCAGAACACATAGCAAGTTTCCTGTGACTTTCCCCATGCACATTGAGCAGTGAAACTAAGATGCTCTGCAAAAATCAGCACGAGGCCCACTTGGTCATACTGCTCCCCCAGAGCTAAGGTTATTGCTTTTATACAGCTAAGATCAGAAACTCTTCTTTTTCTGGAGTAATTTTTTTAAATAACAATTACTCTTGGTTTATGCCAGTGAATGAGAAGGGTGTGGCCTTTAGTCAGGTTTTTTTGAACTGCAATGCTTATTCAACAACTGTGTAAGAAAATAACTTGCCTCTAAACCTGAACTTCTCTGATAACACAGTGCTTAGTTCCGTTACCAGTTTTTGTACAGAGTAAAAGTGCTATGACATTGGATCAACAAGCATGTGCTTATGAGTGAAGTTCTCTTCAATTACTTGCAAAACTGACTTTATCAACAGATTTATCATTCTCTGCTTAGGAAAATAGATCACCTAAAGTGGCAAATGAGTCTGGCATTTAAATATTCTGAATTCATTGGTGGAATAACATGCAGAAGTATAATAATCTCTTCTGTAAGTGAAAGGATAAATGCAACATAAGGCCTACATATTTTTATGTGAAAATATGGTCTGTTTTGTGAACATTCATGATCAAATGCTTTATAATTTTATCTGTATCTTTGTGTTTCGGTGCTGCCATATTGTGCTGCTCGCTTATAATGAAGTAATTAAAAAAGTTACAGCACAAAGTATCAAAAGAGCCTTTTGCTCTTTCAAAGAATTAATAAGAGTATATGTGGGGGAAACACCTGTAGCTCAGGCATCATAGACTCCTGCATGGGCTAAACAGATTTATCTCAACATAATCCCTTTGCTGGAAAAAGAAACACAAAGTACAGAGTGCTATATACAGGAAAATCACTCCTCAGAGGAGTTATGAAAATGTTCTGACAAAGTCTTACTTATTAAAATAGTCACAGGTAGTCACACAAGTTGAAATGTAATTGATGATCTACTGCATTTGGGAACTTCAGTCTTCAAAACAGACTTCTCTCTCCCAAAGCACCCAAAGATTCTATTAAACTGAAATAAGCATATTGTTCTTAATACTCCACCTTATAATTTCCTTTTGCTCTTCGTATTTCTGACTGAGATAATCTTTCTCTTACTATCTTGTATTTGGCTTGACAGTTTTCCACGGTAGAAGGTGTCTCTGTGTTATGTCCAGAGACTGAGTAGCATAATGAGACTTTGGACCATGATGCTCCCACATCATAAACTAGAACATAAACAAAAACAAAGCCCCAACACACTCCTAGAAAAAAATAAAATAAATAAATCTTCATTCAAAGTAGTCTTTATTTGCCCCAAAGCCTTCATTGTCTCTTCTTAGGTGGTAGAAATCAGGCCACCTTGCCAGCTTTTCAGTAGTATGAAATGCTCCACACTTCCCACACAGCCCCTTTGCAAATGGCTTCTATAATGCGTTTGTTCATCAGCTCTCAAGACGACACACTGTTACGTAGGTAAGAATAAAATAAATTAAAAGCCAAAAAATGCTTTGGATGTAATCATGGCAGAGCCATAGGGAAAGGCATTAGTAGGGAAGTGCTTAACAGTTTATAGGCCTCTGCAACAGATTAGGAGTTGATGCTTATGAAAATAGCATCTAATAAAGAAACTTAAAGGAATAAAAGATGCAGCAGCACATGCTCAGAGAGATTCTAAAGCACTGGACAATCAAAGAGAGGAGAAAAGATGGTTAAAAGAGCTAAGAGTAAAATCTTCACGCAGTCGCTTATCCTTTGGTTTTAAAGAAAGATTTAAAATGCTATTTGTGTATACTTTTGCTTCACTTGTTACAAGAATGTTATGAAAATCCATTCTTTCCCTGGTGCCCTCCCAGCCTGCAGGTAGAACTGAACCCACTGCTTCCATTAAAAGGGAAAATATGGATTTGTCTCTGTAAAATAATTGTCAACACCAGTGTGCAAAAGGTAGGAGCATTCTACATTAACAAAAGGTAAGAGCAGAAATGTGGGTTGGTTTAATGGGTTATTTGTCAATCCTAGAAAAAAGGTTTTAATGCTCTTAAGACTCTATTGTCAGTTACAAAAATAGTAGCTGAAAGCACCTCAGAAGTAAATTAATTCTATCAATGCATGTGAAAAACATTTCACTCCTCCATTATTAACAGTGCATAAATACTCCTCTAATAGGTGACTGGTAATATAATGATGCAATAATGATCCTTGATTTTAGTTGTGGGGGTGTTTTTTAGAGTTATTGTGCTAAATCAATCTATAGGATATTTTTCTTATAAGACAGAAAAAGAAACAGAAATTCATAAATTTGACTCTTATACAGATTCAATTATAATTAGAGGAGGAAAAAAAGACAAGTCTTATTTTGATAAGTTATATTTGTGTTTAATTTTATAACATAAATAGTAAAATATAGAATAATAAGTTTGTGTTGGAAGGGACTTTAATGATCATCTAGTTCCAGCCCCACTGCCACAGACAGGGACACCTTCCACCAGGGCTCAAAGCCCCATCCAGCCTGGATTTGAACACTTCCAGGGATGGGGCATCCACAGTTTCTTTGGGAAACCTGTTCCACTGTCTCACCATCCTCACAGTAAAGAATTTCTTCCTAATACCTAATATAAATCTTCTCTCTTTCAGCTTAAAGCCATTACCCCTTGTCCTATCACAACATTCCCTTATAGAAAGTCCCTCTCCAGCTTTCTTGTAGGTCCCTGTGGGAAAATTGCTTGGAGGGGGAAGTTATAGATCTAATAGAAGTTGTAGTATTATAACAATCTTTTTAGGGAAATACACAGTTGCCACTTTCAGATGGTTGACATGCATGGAATCTACTCTACCGTAGTTCCCTAGGCAACACAACCTGCTATCCTAGAGGAGCAGTGGAGGGTGGAGCGGCCTGGAGACATCGCGGCGAGGCTCTGCTGTACTCCCTGCAGGATTGGGAACTTGATGGTACCATACAGATGATAAGCTGCATAGTGGCTGTCAAATGGAAAATATATGAGGAAATGTCCATTGCTGGGCCAACAACTGTGGCAAAACTATTCTCCTTAGATGAACCTTGCTCATTATAATCTCGTTATAATACTAACACACACCTCCATCCCAAAGTTACCCACCTCCAAGGCACGACCACCCCTCACTGAGCATGCACTTTCTATTTCTTATCAACTATGTCTTTAAATGAAAGCGAGAGAAGTTTACACCAATCAATAATGAAAGAATGTATGACTAGAGTTGCTCAAGCTCCACCTGAGAATAAAGAAAAGTATAAAAAATGAATGAATGAGGGGAGAAGTTAGGGAAGACTCCATCATAACTTCTGGGATCAGTCAATGGGCTGAACCTGTCTTCTCCCCCACAGGGACGTCTGTTGGGTAAGAACTTTGACTTATGCATGTTAAATAACTAACTCATTCCAGCTGTCATTAGTAATTAAGGTTTTGGTTGTATGTAGTTTTGTAGTGTATCATTTCAAGCTTGTTTCTACATACAGTCCCTATCACCAGCAATCACGAATCTTAACTTGTCATGATTTTATAATAAAGAGTGTTATTCCGTAAACCGTTAGTGTGAGTCCTTTGTGGGCGCTAACAGTTGCTGGCAGTGGGTAACACATTTAAACAAAGTGGGAAGACACACCAAGGGTCCCCCGATGCTATTGGCATGTTTCCCTGAACAAGGCAGTCGAATTGCCCTCTGATCCAGTGGGACTGTTCAGTGAAGGATCCCTGTAACAGGACGCTGACAGACTGGTCGGGCACAAGGGTCTCAGCTTTCCTGGGGTGCTAATAGATGGATCAAACACCTGGGGTTGAGAGGATTTCCCCCCCTTTTCACGTGACAACCCCCTTTATGTACTGCACGGCTGCTATAAGGTCTCCCTGGAGCCTCCACTTCTCTGGGCTGAACAACCCCAACTCTCTCAGTCTGTCTTCATAGAAGAGGTGCTCCAGCCCTCTGGTCATCTTTGTGGCCCTCCTCTAGACTTGCTCCAACAGGTCCATGTCCTTCTTATGTTGGGAGCCCCAAAGATGATCACAATCATCCAGGCGGGGTCTCATGAGACTGAGTAGAGGGGAAGAATCACCTCCCTCACCCTGCTGGTCAAGCTTCTTTTGATGCGGCCAAGGATATGGTTGGCATTCTGGGCTGCAAGCACACATTGCTGGGTCACATTGAGCTTCTCGTCCACCAGCACTCCTGAGTCCTTCTCCTCAGGGCTGGTCTCAATCCATTCTCCACCCAGCCTGTATTTGTACATGGGATTGCCCTGACCCACATGCAGGGCCTTGGACTTGGCCTTGTTGAATTTCATGACGTTTACACAGGCCCACCTCTCAAGCCTGTCAAGGTCCCTCTGGATGGCATCCCTTCCCTCTAGCGTGTTGACCTCCCCAAACGGCTTGGTGTCAGCAAACTTGCTGAAAGTGCACTGTGAAGGTGCAAGGTCCCAGTGTCCACGTTGCTGACAAAGATGTTGAACAGCACTGGTCCCAGTACCAGCCTCTAAGGAATGCCACTCATCACTGATCTCCACTTGGACATCAAGCTGTTGACCGCAACTCTTTGCATGTAACCATCCAGCCAATTCCTTATCCACCAAATAGTCCATCTAATGAATCCATGTCTCTCCAATTCAGAGACAAGGATGTCATGTGGGAGAGTGTTAAATACTTTGCACAAGTCTGGGTAGTTGATACCAGTTGCTCTTCCCTCACCCACCAATGCTGCAACCCCGTCATAGAAGGTCACCATATTTGTCAGGCATGATTTGTCCCTGGTGAAGCCATGTTGACTGTCACCAATCACCTCCTTATTTTCCAAGTGTCTTGGTGTAGTTTCCCAGATGATCTGTTCCATGATATCGGCGGGCACCAGTGAAACAGGTGAGACTGACTGTCTTCTTTCCTTTTTAAAAAATGGGGGTTATGTTTCCCCTTTTCCAGTCAGTGGGAACTTCACTGGACTACCACAACTTCTCAAATATGAGATAGATTGAAATAATAATATAATGACTTAGACTATTGCTGAAGCATCTACAGTTTCAGAGTTGCTGCACCCAGCTGTGATGACACCATAATTACGGCAGCACTCAAAACTCTACAGGCAGTAATAGTGCAAATCTAGTTGATACAAAAAAAGGAAACACCCATGTTCACAGTAAGACAAGCAGTAACTCAGAATTGCTTTTGTTATGTCTCTTCTCTGGTGGAACCTGAACAAATCGTGAACATCAGATGTTCTCCTTTTGTAAAGAAAGAGATACACAGTTGCTACCACATACTTACAAAAGAATTTAAAATTCCTGGGGTAATTTAGGGGAAGCACTCATAAAGCTTAGCTCAAACCTAGTCTAAGCTTCCTCCATAATCATTTTTAATCAATGGAAAGGAGTCTAATTTTAAGTAATTTTCTTTCTGACTAATTTTTAGATATTTGATGATGCATTTAATAAAGCTGTTAATAGAGAAAGACAAGTGTCTTCACAGGTTTACAGGACACATCATAAGCAAGCTATCTAAAATGGGTGAGCTAGATTGCCCCAAGGCTATCATGAATAAGTGAATTGCTGTCCCAGTGCACAATGAGCCTGTGGAAATGCCCATCTTGCCAGAGGCATTGTAGACAGTCAGCATATCCTGGCTGCCCAATCTTTACAAGCCTAAATTGAGCTGCTTTCAAGGCTATCCATAAATATTCCAGTTATCTTCTGGAAGAAGATGTCTCTTTCTAATGAACATAACAGGACCCAAGCCTCACTAGGCTGCATTTATATATAACTGTCTGAGACTCTTTCTACTAGCACCAGTTGCTTTAGAATAGATCATAGTGTAGTGGAAGGCAATAACTCTGAGGGTTCCACCATACTTTCTCTCCCTGCCCCTTCCCTTTCTATTTTTTTATGCATTACAAAGTTATTATTAAAAAGTTACAGTTTTCAGTAATTATCTGGAGCCCCATGCTGATAAGTGATAGTAAAACTAAAAAAACATAACAAGATAAACATGAAATTAGAAGAGTTCATTTCAGGAAATTTCAACTATTTCACAAGTTGAGTACATCATACCTATACAGTGCATTAGACATGAAGCTAACTTTAAAATAGGGCAACAATAAATACCTGTAAACCACTTAGAGTAAATAGAGGAAACCATCATTATTTCCGTTGGTATTTACCTTCTGTTTATTAGTGAAGATAAATGAATGTGATATTTATATTATGCATGCTCATGGTTAATAGAAGTTGATCAATTATGAATCACGATTAAATGTCTTGTAGATGTGTAGAAACACAAATAAAGGCTAGAAGGGGCACTGCCATCTCATGATGTGATAAGTTAACCAGCTCATATATAAAAAATTCTTGGTGTGTTACAGAGAAATAAACATAATTCTGAAAGAAATGCTAATGCATGAAAGCTCAACAGACCCTTAAATTGGGAGACTGATTTTCTGATCCATTTAATAAATAATTCTATCAATGATACTGTGCTTCAATATGAGATAGATCTGCTTATAAACAGGAAGATACATATCTCTAAGAAAGTGAAACATTCTCTTAGATAAAAATGTATTGCTGAACATAATTATACTTATGTTTTATACAATAAAATCAGGCAAATATAAAATAATATTAATTAGGTTAAACTAGTATCTGTTAAATGAATTGTTTCACTGCTGGCTCTGGACTCCAGCATCAGTGTTGCTGTGCTTTGTTATTACGTTAGTTAACAGAAACAATGCTGGAACATTCATCAGGATATACCTGATGATCTGACTCCACTTCAGGGTAAACTTTTTCTGCTACACTGAAAAAGAAAGCATGGATGAGCTGTTAACCACAGATCTCTCTTTCTTTTCACAAAAATAAACTTTCAGGAATCTCAGATAATGCTATGTAGTGCTAGCAAGTATTGCTTATTTAAAGGCAAGCCCTGTACCTCAATAGAGCTAGTACAACATTTTCAGTGAGTTCTGTGTCTGAATAATAATGATATTTTTTGAGTTTTAATTGCTTCACTAATTGTGAATACATATCCATTGTATTTATCCATTCTCTTCACCATACATATCCATTGTATGTATCCATTGTAATCACCAGTAGTGAAGCAATTAAAAGTCAAAAAATATCATTATAGTTCTAAGATCACTCTTTAATGAATTAAGATACAGAACTCGGAAATGTTGTACTAGATCAATTGAGAATTCATTATGAAAGTAATTGCACTAGTGAAAGGGTTAAATACAATTCTCCTGAGGAGGGAAATTATTTAAGATCAAAATTAACAGGGAAAAAACAAGGATGTCTACAGCAATAAGAAGTAAGTTGCAAAACCAAGATAGTTTTTAGATATTATTCTATGCGTAATAGAAAAAGAGAAATAAAAAACTAAGACACAATGAGCAAGGGAATAAATATTGATATTGCAGCAGCAATTGACTTGACATCATAATCTCTTGTCAAGCTGCACAGTGTCTCTTACTCTTGCATTGACATAAAGCAGCTCCAAATGTCATCCTAATTATACTGGCAGAGCAAAGTGTCCTTAGGGAAATGTGAAGTGGAAACAAACAAACAGTCTTCCCAAGCTACAGGAATGGCACTTACACTTCCATTTCAGTGTCGAGGAATACCATGTTCCATTTGGATCTAAAACATTAGCCATTATTTATTTATTTGGCTGCTTTTGTCTTTATTATACACTGTAGATATTTACATCTGTGATGATGGTGTTTATCTGCAAAAAGCTTTGCTATTTTTTGCAAATATACGTTGTAAGCAAAATATATGTCCTATTAAAGGCCAGATGAATTACTCAAAAGTACACTTCATTATAATTCTCAGATTATTTTTTTTTTCTTATTCATTTTCTCTAGATATATAGAGCCCTGTTGTCACAAGACCAATATTTTAATTTATTTTTTCTCACAGGATGCTTGTGAAGCAGGAACAATCCCTTTAAACAGATGAAGGATAGGGGCACAGAAAGAAAAAAAGACAGATCTCCAGAAAACATAGCCATTGTGATTCTTACAACAGGAGAAAAACGCAATCCAATTCCTCTTTTAAAGAGTATAGACATATACAGAGATAAATTTCCTTACAGAGGTCTAAAAGGGCACATTTCCAGACAGGGGCAATGCTGTAAAACCAAGCTACATTTCACCTTTAGAGAACAGAAAATGCAGTAGCCAGATAAACAGAAACACAGTGGTAGTAGTAGTGTAACAGCTGCGGTAATAGTAGACACTTGTGACTTCAGATATCTCTTGGAGTGGCTCCTCTTGATTGGAAAGAGTTGTGGTGCTATAGCACAGTCCACAGATCAGAAATTTTCTGGAAGGGACAGCCGTATATGGAGTTGACCAGCAGGCAGAGCAGATCAACACATTTCCTTTCCTAAATTTTTGTAGAGGGAGCTTCCACAGCTGGGGCTCACAGATGTTCTTTTTTGTATGTCCAGTCACCACAGAAGCTTTTATCTTTATTCTAGCAGGGCATTTATTTTTGGTTGTGGCCAAAGTTGCCCACAGAAAATTACTCTCCTCTCTGTAGTATATACAGCCTATCACATTTTATACAGTAATTCACATTCACTTTCATCATAAAGCTTTCAAAGGGTCATATCACATAGAAAGAAAGGTTGTTCTCAGAAGTGAAACAAGAAGGTTACCTCAAAAGTACTAGCCCCATATGTCAAAATTATTTCCTTAGTGGGAAAAGTTGAGCATAAATGAAAGGTTTTAGCTGGAACCAGGGGATGCACGTTGTCCTTTTCACACAGAAATTGCACAGGATGTCTTGGATCAACAATATTTTTCCTCTATAGTCTCCTCAATGATAAGAAATATTTATACACAGTTGCAGTGACTCCACAGATGTGCAGACATGGGCTTTTTGAATTTATTGTGTTGGTGGGCTTTATTTCTCCCTTGTGAGTTACACCCTCAGTCTCCTCTGAGGGTTTATCAGAACAGGGGCAGCATGCAAAGAGTTTTCATTTTGCTTTAACTTCTCTGACATAACCTCATACCAAAGCTTGTGTTTTTCAGTTATGCTGTTTTCTTCCACTATTCTGCCAGTGTTAACACAGTAACCTGAACCAGGAGAAACAGTGTAGAATTAGGAGGGGTTTATTGGTAAACTGTTCTTTAACTTGTGTACTGAAAAGTATAAGCCAAATATAAACCTTAAAATCATTAGCATATAACAAAGTTTGTTAGTTTAGAAGCCATTAAGTATAATTAACATGATTTTTTTTTAGCCCAGTTAAGAAATTTTTCAACTAGATCTAAGAAAAACATTGGCACAATATTACATAACATAAAGAAAATATAACAAAATCAAACACTCTTCTATCATAATTGTTCTGAAAAAGAATGTCCTTGGTTCTTAGGCGGCTCTGAAACTCTGAGCTCTCCTGTGTCCTGTTTACAATCCTTGCCATCTCTTCTTTCTTTTGTTTTTTTTTTTCAGTATCACCACTGTGGTGTTAGAAAAGTAGAAAGAAACACTGACCCTCCAGCTGACATGGTAGCTGAAAGACACTTGGACACAGCAACGTTTCATGTTGTTTTAATTCCAGACCTGTCTTGGAAAGCTATCTCCGTTGAAAGATAAGACTGGAAGATAAGACTGAATCTTTGATCACTTGATTTGCAGAAGGAGGCGAGCGGGGGTGGGAAGTTAATCTAAGAAAAGAGTCAGTGAGATGGGTAGGAAAATAGCTAACAAGCCACACTCAGAGTAATGATCAAGTGTTTTTACTCAGGTTGGCAGCCTGTCACAAGTAAGATCCCCCAGGGATTGATACTAGGCCCCACACTGTTCAGCATCTTCATAAATGTACTGGATGATGGGATTGAAATTGCCCTCATGAAGTTTGCTTATTACACCAAAGTGAGTGGTGAGGTGGGCATGTCAAAAGGGAGAGACATCTTACAGAAAGACCTGGAGATGCTGGAAGACTGAGCTAACAAGAACAGTATGAAGTTTAACAAAGACAAGTGCAAAGTCCTGCACCTGGGACAAAATAACCACAGAGTCCAGTACAGGCTAGGATCTGTATGACTGGGTAGCAGCATTGATTAAAGGGACCTGAGGTCCTGGTGGACAAGCTGAACATGAGTCAGTAGAGCGCTACTGCAGCAACAAAGGCAAATGGAATCCTGGGCTGTATCCACAGGGACATTCCTAGAAAAGATAAAGACATGGTCAGCCTGCTCTACTCAACACTTGTCAGGCTGTACCGGGAGTGTTGTGTCCGGTTCTGGACAGCACAGTTCAAAACAGATACAGGTAGGTGGGAGAGAGTCCAGAGGAGGACCACAAAAATGATCAAAGGGCTGGAGAACTTGCGTATGGAGAAAGACTGAAGCAGTTAGGTCTGGTTGCCCTGGAGAAAATAAGGCTCAGAAGGGACTTCATGACAGTATTCCAGTACTTAGAGGGTGGCTACAAAGAGGGTGGAGGCTCTTTCTTCACAAGGAGCCTCATGGAGAAAACAAGGTGCAACAGGTACAAGTTGCACTGGGAGAGGTTTCTTCTTGGCCATATCTGGTCATATCTGTGCTCTCTTTCCAACAAAAGGCTGGATCAGATGATCTTTTGAGGTTCTTTCCAACCTGGACTACTCTGTAATACCACGAAAAGGCAGGAACTAAAACTGGAATGGTCAGATAGGTGATTTGTAGAGAGTCCAGACAACGTTAATGAAGCGGACAACACTACTGTGGAGCAGTGGTTTTATGGCCTCTTCAGGTAGCAGTGGTGGAATGTGAAAAACATTTCAACTGAAAATTAAATTTGTAAAATTTAATTAGCTCCTCAATATTAGCTTCTATCACTTTAAGCAGTCATTTGTAAACCAGTCCTTATTCCTGCTCCTCATTTCAACGGGAATGTTTACTTTTAAATGGAAATACTATCGTTACTATGGAAATCAAAAGTCTGACAGGTCAGGTTTTGCTGGGGAATACACAGCTGCTCAGCTTCCCTGAGTCAAGACAGCTACTGGAAGAGAAAGCCACTAGGACACCATCTCAACAAGGTTGCTAAATGCTTCTTATGGCCTTATTGCTTCTTTAATGTCTCATTGAAAGGTAATCTCTTACAGAATGTACATAAGTAAGATAATCTGCATATTTAATAGTCACAAAATTATGCCCCTCTAGAGCTAAATGATTTAAAATAATGATCCCATTTATGACAGAGAAAAGTTATTTAAATAAAATACAGTTATCATTTATTTCACAGTTGATTTGAAACACATTGTTGAAATGAATGTTTTGGGCTGCCTGGGAAAAAAAAATTAATGAAAAATCAATCAAACCTCTTAATCTTTCTAACAGTGTATATTTGGGACAAAGGAAAGAGAGAGGTCATGACTGAGATCTGTATTACTACAATGATTTCATGTTTTCCACTCTAATGTCTACCACAACACTGGAAAGTCTTTAAAGAATACAAAGAAAATAGCATTCCTGTAGGTAATTGTCCTGGTTTCGGCTGGGATGGAGTTAACTTTCTTCTTAGTAGCTAGGACAGTGCTGTGTTTTGGCTCTGATGTGAGAGCAATGTTGATAACACACTGATGTTTTTAGTTGTTACTGGGTAATGATTATACTAAGTCGAGGACCTGGTTGCTTTGATGCTGTGATAATGGGGCTAATAGTATAGAGTTGGAGGGTAGGGAAGCCAAGCAGCTGGGATCACTTGCTAAAGAAGGGGGCATTGACAGGGTAATTGGAAAAGGAGTGCAAATCATCAGCCTCTGGAAATGACTTCTGTCAAGCGTGAAGGAAATGTATTCCTACAAGGAGGCTATTACATGCCACCCAACCAAGTGGACTGCAATAGAGAAGGGTATTCAGTACTCGAGGCAATTAGCTGTGAAAGAGATGATCTATTAGAACCTCAGTGATTCACAGTCACCCACAGATCCTGATGAAGTCCAATGCACATGATCCACGTGGTGGAAATTGGTACAGAGTGCACCATCAGCATATGCCAACTCATTGGCAGTAATGGGTTGGTCAGACACTGTACCACCAACAGTGGATGAAGTGCTTCACCATCTCAGAGACTATGAAGATAGTGTCTCTATCTCCATCATTTCAGCTGTAGAGAGACTGGTCCAGCGGCTTGACAAGAATATGTCCTAACTCTCCACCAACACAGACTCACGTCTCAGCTATCAACTGTAGATGCCCTTCTGTTTGGAGGGAAGAATACAGAAAATACACACTGTGAGGTACTCTATGGTTTTATCTGTGAGACTACGGAGAGGACATGAGGAGGTGGGATAAAAAACCTACCTCAGTTCTGGAGACACGAGTGTGTGAACTACAAGGAAAAATCACAACTAAGGAGTCTTCCAGGAAGGTTGCTGCTCCAGTCTCCAGAGGACGGTTTCCCCAGCAGAGTGAAAGGGCTGACTTTACCCTTGATCCTGTGCAAAGGAGTTCTAACCCATTCTGGCAAGACATAACTGAGCAAAAACACTCCACACTACAACCATTTCGCACCGCTTGCCGTCCTAGTGGGGAGTCCCTAGACCAGGATTAGAGGGACCCTGCCTCCAGCCAGGTGGAGGACAGGGATAACTGGGTTTATTGAACTGTGTGGATCCGATGGCCTGGCACATCAGACCCGCAGGAATATAAAGCTCTGGTAGATACAGGTGCACAGTGTACTTTAATGCCATCAAGCTATGAAGGGGCAGAACCCATTAGTATTTCTGGAGTGACAGGGAGATCACAACAGCTAACTGTATTGGAGGCTGAAATAAGCTTGACTGGGAATGAGTGGCAAAAGCATCCCATTGTGACTGGCCCAGAAGCTCCATGTATCCTTGGCATAGAATATCTGAGGAGAGGGTATTTCAAGGATCCAAAGGATATCGGTGGGCTTTTGTTATAGCTGCCTTGGAAACAGAGGAAATTAAGCAGCTTTCTGCTTTGTCTGGTCTTTCAGAAAACCCGTCTGTGGTGGGATTACTGAAAATCGAGGATTAGCAGGTGCCAATTGCTACTACCACAGTGCACCGGTGGCAATACCATACCAACCGAGACTCCTTCATTCCCATCCAGGAGCTGATTTGCCAACTAGAGAGCCAAGGAATGATCAGCAGAACTTGTTGACCCTTTAATAGTCCCATATGGCCAGTGCAAAAGTCTAATGGAGAATGGAGACTAACAGTGGACTACCATGGCCTGAATGAAGTTACGCCACCATTGAGTGCTGCCGTACCGGACACGCTAGAACTTCAATATGAACTGGAATCAAAGACAGCCCAGTGGTATGCTGCTACTGATATTGCAAATGTGTTTTTCACAATCCCTTTGGCTGTGGAGTACAGGCCACAGTTTGCCTTCACTTGGAGGGGTGTCCAATACACCTGGAATCAACGGCCCCAGGAGCGGAAACACAGCCCTACCATATGCCATGGACTGATACAGGCCGCACTATAACAGGGTGGAGCTCCAGAACATCTGCAATACATTGATGACATCATTTTATGGGGCAATACAGCAGAAGAAGTTTTTAAGAAAGGGGAGAAAATCATCCAAATACTTCTGAAAGCCGGTTTTGCCATAAAACAAAGTAAAGTCAAGGGACCTGCACAGGAGATCCAGGTTTTGGGAATAAAATGGCAAGATGGACATAGTCAAGTGGTTGTGATCAACAATATAACAGCTATGTCTCCACCAACTAATAAGAAAGAAACTCAGGCTTTCTTAGGTGTCGTCGGCTTTTGGAGAATGCACATTCCAAACTACAGTATGATTGTAAGCCCTTTTTATCATGTGACCCAAAAGAAGAATGATTTTAAATGGGGTCCTGAACAACAAGCTTTTGAACAAATTAAACAGGAGATAGTTCAAACAGTAGGTCTCGGATGGGTTCAGACTGGGCAAGATGTAAAGAATGTGCTCTACATTGCAGCCAGGGAGAATGGCCCTACCTGGAGCCTCTGGCAGAAAGCACCAGGGGAAACCTGCAGATGACCTTCGGGCTTTTGGAGTCAGGGATATAGGTGATCTGAGGCCTGCTATACTCCAGCTGAAAAAGAGGTATTGGCAGCTTATGGAGGGGTTCAAGATGCTTCAGAAGTGATTGGTACTGAAATGCAGTTCCTCTTGGCGCGCGCCCTCGTTAACAGTGCTGGGCTAGATGTTTAAAGGGAGAGTTTCTTCTACACATCACTCAACTGATGCTACATGGAATAAGTGGATCACGCTGATTACACAACGAGCCTGGATAGGAAATCCCAATCATCCAGGAATTCTGGAAATTATTATGGATTGGCCAGAAGGTGAAGATTTTGGGATGTCATCAGAGGAAGAGGTGATACGTGCTGAAGAAGCCACATTGTATAATGAACTGCGAGAACGTGAGAAGCAATATGCCTTGTTTACTGATGGGTCCTGCCATATCGTAGGAAAGCATCAGAGGTAGAAGGCGGCTGTATGGAGTCCCCTATGACAAGTTGCAGAAATTGCTAAAGGAGAAGGTGAATCAAGCCAGTTTGCACAAGTGAAAGCTATCCAGCTGGCTTTAGATGTTGCTGAATGAGAGAGGTCACCAATACTTTACCTCTACACTGACTCATGGGTGGTGGCAAATGCCCTGTGGGGTGGTTATGGCAATGGAAGCAGAGTAATTGGCAATGCAGAGGTAAACCCATCTGGGCTGCTGCATTATGGCAAGATGTCGCTGCTCCGTTGGAGAAGCTGGTTGTAAAGGTACGTCATGTAGATTCTCATGTACCAAAGAGTCAGGCCACTGAGAAACATTTAAACAACCAGCAGGTAGATCAAGCAGCCAAGATTGAAGTGGCTTAAGTAGATTTGGATTGGCAACATAAAGGTGAATTATTTATAGCTGGTTGGGCCTGTGACACTTCAGGTCATCAAGGCAGAGATGCAACATATAGATGGGCCCGAGATCGAGGAGTGGACTTAACCATAGGCACTGACACTATTGCACAGGTAATTCATGAATGTGAAACGTGCTGCAATTAAGCAAGCCAAACGGTTAAAGCCTCTGTGGTATGGAGGACAATGGCTGAAATATAAATACGGTGAGGCTTGGCAGATTGACTATTTCACACTTCCACAGACCCGCCAAGGCAAGTGCCATGTGCTTACAGTGGTGGAAGCAACCACTGGATGGCTGGAAACATACCCTGTGCCCCATGCCACTGCCGAAAACACTATCCTGGGCCTTGAAAGACAGGTCTTGTGGCACCTTGGCACCCCAGAAAGAATTGAATCAGACAATGGAACTCATTTCTGAAACAGTCTCATAGACACTTGGGCCAACAAGCATGGTATTGAGTGGGTATATCACGTTCCCTATCATGCACCAGCCTCTGGAAAAATTGAACAATGTAACGGACTGTTAAAGACTGCACTGAAAGCAATGAGTGGTGGAACTTCCAAACATTGGGATAAACATCTAGCAGAGGCTACCTGGTTGGTTAATACCGGAGGATCTGCTGCCTGAACTGGTCCTGCCCAGTCAAAGCTTTTGCGTACTGTAAAGGGTGATAAAGTTCCTGTAGTGCACCTTAAAAAAATGCTTGGGAAAACAGTCTGGGTCATTCCTGACTCAGGCAAAGGCAAACCCATTCGTGGGATTGCTTTTGCTCAAGGGCCTGGAAGCACTTGGTGGGTAGTGTGGGAAGATGGGGAAGTTCAGTGTGTACCTCAAGGGGATTTGATTTTCGGTGAAAACAGCCAATAAACTGAGTGATGTTCATTGTTACATAATATCATATATTGTCATTGGTGACAATGGTAGAATTTGAACCCACACCCCAGAGAGACTGGATATCTTGTGGCACCCATCTCTACTATTTAAGATTTGAAGATTTGAACCTTATTTCTCTTCAACTGTCACACCAACGAAGACTGACTTTAGTGAAACCACATCAGCGCAGCTGGAGTAGGATTAGAACTTGCTTCAACATGGAACAGTCTAACACCTCGTACTGTCTTCCCTGCCCAGAAAGACTGTTATAACAGATGGAGCCCAACATCATGGACTAAATGAATTCAATGGACTTCAGAGGGATGGTCCATAGACAAAGGGAATTATATCTGTATATTTTTATATAAAGGACAGGAGAGGTGATGATGTATTGGAAAATGTAACATGACATAAATGGTATGGAATAAGGGGTGGATACTATCCTGGTTTTGGCTGGGATGGAGTTGACTTTCTTCTTAGTAGCTAGTACAGTGCTGTGTTTTGGCTCTGATGTGAGAACAATGTTGATAATGCGCTGATGTTTTTAGTTGTTGATGGGTGATGTTTATACTAAATCAAGGACTTTTTGGTTTCTTGGGCCTTGCCAGCCAGAGGGCTGGAGGGGCGCAAGAGACTGGGAGGGGACACAGCCAGGTCAGCTGACCTGAACCAGCCAAAGAGGTATTCCATATCATGGGATGTCATGCTTTGTATATAAACTTGGGGGGTAGCTGGGGCCAGGGCATCATTGCTTAGGGACTATCTGGGCATTGGTCAGCAGGTGGCGAGCAATTATACTGTGCTTCATTTTTTTTTCCTTTCTCCCTTTTCCTTTGGATTTCATCCTTTCCCCCACCTTTCCGTTATAACTGTTGTTGTTGTTATTATTGTTATCGTTGTTGTTCTTACCTTTTTATTCTGTTTAAATTATTAAATTTTTCTTATCTCAACCTTTGAGTTTTACATTCCTTTCCGATTCTCCTCTGTGGAGGAACTGCAGAGGGTTAATTAACATTGATAATATACAGTTGTGGGCTTGCTTCTGGGGTGGTGGATTGGCTGATGTGGATAATGTACAGCTGTGGCT
>JAVJGI010000062.1:30857562-30874784 GCA_035590275.1 Ibycter americanus | reverse complement strand
AAATCATAACAGTATGATTTTGTTCATACAGGTCAGGTGAGGAGTTTAGTGTGGAGAGGATCAAAAATGTATTAAGTCTATTTACATTAGTATGACCCAGGAAAAACTCCATTTCAGTCATCAAAGTTACTCTGTTACTCGTGAAGCAGTATGAACATAGAATTATATCCCCATAATTAATTCCATAAGCATGACAGGAAAAATAAATCTAGCATTTGAGATTAGGTTGTGATACCACATGTGAGAAATGATGCACATGCATGTGAGGAGAATGTGTCAGATAAAAGTGTCAGATGCAGAAGAGGAGAGTCAGGCTGAGAAAACTGAAGAACACAGGGCAGCTATGAATACATATAAAATGGAAAGAAAACACTGAAAGTGAGTGGGATAGAGGAACCAACATAGCTATAGTGCAGGCATGTGTCCTGGGTTAGAGGCAGAGGGGTCATGCTGTGCCTGATCCTATTCCTCTCCCCTTTCCATTCAGAAATAATGAAGATTAATTTAGAACATAGACAACTAGAACTGTTCCAGCAGCAAGTTGTATAAGCATAAATTGGGTAGTTCCACTGAAGTTAATGGACCTGTCTGAGGCTTTAATCTGGGCCAATGAATAGAAATAGGTGAAGACTTTGATGGCTGGAAAGGGTGTTAGAATGAGTCTGTTTTCTTTTTTAAAAGGGAAATGGAAATCTTAATGAGCTTGAACTCCAAATACATATCCAAAACAAAGAAAGGTGATAATTTCTTGTTTGACAGTCTTCAAAAATAGACTTCAAGAACACAGTAAGTGATGTATCTACATTGCCAAGTTGCTGTTTTAGCGACTAGTTACTAAAAATCTTTAAAAAATATGAAATCAATATTTGTCAATCTTACCCCCAGTGTCAGCCTAAAATATTGTGTGTAAATTTAAAAATCTTAAAATAACAAAGACAACATAACAATAACATTAATTACGTAGGAAATATTTTTTATTTCATTCATATTGAATTTACCTATTACTTGGATTTTTTATTTTTTATTTTTTAATGTATGCTAGGGAGTTTATCACTTCAGGATTCACGTCTTCTCAACGGACTTGCTTCCTTATCTCAGTAACAGGGACAATCCTAGACACGCCTTAGTGTGGTTTAATTAAAAAACACATCTAATTTCTGCATGGCCTAGCACCTGCTCTTCCACCCGTTCTCTTGAGAACTGCATGACCAGCCTCACCATAGCTCTTACCTCTTCTTCCCTTCCTACAATGAATGCTTGGACCAGAAGTCCATCTCCTACATAGGAGAAGGTGGGAAGAAAATCTCTAAAAGGTTTTTGACCAACAGATTGCCTCAGCCATGCTTCAAAATTTCCTGCATCAATTGTTATTCAAATGGAAGTATACTGGGAAAGAAAAGAGATTTCAGTTTCACTTAACAGAGCTATCCAATACAAGCCCTCTTGAATGAAAGAAGAAATGCACAAGGTTATGACTGCAAGGTGAAAAGAGCTCAAACATTAAACTTCATAAGCCAAACCAATCCCTATAATATTTCCGGTTAGAGCAGAGCTCAGTCCAGCTTCATCTGCGGAGTTTCTAGGCAATACAAAATGTGATAATCTTTAGTAATACATTTCAAATGAATACTGTCTTTAGTAATGCATTTCAGGTGAATACTGTCTACAGATTTTTAAGAGGTGAATGCTCATAGAAATAGGCTTTTTGCCACAATTTTCACTACTTTAGTGTAAACAGCTCACATTCTACAAAACGGTAGGTAAGAAGGTATATCTAGAAATAGGATTTCCATTTTTTCATTTTCATTGAACTATCTTCACTGATCATGCATACAGAAAAAGAAACGGGCAACAAGCTGGCTACTAAATAAACAATTCACAAATAAATGTTAGTGCATCCAGTCCTTTTACTTATAGCGCTTGCTTCCAGCATGTTTGCTTTCAGCTTTGCAGTGAAATATATCCAGGATATTGTTTGGAACAGATTATGTGTAGTTTCATGTGATTCAGTCTGGCTTTTTGTGTGCTGCATATACTCACAGTCTTTATAATTCATGTACAACACAATCTGTCATTAATCTTACATCACAAGATGAGAAGTAGATGCATTAGGAATGTTGAATGAGTAAGGTGCCTTAGAAGGAAACTCTAATAGATGTGATAACATGCATACAAAACCATTTACAAGGCAAAATTTTATAAGATACAGCAGTGATTAAATGGCAAGATAAAAAAAGACAAGTAACGTTAGAACAGAATGATTAATGAAGCACTATTCCATAAGATCATGGCAGTAGTATAATGTTGTCATATGAAAAATAAAATAAAATATTTGAGTTAGGAAAGGAAAGGAACTTGATAACACCATTAGATTGGCAATATGGACACAGCATAAAAATAATTATCTGTAATATAAGTATATTAAATAGATAATTACTAGATATTAACCAAACTAGGGAGATCTTTATAGCTCTAGATGCTTATGCTCCTAAAGAACTAGATTTTTTTCGTACTTTCTAGGGAGACACTGACTGGATTTTAATCATTCTACAGTATGGTGAACTGATTTTATTGCATGACCTATTTTCTCCATTAGTGGAATGTGGAAGATAAAGTTTTCAAAATGCAAGAGAAGGAACATTTCTCTTTATTCAGAATCAGATAAAACTGGCTGAGCACTCAGCTCTGAATAATAATTACAAATCCATTCCTTCCATCAATTACTGAACTATTTTCAAGCAAATTACGGGTTCTGAATGTGAATCCCTGCAAGTCTTACATGTATGTCAAATAGATCTATAGAAAAATGGGTGGATTTTTAGCTAAACAGTAAGGCCTTGGTTATCCAGATCAAAGCAGGTTTGGATCAGACATTTCATTTAATCAGACACCATCAAATGCAAAAAACTGTGATTCATCTACCATGATGTCAGATTGTGTCTCTGAGTTAGAATTGTATTCAGCATAAAAGTTAGCTTTGCTGATTCTCCTAGTGGTACTCTTGTAAGTTACTGTGTCCTTGTGAGGAATGGGATACGAATGGCAGCAAGGGATTCTGAGGCACAGAAAATCTATTATGAATCAAAATCAAAGTCAAAAATTCATATAATGTCAAGCCACTTCTAAGTTAGAGGCCACAGATGGAAGCACTCATAATTGATTGTCTGTCAGAGTTGAAATGAAGATACAGTTTAATTATAACTTTACAGCAAATATGAGGACAGGAAATGTTACAAAAATCCATAATTCTGAAGAAAAGGTTGCTATCCCAAAACGCACTAAAAAAAATGGGAGTATTTATCATCTGTACCAGTTAGGATCATTTCACTTTGGCTATGTAGATAGCCATAAAGAAACACTATGTAACTCAGGCTGCAATGTGATTTTCAGGCTTACAATTTTGTGGTGTGCTAACCACTTCTGATCAAGTGGTGCCTATGGAATTAAATATTTACCTGCTGGTAGGCACTAGGAGTTTCTAAGGTTAAAATGGACTAGATCTTACAGTAATTTTAAAGAGAAATGTTACATGACCAAAAGTGAACAAATAAGTCTTGGTTACAAATATACTAATTTGTTGTTTGGGGTTTTTTACTGGTTTGAATAATCATAATTATCCCCTCATTGCTTTTAATGTCACTGATATATCTTACATTGTGGATAAGTACCTATATTTCAAGTAAAGTAGCTTAACAGCTTGAGGTAGATTAAATTCATGGGGTTTTGTTTTTTAACTCCAAAACAAATAGATAGCTTTTAAACACTGAAAGCGAAACAAAGGCGGTGGCCTCTAGGAGCTTGTTCCAGTGTTTTCTGTCTTGTTATGGAAATGTTTTCACTCCACTTTGACAGCAGTCCTGTGAGATTCTGAGAATTTGGGTGTCACATAAAAAATCCATTGAAGTCAACAGAGGAAGCCTTGGCAATAATTCCATCACCAAATAAAGAGAAGATCTGCAGGCTGGGCAGGCTGAGGGCCAGGACCCTCCTTGCATTCTCTGTCCACAGTATTGGTTGCAGCCCAGACATAACTGGGACTTTGTGGATGCTGGAGCCCACAATCATGGTATCGATGATGTCTAAGTATTTCTTTGCTAAATCCACATCAGAAAACAACAGTACACAGAGTTTCCAAGTACAGGGTTTGTGCTAATGCAGCTAATCTCCCCACTCTTCTGTAAAACCATGCAGTCCTATTCAAGCTGCTTGTTGGGAAACTCTGTTGGCTAACACTAATGATGACTGGGCATAGGGTGGGAGGGAGTTTGTTTACTCAAGCCAAAACCTAGCCATGTTTTGATCAAGCTATTCAGTGATAAGGAAAATCACATACCAGCCCTTAGCCTTGTGCCTGGCTTTTTTCTTTACTAATGTAGATGTGGTCCAAGTCCCTGAACATCCCCTGGAATATAGTCTGAAGAAGCCTTTTAATGTGAACTCAGTTGTTTACAAGTGGATATTAGGAGAGTTTTGCTGTTGAGGGAAGACTTAGTTCATTTTAACAGATGGTATATCCCACAGAATTCAGCAGGTGTTTGAAGAGATCTGTGGAGAAGTAAAAAGGAAATGAATTAATGTGAACTTGAATGCAACTTCACAGCAAAGGTTTGATCCAGCTAGATGCAGAAGCCTTTAATGAGATGTTTTCAAACTACTGAACTGCAGTATAACAGCAAATGTTGGTTTGTATGCCTATACAGATATATATGCACTTAATATATATATATGCACACACACATATATATATTTATATTTAAAATATTCAGTAACTAAGATCAATATTATTAGAAAGCATTCAATCTGTTGGTCTATATATTTGCAATCATAATATTTTGTCTAAATACAGAATTCCAACATTTTACCAAATAAAACCCCCTTTCTTCTAGAAGTACCCTGTCATGGTTTATAATGTGAGGAATTGACATAACTGTAAAGCTGATTACTACACTGCATCCAGTCTTCTGGAATACTTGCTGCTTTTCTCTAGGCATCTGTTAATGTATTGCAGTTATTTAACTTTTTAAAACAATGATATTATTAATTTAATTATAAATCAATTGATGTGTACTTGTTTGAAAAAGAAAACCTATAGGCACCTTGAAAGACAGTCAGTGGATATATTCTTTTGGTTGAGAATATAATGGCCATAACAATCTTCATGTACTTTACAACTATGAAGCAACTGAAACAACAGTTATTGAGACTAATATCTAAATGCATCTAGGTAAAGTCTATTTAGCAATTTTGGATTACAATATATACATAGAAGGAATGAATTCTTTCAATTAAAAAAAAGAGTTATCTTTGACTAATACAGCTTAAAGGATGCAGATTTTATTAGTGTCAAAGAGATGTAGTTAACTGAGAGGACAAATGCCTGACAAATCTGGCGACCTTCTATGATGGGATTACAGTATTGGTGCATGAGGGAAGGAATACTGGTGACATCTACCTAGACTTGTGCAAAGTATTTACACTCTCCTGCATGACATTTTTGTCTTTAAACCGGAGAGACGTGAATTTGATGAATGGACTATTAGGTAGGTAAGGAATTGTCTGGATAGTCACACTCAGAGAGTTGCAGTCAATGGCTTGATGTCCAAATAGACACCAGTGACGAATGTAGTTCCTCAGGGTCAGGTATTGGGACCAGTGCTGTTCAACATCTTTATCAGCAACATGCACCCTCAGCAAGTTTGCCTCCAACACCAAGCTGTCAACATGCTGGAGGGAAGGGATGCCATCCAGAGGGACCTTGGCAGGCTTGAGAGGTGGGCCAGTGCAAACCTCGTGAAGTTCAGCAAGGCCAAGTGCAAGGTCCTGCATGTGGGTCAGGACAATCCCATGTACAAATACAGGCTGGGCGGAGAATGGATTGAGACTAACCCTGAGGAGAAGGACTCGGGGGTGTTGGTGGATGAGAAGCTCAACATAACCCAGCAATGTGTGCTTGCAGCCCTAAAAGCCAATCATATCCTGGGCTGCATCAAAAGAAGCTTGACCAGCAGGGTGAGGGAGGTGATTCTTCTCCTCTGCTCAGTCTCACGAGACCCCACCTGGATGATTGTGATCATCTTTGGGGCTCCCAACATAGGAAAGATATGGGCCTGTTGGAGCGAGTCCAGAGGAGGGCGATAAAGATGATCAAAGGGCTGGAGCACCTCTTCTATGAAGACAGACTGAGAGAGTTGATGTTGTTCAGCCTGGAGAAGAGAAGGCTCCAAGGAGATCTTATAGCAGCCGTGCAGTACCTAAAGGGGGCCTACAAGAAAGCTGGGGAGGGATTTTCTGTAAGGCCATGTTGTGATAGGACAAGGTGGTAATGGCTTTAAGCTGAAAGAAGGTAGATTTAGATTAGGTATTAGGAAGAAATTCTTTACTGTGAAGATGGTGAGACAGTGGAACAGGTTGCCTAGAGGAGTTGTGGATGTCCCATCCCTGGAAGTGTTGAAGTCCAGGCTGGATGGCACTTTGAGCCCTGGTGAAAGGTGTCCCTGCCTGTGGCAGTGGGGCTGGAACTAGATGATCATTAAAGTCCCTTCCAACCCAAATCACTCTATGATTCTGTTAGCAGATACTTCTGCATGTTCTTTGTGAACCATTCACAATGAAACTCTGTAGAAATATCTGACAGTGATGTGCAGATAAACAAGGAAGTCCAGCAACTACACACTTGGAATGCATTTACTCAAAGAATTATCTTTTTTTTTTTATCACCTGTTATGTAATCAAAAGCAGATGTTATAACAGTAGTTCATAGCAATTACAGTAATAGTCCATATTTGACAATTTTTCTTACTAGTAAAGAAGATGGGAAAATCACTTGAACAGCTAGCTAAATTTTTGCACCAAGATGGAGTGACAAGGTCAAAAATTGATGTTTCTAGTGAGAAAATAAAAACTTGATGTTTCTATTTAATTTGTGTCTTTTATCATGAAGGAGTGATAATGAATGATTTGGTACCAAAGATACATTTCCTTTTTCCCTTCAGTCTCTTTGGAGCTGTTTGGTCATCTTGCTGCATTGCACACTTGCAATTCCTGTTCCAAGGCAGCAGCAACAACAGAGCTTGGGCATTTGGCTTCTTTAAGAAACTCCTACAAAAAGGCCAGGTTTGCCTGTGTGAAGCTAGGACCATAATAAACAGGGCATAATCTGGTCTCTTAACTAGATTATCAACACTTTGGAGAGGGATGATTTTTTCACCCAAATGAGTTATGAACATGCAAACTGCCTGCAAGGTGGTTAGAAGTGATAGTAACCACTATGTGCAATGAAGATTGGTCTCTTGCTAAAATGGATTTAGAAAAGACCGCCAATGAAGGACTGGGAAAATGATTTAAGAATACAATTATAATCTTCAAAAATATGAAAAAGCTTCTTTCAAAACAGATAGAGAAAATAGTTCATTATATCTACCAAAGGTAGACATGCATATTAATAAAAATATTTAATATAAATAATGAGCCTAAATTAATTCAAAATATACTTGATATAGATCAGGAAATCATAGTTAAGCACATTACTTAGGGAAACTGTAATTCAGAACTTTAGACTATATTTAAAATAGACGTATTCAGACAATAGCAGACAATGGCATTCTGTCAGACCTTCTGTACACCCATTTGGTTACACCTCTGAGCAGTGATCTAGGCTCAGTCACCTCCTGAAGACACTTTCAAGCCTATGTTTCTGTGACTGCATTATGCAGCTCATTGTTTCTATTCTGAAAAATGATGGCTTCTGTAATAACGGTGGAGAGTACTGGAACATCTATTAATATTTCCTGAAGGAATCTTTTGGAGATAGGAGTATTATCTAAAGTTCTGTCTGATACTTTTTTAAGACTAAACCAAAAGGTATATTCAGAGAAGGTGATTATGAACAGTTAAGTATCTGTGTTGGTGGCTCTCACTTTAGTAACATTCAGTATTGCACTGAGACTATTTTTTTCCCCTTCAGAATTGGTTCTTCGTGTGCTAACAGGGTTTTGACTTTTTTACTTCTTGTTCCTAGTTTTTCTTTTTTCTTCTTGTTTCGAATAAGATTCAAATTATTTTTTCCTTAGCATTGCTATTCATTATTGCTGATTGCATTTTTAGATGAAATAAAGAATTCTAAGCCTTTGCTTTTCGCATACCTCCATAATATGACGTATTGAATGTTTTATGCTTTTACATACAAAAAATAATTATAGAACCAGTCATGTTATTGGCAATATAGACAGAAAAAACCCTGTTAATCATTCTAGAAAGGAAGGTGAATTTCTTTCGATCTGAGTAACACTAATTATTTCTGCTTGAGATACATGCAAGGCAGCTGTGTAGGATTTTTTGGGGATTTTTGTTTGTTTTTAAATCAGTTGCTTACACTGTAGCCATAAGTTTATGGCTATCATCTAAAGCTACACAAACAGATATGATGAAATGAAAATATGCACACCCTGCTTTAGCACAGTGGAAGAAATAGTGTGTGCAGAAGTAGCTCATGAATAAGTTTAATAGATCTAGAGGGCTCTCTAAAATACAACAAAATTGGTTAAAAAATGTCATCAATGAGGAAAAGTAACAAAGTCTGGATTTCTCCGGTGAGTTATTAGAAAAAAAAGAGAACTACTATCTTTGCATAAGCATAGTTCAGATTTTTCAAGAAATATCACTTGTATCTGAATTAGTAGTAGCTTGACTGATCTAAGGAAACCTGAGCTTTTTGCAAGATATGCCGGTGCACTGTAGCATATAATCTGGAGTCCTTAGCTCAGCAAATGGAATGCTAAAATGCTTTGCATCATTATGGCTTCATCTAATATTTCTGTCAGCCCACTGCTGTATTTTAGCAGTGCAGTGTTGTGCAGAGACAGCTGGTCATAAATAAGTGAGCTTTGGTATTGGAAACAGTGATGCTGAACTGAGCTTCATTTTCCCCTTCTTGATGGTCCTTTAGGTTACACCAACACAGCGTGTGCATCAGGAAGACATATCTGACCCTCACAGTGAGTGAGAAAAAGAGTGAAAAAAATGCACTCTCTTCAAGGTGAATCCTTCCAGTCCAAAATAAAGTGTACAAAGAAATAGTTCCTCATTTAAGTCACTTTTAGGGAATGAAGTTAAGGGTATCAAAGCCATGAGGTGTTTTGTGAGAGTGTGCAAGGGCATTTGAAGATGCAGAGCTTGTTAGGTTAGGGTAGGAAGGTATTACAAAGTACAGAAAGAACTGAACCTGGTGCAGTCTTGTCTGTGATGTCTGTTGTTACATGTTTGCCTTGACATGAGCTGAGCAGGTAGTCAGGAAATCAGGACCTGGGACTGATCTCTGAATTTAACCAGCAAGTGTAGAGAGGAACACGGAGAATGAATGTCAGCTCTACCTACTGCTTCTGTGATTAACTCAAGAACTTCTACAGAACTGAATTATGTCAAAAAAATCAGCCACTTATTTTGTCACTGAAGAATTCTGCTTTTCCAAACCCAGAGTGTGAGTGTTAGCCCTATGCATAGATTTAAAAGACGTATATGGATTTGCAGGTAAATAAGAATTGTTTGAGTTCTGATATCTATTTTTCCCTGTCCTTGGGGAACCAAGATGGATCCTTTTGGAAACTAAGAAAAGGGAAACACATCTACACGCTCAAATTCAAAGACCAGTGGTAGAATCATAGCATATATCAAGTTGGAATGGGCCCATAAGGATCATTGAGTCCAACTCCCTGCTCCTTGCAGCACTACCTAAAATTAACCATATGACTAAGAGCATCATCCAGATGCTCCTTGAACTCTGATAGGTTTGGTGCCACTATCACTTCCCTGGGGAACCTGTTCCAGTTACTAACCACCTTCTCAGTGAAGAACCTTTTCCTGTGTCCAGTCTGAACTTCCTCTGATGCAGCTTCATTCCATTTCCTCATCTCCAGTGCTGGTCACCAGTGACAGACCAGCACCT
This sequence comes from Ibycter americanus, assembly GCA_035590275.1. Taxonomy (NCBI): domain Eukaryota; kingdom Metazoa; phylum Chordata; class Aves; order Falconiformes; family Falconidae; genus Ibycter; species Ibycter americanus. The sequence continues at coordinate 30,864,844 of JAVJGI010000062.1, read as the reverse complement.
CCCTGTCCACCACTCACCTTGAGTAAGTTGTAGACTGCCATGAGGTCACCTCTCAGCCTTCTCTTCTCCATGCAGAACAAACCAAGTGACATCAGCCACTCGTCATAAGTCTTGCCCTTGGAATGGTATGGGAAGTCCTGTTTCAAATCCCCCTGCTCTTTTTCATAGAATATTTAATGGCAAAAACCTCTGATCTGCTGTAAGCACACAACCACAGTTTTCCTTAAGAAAAGTAACTATACTTCATCCATAAATTAGGTTTGTACCTGTGCTGGTTTTGGCTGCAATAGAGTTAATTTTCTTCATAATAGTTAGTATGGGGCTATGTTTTGAATTTATGATGGAGACAGTGTTGATAACAGAGGGATGTTTTTGTTACTGCTGAGCAGCGCTTGCACAGCACCAAGGCCTTTTCTGCTCCTCACCCCAACCCACCAGCAAGGAGGCTGCAGGTGCACAAGAAGTTGGGAGGGGACACAGCTGGGACAGTTGATGCCAACTGACCAGAGGGGTGTTCCATACCACATGATATCATCCTCAGCAATAAAACTAGGGGGAGGGAGGTTGACAGCGGGACCACTGCTTGGGAACTTGCTGGGCATCAGTTGATCGGTGTTGAGCACTTGTTTTCATTTGTATCACTTGTCTTTCTTGGGTTTTCTCTCTCTCTCTCTCTCTGTTACTTTAATTTTACGTACAACATTATTATTATTTTATTTTAGTTTATTTTAGTTTATCAATTATTAAACTTTTTTTATCTCAGCCCACAAGGCTTTTTCTCACTTTTTCACTTCATTTCCCTGATGGGACAGGGAAGAGTGAGCGGCTGTATGGTGCTTAGTTGCCAGCTGGGGTTAAACAATGACATGTAGTTATGGTAGTTATGCCTTTTGTTATTTTTCACCTGACATCTGAAATGTGCAGTGTGACATTGCTATTCTACATTTTCATTAAGAAATAAATGAGAAATGACATAGAAAAACTATGGAATAAAATGCAACAAAATGTCCAAATCTTATAGAATTATCTGTAGAAACTACTTGCAAAAAAAGAAGAGCCCTTTGAATCCTTTTTAACTGGAATCCTAATACTATTGGGGTCACTATAGCTATGTAACTTGCCAATGATCCATGCTGCCTAACCACTCTGGTGTGCATGAATCCACTCCTGCTATCAGATTTCTTTATGTGCATCTGTGAATAAATCCAGTGTTATATCTGGGACCTAATAATGCAGTTGTGACTCTTCAAAATCAATGTAAAATAGAGGTTTGATTGTCCCCTGAGAGGTGAGTCAACTATTTGATCTAGAAAGCTGGATAAAATTAAAGAGGAAAAGAATGGAGAAATTAAAAAAAATATGCAATTTTTTAGAAGTGAAGATAGCTGTATATTGTTTGATAGGAAACCTCTTGAACTTCTCATTATCATTTTACACATGTGCAAAAGCAAAGAAATTAATTCCTTGCTTATTTCTGTAGGTTATTAAACCCTATATTATGACAACCTTTGTCTTGTTGGTTTTGTTTAGGTTTTTGTGTTTGTTTGGTTGTTTTTTTAGTAAGAAGTATTTCAGCAGTTATAACTTATGCATACAAGTTACTGTGAACATAGATTGCCATCAACTTCAGAAAAAACAGGCAGCAGCAGAGAGGTATCAGTTAAAGGCAAGTAAATCCAATGCTTAAATCCGTAGTCTAAGGTGAAGACAAGTGGCTTGGCTTCGTAGCAGGATTCTTCTGTGATTTATTCCTATTTGCTTAGCTCCTGTTTATAGCTCTTCCCAATCAGTGAAACGTGGACAGCAGTGTTTCACAGGGGTGATTGCATCTATTCTGTTTATACAGAACCAGAAGTTGACTTTTGTGTTCTTAATAACTGCTGGGTATCTATATTAGATAAGCCACAGGTTAATACTTTTCTAGATAGATAGTGCTATTTAATATTTTGAAATAATTATTTCTAAAACACTGACCATAAATTGTTACTAAATACTTAAGGAGATACAGTCTCTTTCTTGTACATGGCAAGGTGTCAGGAGGATAACTGCAGTCAAACTTAGAGATGTTTAGGCACCATGACCAAGAGTGCTATGTAAACACAGATAGATGGTCCAGGTTTGTTTCAGAATTCAGAAGTTGCTGAGAAAAACGAACAACATTATCTTCAATACTGTAATTGAAACTAAAATGTTTTTAACAACAGTTTACATTAACATAGTTCAAAGAATTAAGGATGTGAGAAATCTAATGAGTATGTTCAGAAAAATATACAGTCCCTGATTTAAACAGAGTAGTATAAATTAAATTTAAAAATTGAGACTGATGGTTCTAAACCTACAGATATTATTTTTCATTAAAGATAAATTAATAATAAACAGGAAAATGTATAGTTGGAAACAACAAGTTCAGAACTGAAGAAAGTTATGGAATGAATAATTGATTTTCTTAGAAAAATATAAAACATGAAGTTTATTTATTTTGGATGCAATTTTGAATATTTTTTTATCATTGTCACTTACTTTTCATTTCCTGAGAGATAGACTTATTTTCAATCAAACCTAAGAAGAAATTCCTTTTCTTTTTCCCTCAATAAAAAATGCATTATCAGGTCCCTTGATATTGATTTGGAATGCTACAATATGAAAGAAAGGAAAATGTGGGATTTTAAAATTAAATCCTATTACTGACCCCAGCTGGAAACTAAGCCCCACCCATCTGCTTGCTCACTGCCCCCCCGCGGGATGGGGGAGAGATTTGGACGAGTAAAAGTGAGAAAACTCATGAATTGAGATAATGACAGTTTAATAGGCAAAGCAAAAGCCACACACACAAGCAAATCAAAACAAGGAATTCATTCACCACTTCCCACCAGCACGCAGGTGTTCAGCCATCCCCAGCAAAGCAGGGCTTCATCACATATAATGTTGACTTGGGAAGACAAATGCCATCACTACAAACATCCCCCCTTTCTTCTACCCCCAGCTTTATATGCTTTTTGTGCACCCCCAGCTTACTGGCTAGTGAGGTGGTGTGAGAAGCAGAAAAGACCTTGGCTCTGTGTAAGCACTGCTCAGCAATAACTAAAACATCCCTGTGTTATCAAGACTGTTTCCAGCACAAATTCAACATATAGCCCCATACTGGCTGCTATGAATAAAATTAGCTCTATCCCAGCCAAAACCAGCACACTACAAAGAACAAATGAATTTGCAGATGACAACTGAAAAAATCCTTAAGACATTGAACTTAATTATTAGCACATATATTAGATTTTAAAACTTTTGTATACAGTGTAGATCTTGGGTGTAAGACAAATAAATATATCTTCTAGAAACAATATTTGTGTCCAGTCTGATAATCTATCTACACAGGGACGCTAATGTTACACATTAGACACTTTGCCCGAGTTACACAGAGTCATAGAATTATTTAGGCTGGAAAAAACCTTTAAGACCATGGAGTCCAACCATTAACCTAGCACTGACAAGTTCATCACTAAACCATGTCCCTAAGCATGACACCTACACCTCTTTTAAATACCTCCAGTGATGGTGACTAACACTTCCCTGGGCAGCCAGTTCTGATGTTTGACAACCCTTTCAGTGAAGAAATTATTCCCAATATCCAATCTAAACCTCCTCTGGTGCAACTTGAGGACATTTTCTTTTGTCCTATCACTTGTTACTTGGCAGAAGAGATGGACCCCTACCTTGCTACAACCTCATTTCAGGTAGTTGTAAAGAGCAATAAGGTCTCCCCTGAGCTTCCTTTTCTCCAGGATGAACAACCCCAGTTCCCTCAGCCGCTCCTCATAGGACTCGTTCACTAGATTCTTCATGTCTGAAGTCCTTCAACAGTGAGTGAAACTATATGGCATTTTCAGAGGATAATGGTTCTCACACTAAAAAAACCTACCCAAAGTGGGTGAGATGTATCACCCATTAGTACAAGTGAAGGTCTTTCCACTGGGACTAGAACAACTTACATAAAGCACTTACCTTTCAGATAGCTCAATACAGATCTAAATGACTCTCAGTACCATGAAGTTCTTCTGCAACTCTTTGCTAACAGCACCACTTACACATATTCAGATGTATATTATATCACATAGAACTTTTATCCTCCCCCTGTTATCCTCGATTATTTCTGAATAGTTTGCCCATCTTCGGTTGTAGAAAAAATTGTCCTTGCAGGATCCTTGAAAACAGATTATTTCCATTGTGAGAAGTGATGATTTCCTACTTCTTGACTCCTGTATTTTAATTATTTTTTAATTAATTTGTGATTCCTCATTCCCTACGCATTTCTGTTAAGAGTCTTCTTCATGTATCTTGTACAAAGCTGCTTTCTGCATCAAAGTGTTCTGCACTAGATGCAGTTCTTTAGTTCAAATCCTGATTCTTTATTTCAAATTATTCTAATATTCTGCAAGATATAATATCCTAGTGCAAAAGCTGTATTGATTTTCCCTATATTTATCCATGTGTTGACTAATAGATTTCCATTTACCACTTCCACAAATCTGGATGGTTTATGTGTCAGAACTATCATCTGGTAATTTCTGGAACATTAGTGGAGCACTTTCTAAAACTGGTGCCACTCTTACAAAAATTTGTTCTTCTGAATCTAGACAGATTGGATGGATGGATAACATACTAATTAAATTTTCAGCAGTTTCATATCTGATTTCCTTTAGAACTTGTGGAAGGTTACCATCCTGTCCTGATATTTTATTATTCCTTCCTTTTCTTTTCTTTTAAGAGCATTTTGTACTGATATGGAAATTTCCTCAGACTTTTCCTAGGAATATTCTCTAACAGAGAGGTGAAGAAACCAGAATCCTGTGGTGAAGGAACCTCACTGAAGACATTTGTCATGGGAACACTGGTGCAAAAAACAATAATAAAAAAAAACTTAAATAATTTTGCTTTTCTACTATTTATTTATAGATCTTTTATGCTGATTTTAAAATTTGTTATGGTCAAGCCATTTTGCATACATTTTCTGAGCAAGGTTTTCCATCCCTCTTCACTTTCTGCTTCTAATAGGACCTATTATTACACATTATCAAAACTTGCATATGTAATATACTGTTGAACCTTGCAATTTCTGCCCATTAAAATCATTGGAATGATAGTAATAAATTTTGTGGTATATCTAGGAAGGAACCTTTCTAGATTTATAATTAATTCAGCAGAATAAGGTCTTCTTATCCAGCACGGCTGATTTTACATATTGGAAAGCAACCAAAGTAGAGTCTGGTATTAGCATTACACCTTGAAAACGCATTTCAGTTCTTGCATCTTATTCTTTTTGATCTTAGGGAATGTGTGCATAAATATTGTGGTAGAGAGACAAGATGGTAAGTCAAAGCCACCTGTCTAGAAGACAAACTCCAGATTCTCTTCAGACTGTGATCTGATCTTTCCTATTTTGTGGATTGTAAATTTCTCTGCTGTGTACTTATGTTTACAAGATCATAACAAGTCAAATCTGCAACTACTACTCATTACAAAATTACAAAGAGGGAATAACAGAATGTGGGATTGAATTATAAATGGATTTGGGAGCTGTATTAAAATCACCTAGTTGGATTTCTTATTTCGATGTTACAGTCCTTTCACAGGACTGTATGGGAAGTTGTGTACTGACAATGCTGGATAGAAAGCTTTTGAAATTACTCATAAGAATGCAGGTGCTTTAGCAGTTGTAGCATTAAGTTAGTAGATTTAGTAAATTCTTTGAAAACAATCCTTTATCACTACTTTAATGTCAGTCTGGAATATTTCTTGATAGAACCTTAAGAATCAAATTTATAAATATTGCTAATTCCTGAAGATATAAAAATATAAATGTCACAGGAATTTTCCCTGTTGTCCCAGAGTGCACCATTTGGGGAATATTATACCAATATTAAGAGAATGGAAGATACTACAAATTAATTCAGATGTTCAGAGATCTAACAGCAACATTGAAAGTGTTAGTATCTCATTCTACAGTTTATCACCAGTGTTAATGGTACATGGATTTCTATATAATCTCATATCTTTTCACTCTGTATTGATATATAAATTCATTTCTGTGTATGCACTTGTGCACGTATAAACACACAGAGAAGAGAATGCATATGCAAATTATATACTCCACTAGAATTCTGTATTATTTCAGAGGTGTCAAGGATTCATATTCTGCTTCTACTGGAACTAGTCATAAAAGTCTGCATGAGTTTCCCAGGGGTATAATTTTTTTAATAATTATTAAGTGCTAGTACTAGAATGCTGCTATTTTTAATGTTGCACTGGACATGAAGAGATGGGGGAAAAAGCAGAAGGAGTTGCTCCAAGGCAGTGTGAGAAAGGAGGCTCTAGGAATCACTAATGAATGTTATTTGCTATCTTTAAACCATTCTTATGTAAATTGTATGAAATGCTTGCCTGTGCATGAAAAGGATTTGTGATCACTGGGGAACATAGGATCTACAAAGCCACTGAAACAGAGTACTTCATATTAGAACACTATTGTGTTCAGTTCCTAACAACACAGAATCACTAAATTTTGCTTCTCTACACCCCATTTAATATCAATGCAAAATATCTATAAAATTCACAGTCTTACTCAGTCTGGTTACTCAGAAGTTAGTATAATTTCTAACCTAGTTTTCTTTTACTGCTTGTACAACAATCACCAAGTACAACCTCACAAAGTTGCAGTAGAGCCAGATTTGGCCTGGTTGTTCATGGTGACGATTTGCTACACATGGTATTTGACATGCTTTGAGAACATTTAAATAACACATTTAAGCTGTATACGATATGTCCTTACTGGAGTTTGCTGATGTGCATGAGATTCAACCACTGTCAGTCTCATCAGGATATGTATCTGGTTGGGTCATTTTTCTACTCTTTATTTTTATCAAGCCATAGGAAAATTATGTTCTTTTCATGTTCAATATCCCCCATAAACGGTGCTTAGAAAAAGATTTTAAAATATTAATAAAATCCTTTCATCCACCATTAAAAAATATATGCATATTATTGTTTTAAGTTTTAGTACCACTGAAGCTCTAAAAAAAATTGAAATTATTCTGTCGGAAGCATAATAATAAATAAGAAGACTGCACCATTAGAAACAGTTTGTGGTTTCAATAAAAGTCATGGAAGCACTGAAAACCATGACAGTTTTAAGAATCAGTGTGCTGATTTAACCCTGGAAAAATGTGCTGGTTTAACCCCGGCCGGCAACCAAGCACCACGCAGCCACTCGCTCACTCCCCCTCACCCA
>JAVJGI010000062.1:30834957-30857462 GCA_035590275.1 Ibycter americanus | reverse complement strand
ATCACAGCCAAAACACAGCACAGCACCAACTACTAAGAAGAAAATTAACTCCATCCCAGCTGAAACCACGACAATCAGACGTTAGGTAACAGTATTACCATAATACTTACCTTAAAAAAATTTTAAATTTTAAATTTTAAAAATATGTTAAAAGAGCACAGTGTTTGTGAACCAAGGGATGTATACGCAGTCTCATAAATTTGATCCATTTTTCTGCAGCTTGTAAGTTTTTCACTCCCTGAATCTTCCACACTCCCCGCTTCCAGGGAAACTTAAGGAAGACCTAAATTTCTAGCTGCCTCACCCCAACAGTACAAATATTTCAGAATACAGGAAAGAAAAAAAAAATCCTGAAGCAGATAATACATAAGTAGATAAATGCAATATTTTTTTGCATTTCTTATGTACTGTTTACGTGAGGCCCAGTAGTTAAAAGATAAAAAACCATATCAATACACTCTACTGCCTGAAAGCACAGGCACACATTAAATAGTTTTTCTCATCAGGGAAGTGCCACTGTTGCAAAATTGATGCTTGACCTCATTAACTTCGTATCAAGCTCTGAAGCCAAGCTGGTGACTTTCCCTATCTATGGAGTTTTTTGCTCTGTTTTCTCACCTTCAATTTTGTAGTTTGGTGTAGCAAAATAGACTAACTGTATTTCAACCATATTACAGCTTAAATATCACAGACTGCATTGTTTCTTTGTCGGCAGTTAGTTTTTTGTTTGTTCATTTTTGTTTGTTTTGTTCTGTTTTGTTCTTTGAGACAGAGTGAAATGGTCTTTTTGTGACAGTAGCTTTAGTCAGAGAGAATAATTACTCCAGAATTTATCACATCATATCCTATATTTTTCACAGGTTCCGTAAAGCAGTTGTCCTCTGGATCAGAACTGGTGCACAGCACATTGCCTATGAATCTCCCACTGCATGCAGCCATCAGAAGAGAGCTAAAACTCAGACCTGAAAAACACAGGGCCACCCATACACCTGTACTGACGTCATGGTCAACAGACCTTGGATCAGCAAAAGGAACTGCCTCCCTTTCCTGTGGGCTGGTGAGAATGTACAGAAAATGCACATCTACACTGGAACGGCAAGGGAAAGGAGAGGGGGAAGGGCAACAGGAAGAAAAGGTGGTCATCAAGACTGTGACAGAGTTTCAGGATTTCTTTCTCTAATCTATTTTCCATAATAAATTCAATCAAGCTTACAGTGGAGGTGGGTAGTGTTGAAGAAAGCGCCTCTTTGAAAGGAGAAAACAAACACGAGCAAGGTCACGAGGATCGCACACAGCTCTGTGAAATAAGGCCACAAAAGACTGGTTGATAAGCTTTTGGAAGGGAACCATAAATCATCATTAAGAATCTTGTATCTTCAATGAACTATTCTTAGGGGAAAGAGGTGATTCTGAAAAGCTATTGCAAGCGTAGGTAACTGAAGAAAAAAAGGTATGTGGAACACAAATGAGTGTCTTCGACTTAAAAGGGCATACCTAGACATTAAAAAGTCAGACTGTGAAAGCAGATATGCTGTATGAGACTTACTGACCAGAGATTCAGGACTGATGCAGCAAAATTAGTAGCAGGAGAGAACACTTTTGGGGAAGGAAAGCTGCCTACTTCTATTTTTCCCTGAGAAAAGGGGGAAATTTACTGTTTGGAGAATAGCAAATACATGTATAAATTTAAAAAAAAAATATTGCCTATATTTAATTCTACATTTTTCTCCAGCCTCTTAAAGTGTTATGGTGACTAGCATAAGTGTTTGTGTGACTTCACCACTGAGGAGAAAAAAAATACAAAACAGCTGTACCTGCTTAAGGGAAATAAAGACTGCAGATTTGTGCCTCCTTTCAGTCCTGTTCAAGTGGCACAGAGAAAAAAGATCTGTCTTAACATACTGTGGTGTCGAGTAGTTGCAGTGGATGAGCAAAAGGAATGAAGCTGAAGGACCTCTCAGCAGATAAGAATAAATTATATTGGCCATTTATTGTTGGTTACAATGACATTGATCCCTGGTAATGTAAAAGTGAAGGAAAACCCAATGTTCATGGCCAAAGAAACGTTTTACAAACTGAACGGAGGCAAAACTGCCAAATTTTTAATTACTTGATTTTTTAGAATTTGTTCTTAACTGCAGCTAGAGGAAATTACTTACCTCTAAATAACTGAAATGAAACAACTAGTTAACTAACACCTCATTGTTAAATAAATAATAACAAAAACTGGAGATCTTTTTTCTCCATTTTGATTTATTGGAGTTTTAACACAAGGAAGATCCAAGCATACTTGAGTGATTTCAAGAAAGACAATGCTTTTTAAAAGGTACTACTTCATAAGACAGGAAAAAATACCATTTAAAATTAAGATAACATTGAGAACTACATGTGGATCATTCACCTTGCCTGTTGCGTGCTTTTTAAGGTTATCTCTGTTAGTTCTGACCACAGAACTCAGCAGTAGGAAATGTTCTTACAGGTTAATTGCTTCAAAATGTATTGAAGTCTGGTTGCTACGGCTCTCCTACTCGCAGTCCAAAAACTACTAAATGTGACAGTACTTGGAGTATTGTAAAAAATGACAATTTCAGTTAACCACAGCATATTGGAAAAGGTAGGCAGACAGACACTTGGTGGACTAGCTTCTGTAGTCCTGAAAAAAATAAATTTAGCTTGATCTTTTAATCGGTCTGTCATGATTGATCGCACTTTCTTTTTAGAATCATAAAATTAGAGAATATATCGGGTCAGAAAGGACCTCAGGAGGTCTCTAGCCCAACCTACTGCTCAAAGCACTATGACATTAGAGCAGGCTGCTTAGGGCTTAATCTGATACAGTCTTGAAACCTTAAGGGCTGGGGACTGCACAACTTGTCTTGGCAAGATCATCTATAGTAGATTGTTTAATAGTAGACCTCAGTAGACTTCAGTAGAATGTCTAAGTTTTTTAGTAGGTCATCCTATTTCTATAGAAACATTTTTTAACTAGAACTAGCACAATCCAAACAACTGCTATAGACCTTGAGGTCTTAGTATAGTTATTTCTCCTCTTCATCTAGTTAACTGTCCTGGTTTCAGCTGGGATAGAGTTAATTTTCTTCTTAGTGGCCGGTGCAATGCTGTGGTTTTTATTTAGTATGAGAATAATGTTGATAACACACTGATATTTTAGTTGTTGCTAGGTGGTGCTTACTCTAAATCAAGGAATTTTCGGTTTCCCATGTTTCGCATTTGCAGAAGCATGTGCACAAGAATCTGTGAGAGAGCAGATCCAGGACAGCTGACCCGAACTAGCCAAAGGGATATTCCATACCATAGAGCTTCGTGTTCAATATATAAACTGGGAAGAGTTGGCTGGGGCCAGCTGATGGCTGCTCAGGGACTGGCTGGACATCGGTCAGTGGGTAGTGAACAATTGTACTGTGCACCACTTGTTTGTTGGGGTTTTTTTCCCATTGGATTTTATTCCTCTCTCCTTTTCATTACAATTGTTGTTATTAATATCATTATTTATTTTATTTTACTTTATTTCCATTATTAAATTGTTCCTATCCCAACCCATGATTTTTACCTTTTTCCAATACTTCTCCCCAATCCACCAGGGAGGTGGGGGAGAGGGGAGAGTAAGTGAGTGGCTGCGTGGTACTTAGTTGCTGGCTGGGGTTAAATCACAACCTTACCACATGCCTTAAGACACCAGAAGCTTTTATTTTTCTCTACTGAAAGGATAGGAAACCACAGAATTAGCGGTAGAGTAAGCCCCTGCATGTGGACAGCTAACACTGTGCAGCTCTTGTGTCGGAGCTTGCTCCTTGGTGAAGCTGGAGCTCCTGCTGTGTGGTATGCTTGCTTCCATACCTGGTCTATTCCAGGATCTGGGCTTCCTGGCCTGGGGAAGGATGGCTAGGAAGAGAATGTAACACCGTTGAAAGGCAGGACTATAGTAAAAGAAAGTGAAAAAGCCAGAGGCTGGACTTGGGGGACTTATGTTGTCATGAACATTTACATGGAAGGTAGCTTTGATTTTATTAAAAGGCAAATTTGCTTTTATTATATGGCTTGGGGCACTGCTATAAAATCTTCCTTGGGTCCTGTGGTGCTGAAGGTTGACCCTTTTTAACTTTGTTTAACAATATTTGATGCTCTGTCATGCAACCAGCCATGGAGCTGCTAAAGATTTTAGGTTTATATTTTTTCCACTGATGGATAAACACAGGATAGGTCTTAAAGGAGTATTACCAATTATTTGGTCCATGTATTTCACTGAGGTAGACAGTCTGGCAGCCTGAAATTTCATTGATTCAGCATAGAAGGCATAGGTAATATTAAGTAAGCCTAGCATGAAGGCATTGGGAAGCAGTGCGAAGAAGCAAGACCTCCATAATTTCTTCTGTAGCTGATGATTGACATTCTAGTACATTTTAGTCTCCTTTTTGGGTACACAGTCTAGGAATCAATGGTCTTATAGACAGGCACACTAAGCATTCACAGTTTCTAATTAAATGAGCCATACTTTGAAACTATGAAATTGTCTAGATGTGTGATGTGTACATTTGTATGTAGATGTGGTGCTCCTAAGCGTTCACACTTTCTAATTAAATAAGCCATACTTTGAAATGGTGTAGATGTGTTGATGCGTACATTTACATGTAGATGTGGTGCTTAGGGACATGGTTTAGTGGTGGACTTGGCAGTGCTATGTTAATGGTTGAACTCAATGATCTTAAAGGCCTTTTCCAACCTAAATGATTCTATGATTCTATGTTGTGCTAAGTGCTTTGAAAAATCAAGTAATCATTTCATACTGGAGACCCAGAGATAACATCTTTGTTATAAGTTAAAATTTTAATTGCTCATCTTCATATGAAGGGAAGCCTTCCTGAGGCCTTGTTAAGGCTTTATCTTCCTATCACCTTGAAAGGAAATTATCTGTTCCATTCATAGCACTGGCATACAAGTATATATGTTCACATGCATGAGTAAGGAAAGTGTTATACTGCTGTTTCTAAGGATGGGCTTTGTAATTACATATTGTAAACATAATTTGAATAAGATATCTCAAATAAGGCATATTGGCTACATATAAAACATAGGAGACCAAAAGAAATGTTGAAATGACCTTTATTTAAAGGGAGCAGCAAGAGCAGGACTAGTCCATGAGGGAGATGACCTGGATACTAAAGGTGACAGGCAGGGCAGTGACCTGGGCACAGTTCTGCAGGATCTGAGCAGGACCAGACTGGTGACAATGAGAAATTCTACCTACAGTCCCAGAGAAGGAAGAATGTCATGTCTTGCTTCCATCCAGTCAGAAACAGCAGAAGACAGGTCCAGGGACCAGAGGCAATGTGACATATAACATGGGTCCAGGGTCCATCTGGGAAGATCAGTTGGGATAGTAGGAAGCAGGGATGGGCACAGCCCAGATTACTCTACAGTTTGTTTGCTAATTTTAGCATTTCCTATCCTTTCAGTAAAGAAAAATAAAAGCTCCAGGGGAGCTGGTCAGGATCAGTAAGGTCTGGAAGGGCTCTCAGATCCCAGACAAATGGTTGTCCTATAAGTGGTTATTATGTGTGGCCAACATCTGGCTCACAAGTGACTGTCCTATTTGGACAGATGAAAAAAGTGGTCTTATTGAAATATGTCCATGTTACTAAAGATTCTGTCAAAACTAATGAAAACCTTGGAATTGAGCTAAAGATTGACAGTAATACTAATTCTGGCACTTGCTAACTTCAGAATACTAAACTTGTACTGACAATCTTTATTTCCTGGCATTGATTTCTTAAGATAATATTTAAATGGAGTCAAGGGTTTTTTTCTCCTTTTTCTCTTTTTTCCACCTTATTCCCCTATCCCCTGTTCCTCCTCCCCACTTTCAGTTCTGTAGGCAATGAACATTTAACTGAAATAAACAAGGGAATGGAAATTACAGCCTCTAGGAATCAGGTGTGATGTTCACATCATTTGAAGATACAACAGATGAGAAACGTGTCCAAAAAGGAGGCAACTGATTTTGTAAAACCGCTGATACTTGCTTTTAAAGAAGCAACTAAAAATACTAACACTTCACACCTTTATTCAGTTTTAAGTGTCCCTTTAGGCTTTATCCGTCCCTTGGGGTTTAGGAGTGTCAGATGAGAGAGGAACTCCTCCTTTAATGTCCAATACAGGGAAGAAGATACAGAGAGAGAAAGTGTGGTGGGTTGACCTTTTCTGGCCTCCAGGTGTCCACCAAGCTGCTCTATTACTCTCCCTCCTCCACAGAACAGGGTAGAAAAGCACGTTGAAAGGTTTGTGTGTCGAGATAAGGAGAGGGAGGTCACTTAGCAATTACCGTCACGGGCAAAACAAACTCAGCTTGGGGAAATGAAAATTTATTACCAATCAAATATAACAAGAAATAAGAACAAATCTAAAAAACACCTTCCCCCCATCCCTCCCTTCTCCCTAGGCTCAACTTCACTCTTAACTTCTCTACCTCTTTCCACCAGGCAGCACAGGGGGACTGGGAATGGAAGTTGTAGTCAGTTCATCATGTGTTGTCTCTGCTGCTCCTTCCTCCTCCTGTTCTTCTCCCGCTCCAGCATAGGGTCCCTCCCACGGGAGACAGTCCTTCACAACCTTCTCCAACATGGGTCCTTCCCATGGGCTGCAGTCTTCACGAACTGCTCCAGCGTGGGTCCTTTCCATGAGTGCAGTCCAGAAACAGACTGCTTCAGTGTGGGTCCCCCTGTGGGGTCACAGGTCCTGCCAGCAAACCTGCTTCAGCCTGGGCTCCTCTCCATGGGGCCACAGGCCCTGTCAGGAGCCTGTTCCCATGCGTGCTTTTCATGGGGTCACAGCTTCCTTCAGCATACATCCACCTGCTCCTGTGTAGGCTTCTCCATGGGCTGGAGGGGGGGCAACCTGCCTCACCATGGTTGGTCTTCACCATGGGCTGCAAGAGAATCTCTGCTCTGGTGCCTGGAGCACCTCCTCCTCCTCCTTCTTCACTGACCTTGGTGTCTGCAGAGTCGTTTTTCTCACTCCTCTCTCTGGCTGCAGTTGTGCAGGGAGTTTTCCCCCTTCTTAAATGTATTATCACAGAAGCACCACCAATGTTGTTGACTGGCTCAGCTTCGGCCAGCAGCAGGTCCATCTGTCAATCAGCTGGAACTGGCTCTGTCCAATATGGAGACAGCTTTTGGCATCTTCTCACAGAAGCCACCTCTGCAGCTCCCCACTACCAAAACCTTGTCATGTAAAGGCAATAGAGATACTGTCCCATGAAAAATATTAATTCTGGATGACTATATTATTTCTGGAGAACTTTTCATAACTCTAAAAACTTACAGTTAACAACACTTCACCTTCTTAAAATTCTTGCTAATATTTATGCTTCCCTATATTCCTTATTTTCCTGAAGTACCTAGTTTGATAGCAGAACTAACTTATGAACCTTGCTTCCCTGCTCTTTTTTCAACTTTTTCCTATTTCAACCTTTTCTCAAATAGAGCATCCTAAATGGTGATTCAAATAATGTTAGACAAAGAGCAGTAGCACTGATTAGTATCTACACAGAGCCTAAATTGATAAAAGAAAGGAACTGTGCTCCAGCAAGCATTTATACTTGGTTGAATTAGGGATGGAGGAGGCTTCTCTGGGTGTGCACAAACCATATCACTTTAGCATCATCTGTAATAAATGATTTTGACTGATATTGTGCGCATGGATAAGATAAATTGCTGATGTTTTCTAGAAGAAAAGATCAAAATGTCAAGAGAACAATAGAAAAGAGCAAGATGCCGAACGAACAATACCAGAAACATTAAAAGAGTAGTAAAAATTTAAATCTCAATGTATGTTCACACGGTAAATGTAGAAACGCCTTAGGAAAGCACATCAGTCTTCACTGTTCTGGCTAAACTATGGTCAGTACCCAGAATAGCAACACTAAAACTAAATTAGATTTTTTTTCCAAGCTTTGCTTAGCTATACTCTTAAACATCAAGCAGTGCCATCTGGTACAAGATAGAGTCCCATTACTGTCTCAACTCATGACAGGCACAGGAGGAAGACACATTTTGCAGGGTAAAGTGCATCCAAATTGCCTTTCACTAGAAATCCATTCTAGTTTGGCCATCTTCAAAGTAGTGGATTTCCTGATATTTATATTTGACACACACAAACATGTACATTCACAGAAACATACGACATTAAATTAAAAGGTTGCGTATACCACTTCAGTCTTCTCAGGATGAAGACTGCTTGTACTCATTCCTTTTCTGTGGGATTTCTGAGGCTGGGGCTACAATTTTGTAGTCATAATCCAAGACTGATAAATTTAATTATATTTTTACAGTTCTTTAAATGTTCTTGGCACTGATTGACATTCCTAGAGCGTACAATATATAAATGAATCTTCTTATTCTCCCTGTGAATTATGATACATTGTTTATCACCAAATGTTAGGTTTTTTCCACGATTGGCATGCCAGACAGACCTACTTGGGAACAAATCAATTTTTTTTTCCTAAAGATATTAATTTTGAGGCAAGCATAAAGAATATCAACCTAGAGAGTTAAATTATTGGAAAAGCTGTAAGCAACTGACAATGGAACCTTTTATTGCTAAATACCAAGTAGGTGTCATAGGCAGAATGTGATAAACATGAATCCTTCAGGATATATAAAGCAAGTCTGAGAGACAGATTGACAAGAGTGAGTTTGATAAAAAGTAATAAAACTGATAAAGAGTGAGTCAAGCTAAGAGAATTTTGTACCATCCTCCTAAATACCATCAAATCGTAACTAAGTATAAAAAAATGGAAGCAAAAATGAGGAATTTTTAGCATGGTGCTTTAAGGAAAACAGTAGTCCTCTGCAAAAAGATCTGAAATAAAATAACTTTACTGAAAAGCAATTATATGTATATATGTGATGAAAGATTATGAGGTTTCAAGACGATTCGTGGATTTAAGCACTTAACAGAATTTTAGGATTACTTTAAACAAAGTATGGAGAGATGACATAAAAATACAAGTTGCACAAAATAATTTCAGTACTAAATAAGCTCTCTCAGAAATTAATGAGATTTTAAATTGACTTCCGAAAAAGCAAGATTAAATTCTCAGTAGAAAACTTAATAAGATCACTGTTTTTACTACAAAGTTATAAAGCGTCTGACATCCAGATATTGTAAAGCTGAAGCCCCTTAGCATTTGCTTGACTGTTTTTCAAGGGTTCTGTGGTACTAGGACATGTGATTGCAAAGTTTGTGTGACAAGAGTAGGAGCAGTGCATCAGCCTCTGAGCCATACTTGCTTTAGACTAATACTGTTCACAGAAAAATTGTCCTCATGTCTTGGTTACTCTAAAATCTCAAGGCTTTTTACACCTTATCAGTAGTTTAAGTGGGCTTTCCCTCAAAGCATCAGTTCTATGGACAACAGGATTCATAAATCTTCAGGAGCACATGGCAGTTGAAAACTTTTGTGCATGTTTCAGCTTGTTCTCCCTGGTTCAAACAAACCTTCTTGACTCCATATCAATCTCTTGCAATGCTGATGGTCCCAACCTGGAGGTCTGGGATTTCTCTTTCCGAACTTGGAGCCTTTGACATTTCTGTAGCAACCTTTCTGCTCCTTATACTGTATCTTTTCTCTCTTCTTCATTAATAGTCAGTGAAAGACCCTTTTTTTACAAAAAATTAATCCTCTGCTTTATGAGGCAGGCATTGCTATTATCCATTAAAGGATGGATTTGAAAACTGATGGGTGAAAGAATTGTCATCTCTTTGTACAAGGGTTTTCTATTTAAGTTAAGCAAGGGTTCTCAAATTTGGTTAAGTACTGGGCACAAGAATTTTACCGGTGTGCCTATGGACTCTACTTTGATACAGAGGTAACAGCAGTTAATTTTGCCCACATTCAAAATGCAATGCTTAAAGTATAAAAGGAGAATTACAAGTCTCAAATACAGCTTATGCATCTGAAGATATTCCCAATATCATGCCAATGGAGTCTGCTTGCTTTTGCTTTTTCTTCCCCCCCCCCCCCGACTTTTTCTTCTTTCCTCTCTCTAAAACAGATTAAATTCTATTATCAAAACCCCTGTAGACCTTTCTGGCTTACAAACTTCTGTTTCATCAGTTGGCTAAAGGTGAAAATATCACATTCCTCCTACTCATCACAGATTTGCAGGTGAAACATATAACGAACTTCTGTATTTTCAAAATGTCATTAAGGATGGCAGAAATTAAACTCATTCTGAGGAAAGGCTATCTCAGAACCTTTAATGTTATCTCTCCACATTTTGAATACAATTATTATGGTCTTTCTGTCCTCAGTAATAAAATCGAGAAACATTTATTCTTGCAGGCTCACCTAATCATGCAATTTTTGTTTATTTTATCTCAACTGAGTCTCTGTTCTTCCTACAACTACTGAACTAAATAGGTTGCTGTGAAATAACCCTCTTGCTCTTTTAAGTTATCTTTTATTATTTTAATGTTTGATTTTGCAGACCCTAAAAAATGTTCCTTTCTTGCTTTCAAGGCCCATAATGAGTTTCTCCGTATTTTAATGATTTAATTTAAATGCAAATGAAGAGTTTGAGTATAAATATTTTTATATTTAGGCCTGATCAGGTTCACACATAAGAAAAGGTGAAAGGGAGGACATTCATCTTTGGAAGAAGAATATCTACAAAACTAAAAAGTAAAGATCCTAACAATTTGTATACCTCTTTAAAATTAATTTAGGAAATAAATGAAAATAAGTTAGTAAAATACTACATAAGGTCAGACATCAGTTACTCTTTCTGTCAGCTTTAGGAACATTTCCAGTTCAAACTACTTGAAATCCATTTGCACTATGGCTTTAATTCCACAAATACAAGTATTTTAGAATTCTGGTGAGCCATTCAAAACACACAGAAGAGTGCTGGAGGGTATGAACTAATGCTTAATGGGTGTATTAAAGGCTTACTTTTGTTGTTGTGAATTGGTACATTGTACCTCAGCTTGGACTGCTATTATGTGCTGCTAAGCATTCAGGCATTATACCAATGTCAGATCCCGCTATACTTTGTCCTCAAAAGCCATAGAATCTGAGATAAGCAACAGAATGGGAAAAATAATAATAATAATAAAATTGTAATCACGACCACTTAAATACTTTGGCCATTCAAATCAAAACCTTTAGCTAGATAATATGAAAACAGCCAGGAAAGAAAAATCCACACTTTATAGCCCTTTAAAATTATACTGATAAAAGCAAATACATTGTTATGTGAACTATTAATGCAGAAACAAAGCATTTCAGGGAATATTGTCATAGAGAACAGTAGAGCTGTAAGGGGATTTTTTGTTGTTTTGAGTATCTGATCTTACCAAATGACTAAATAGTGATTAAAATACATTATTTTTTAAAATCCTTTTCATATTCGAAATATTTTTTCCTGGAGGTCTCCGTTGCATTAAAATCTCCTTGGGAAATTAGTGTTGCGATACTGGTTAGAGTGACATTATAATCTGGAAAGTGACTGTCACCTTCTTAATCAATAAATCTACTCTTCAACTCTCATCTGCTTAGTAAAAAGAATAAGTTTTTAAAACTTTTTTAGCTTTGCTGTGCTAACAGACTTTATGTGTGCTGATTTGATTTTTGTCTCCTGGTGTCCATCAGCTGAATTATTTCCTAAGTTTTTGCTCCAAAACCAAGCTCTAGTTGATTATATCTGTGCAACCTCAACTACTTCAATTACTAGGTTTGTAGATGGAGTCTGACAAGATTTTTAAAAATGCACTTTTCACAGGGTAGCCTACTTTTCCAAACAGGAAGTCTGGGGCTGGATATAGACTACCAGAGGATGTATTAAATATACATAAGAATTTCTCTTTGCACTTAGCTGAATTATCTTTGTAGCTATGTGAGCTTTCCTGTCTATGAGGAAAAAATGCTAGGATCCAAAGGCAAAAAATTTTAATCATAATTTCTTATTTAAATTTAAAGTTCAACTGAAAGTAAGTGACCACTTAAACAGTTTACAAGCCAGAACAGTTACTCCACCACTACTACTAGTATTATTTTTTAATTCTCTGCCTTTTTAGCAAAATGACACAATCCACTTCAGCTGAGAATTAATTAATGGAAATTCTATAATCTCTATCTTAAAATTGTAGAAGTGTAGAATAGTTTAGGGTGGAAGGGACCTTTAAAGGTTGCCTAATCCACCCCCTTTGCAATGATCAGGGACATCTTCCACTAGATCGGTTTGCTCAGAGCCCCGTACAACCTGACCTTGAATGTTTTCAGAAATGAGGCATCTACCACCTCTCTGGGCAACCTCTTCCAGTGTTTCACCACCATCATTGTATATTTTTTTTTCCTTATATCTAGTCTGAGTCTACTTTCTTTCAGTTTAAAACCATTACCCCTTGTCCTATTGCAACAGGCCCTGCTAAAATACTTGTCCTCATCTTTGTTATAAGCCCCCTCTAAGTACTGAAAGGCTGCAATAAGGTCTCCCCAGAGCCTTCTCTTCTCCAGGCTGAAGAATCCCAACTCTCTCAGCCTTTCCTCACAGAAGGGGTGTCCTATGCCTCTGATCATTTCTGTGGCCCTCCTCTGGAGTTGCTTCAACAAATCCAGGTCCTTTCCTATGCTGAGGACTCCAGAGCTGGCCACAGTGCTGCAGGTGGTCTCTCACCAGAGCAGAGTAGAGGGGCAGAATCACCTCCCTTGACCTGCTAGTCACGCTTCTTTTGATGCAACCCAGAACACAGTTGGCTTTCTGAGCTGCAAGCGCACATTGCCGGCTCATATCCAGCTTTTCATCCACCAGAACCCCCAAGTCTTTCTCCTCACCACCGCTCTCAGTTCCTTCATCCCCCAGCCTGTATTGATACCAGGGGTTGCCCTGACCCAGGTGCAGGATCTCGCACTTGGCTTTGTTGAACCTCATGAGGTACACATGGGCCCACTTCTTGAGCTTTTCCAGGTCCCTATGAATGTGATCCTGTCCCTCAGGCCTGTCAACCACACCATCCAGCTTGATGTCATCTGCAAATTTGCTGAGGGTTCAATCAATCCCACTGTCTATGTCATTGACAAAGTTATTAAACAGTACTGGTCCCAATATGGACCCCTGAGGGACACCACTTGCCACCAATCTTCATCTGAACATTGAGCCATTGACCACTATCATCTGGATGTGAACATCCAAACAATTCCTCACCCACCAAAGAGTCTACCCATCAAAACCATATCTTTCCAATTTAGAGAGAAAGATGTTGTGGGGAACCATGTCAGAGGCCTTACAGAATCCAGATAGACAACATCCATAGCTCTTCCCTTGTCCGCTGATACTGTCACACCATCATAGAAGGCTGCCATGCTGGTCAGGCAGGACTTGCCTTTGGTGAAGCCATGCTGGCTCTTTTGAATCACCTCCCTGTCCTCCATGTGCCTCAGCATAGCTTCTAGAAGGATTTTTTCTATCATCTTCACAGGCACAGAGGTAAGGCTGACAGGCTGGTAGTTCCTAGGGTCATCATTTCTACGCTTTTTTAAAAATGGGTGCAATGTTTCCCTTTTTCCAGTCACCAGGGACTACACCTGACTGCCATGACTTTTATAATATCATGGAGAGTGGCTTGGAAACTGCGTCAGCCAGTTCCCTCAGGACTTTGGGATGTATCTTGTCAGTTCCCATAGACACGTATGTTCAGGTTCCTCAGGTGACCACAAACCCAATCTTCTCTTGCAGTGGGAGGGACTTTGCTCCCTCAGTCCCCATCTTGCGGTCCATCCACTCAAGAGGTGTGGAAAGAGAGGTTGCCAGTGAAGACTGAGGCAAAAAAGTTTCTGAGTACCACGGGCTTCTTGTTGGTTGTTACCGGTTTGCTAGTGTTGCTCATCAGGGGAGGTACACTTTCTTGGACCTTCCTTTTCTGTCTGACGTACCTATAGCAGCCTTTAGTATTATTCTTTGCATCCCTTGCCAAGTTCAGCTCCAGCTGTGCCTTGGCCTTCCTGACCCCATCCCTACACAACCGGGCAGCATCCCTATGCTCTTCCCAGGATACCTGTCCCTGCTTTCACTGCCTGTGCATTTCCTTCTTACCCTTTAGTTTGATCAGCAGGTCTTGACTGAGCCATGCTGGTCTCTTGCCTTCTTTTCCTGATTTCTTACACCTGGGGACTGACAGCTCCTCTGCTGTATGGAAACCGTCCTTAAAGATCTGCCAGCTCTGTCCTGATCTTTTGTCCCTGAGGGCTGTTTCCCAGGGGGTCCTATTGACTGTTATTGACTATTAAAAGAAGCCAGCTTGGATGATAGCAATATTCCTTTTGACATTATAATTTATAAATATAATAGAATGTATGAATGGTAAGAACAGAAATACACTTATTATTGGAAAAGGGGTTTATAATAACCCTATTTGCACTACACAGTGCAACAAATATATTTTGGTTCACATAACAGGAAGGTAATTGTAGAGGTCTCTTGCTTCTTTCATAGCTACATCTGGTTCTGAGTGGGAAAATTCCTTTTCTTAAAAGGCATATCAGTGGGACTCCAGCACCCAGGCAGGAAGAATTCCCAGTCTAGGGGTCTAAGGAATTTGGAAGCTACCCATAACATCCTTCATGGTGTAAGGTTCTGTCTGGCACAGTGATGTGAATTTGTGAGGAGAGTTTAAATTCAGCTCTTTAATAGAGTCAGAAGTATGGAGAAGTATGGTGAGCACCAGAACAATGAAGACCTTTGCTTGGGTTCATAAACATGTCAAATATCAACTAGATATAACCACACCATTTTTTGCTGCAGTCATATTGCTTTTGAGAAGTCTGTGATATCTGACTCACACTCAGAAGCTGTTACACATAGCTTATGACTGAAAAAAAGTAACTTTCAAAGGAAAGAGGTTTTTAATGTCTGTTTTTATTTTCAGTTGTTTTGCAAGGCTTTAAAAATGATCTGTTGCTGTGTGGTCACAGTACTGTTTGATGGGGTTTATTGCATGTTGTCAAGAGTGTAAGAGGTCTGCTTTAAGACTGCCAATTCCAGTGTGGAGAGTGACTTACAGTAGCCTTCAGTAGCCTTTTGTTTCTAGGATAACACAGCAGTATCTAAATGAAGGGGTTTAAATTCTCCAGTTCAAAGTCAGTGTCTTTTTTGAGGTGATCCAAACAACATTATTTTTCTCTCTAATTCAAGTTTTACTTTACGAAGTATTTTAAAGTTCCTTTAAGAATGTTCTGTAAGTATTCATATGAGAAGAAAGGAAGAGGAAAGCAAAACACACAGGCACAAAGATATATGGCAACATCAGGGGAGAGATCTAAAAATAATTTCAGTTGACAGTTGAGCTCCATTTTCTGCTTGCAACTTGCCTGTGTGCACTGTCTTCACCTAGAAAAGGAAATGGACCTGGGACACACTGAGCAGTACGTTAAAATTGCGTCCAGTGTTTGGCAGGGACCTAAACAGAAAAGAAAAAAAAAAAAAAAAGCAAACCACAAATCGACCTTAATTTGAATTGAACACAGATCAGAGTAAAAAAGACATTATGAAGCCTTTCAGGCTAATGAGGTCACATCTACCTGCTGGTTCTCTGCTACAAGGCCTCTGGAGAGCAAGAAATGGCACATGGGACAAGACTGACCAGATGGATGAGAAAACATTCACATTGAAAACAACTTCAACCTGACAATTATAAAATGACAGGCTTGCCACAGATGAAAAACTGTCATCCAAGCATGATAGGGACCTGGACTGCTTTGAGGGAAACAGAATCTAATACAGCCAATAATTCTTTCAGGACAGAAGCCTTCATCAGATAAAAATTTGTTAATTTGATTATTATTCTTTTTTTTTTTTTAATTAGCAGTAGTTGGTAGAGTAAATTTCTGGTTCTCTTCCGCTGTAACAATGCTCATTTCAAAATCTGACACAGAACACAGAGATGAACTTAGGGATTATTGCAAATTTACCTCTGAAATATAGCTAAGAGCAAGACCCTTGCAGTCATAGTGATAATGTAGATACAACAGAGTTTCTTGGTATGATATTATTTGGAAAAACTGTACCTAAGACACTTTAGTTCTTGCAACTGAAACCACATCTTTATATGTGTCTAGGAGGACTGTAGCCTTCTTTGAAATACAGAAAATATATTCTGGGTTATTCTTAGAGTGAGACTGGCTAAAATAGGAGCAAGGACATGATAATTGCATATAAATGCACAGATCTAAGAAAAGCTAACTTACGCCATCCTATTTTCAACAAAATATGCGTATGCGTATAAGCATGAGCAGCAAATAAATGTTGGTTCAATATCTGGTAATATTGTAAATGTAAGCAAGAGATGCTAATCTTATAAATGCATATGACATCTCTAATGAAGATTATGACTTATATCCTTTCGTCTCTCCAATAGAAAACAAGCTACTAATAAGTACCATATCTGTAAGGATTTCTGCACACCTACTAACATCTCCTGATTCCCCATGGCAATGCCTTTTCAATGCATTAACTGATACAGACTTGTGTTTTTGCAAAAGAACCATATTTATTATGGGAAATACTAATACTTCTCAGAAAATAGAAGAGTAAAGTCAACCTATTATTTCCTGTTCTACTGGGAATGCATTTGAATCCAGCTTAGGCTAGCACAATCAAGAGTAATTTTCAGTAGTTTTCAGCTGTTACAGTTTAGATTCTGCTTAATCTAAGACTGCTGTTTTTTTGGCACCAGTCCTTGGCCCTGAATTGTAGCAGTTGGTATTGTAGAAGGTAGAATTCCTTTTTTCCAGAATAGAAGTATTAAGAGTTCAGAATGTAAAGGTCAGAGGAGACATGGATACATTCACTGTTTTTCCCTGGCCAGTGCATCCTACAAAGATAATCAGTTAACACAACCAGTTATCAAGTTACTGCTTATCTACAGGTTATTTGGAGATCCACAGAACAAAAAGCACTATTTTATTCCTTGGATCCATGTCAGGATCCATGAAAAGTAGGCTGCAATACTGATAGTAACCATGCTTACTACAGCAGACTTATGTAATCTATTTACCTTTTTTCCTATGCCCAAGACTGTATGCCTTACTGTTCAGAATACAGGTCTCTCGCCTTAGACTAGAAAGGGAGTTTGTATTACAGAACTAAGTTTTTAGGGCTAAATTTAGGTATGATGCATCCTAATTCAAGACTTTTGACAAAATCCATATGGCAAAATTGTTTTAGAAACCAAAACAGAGCCCAAAATGTTCTGTCCTACAACCACTCTGCTGAAGGTAAGAATTAAAATTAGTTGTACACTCCTTCTGTAAAGCCTAATAATTATTTCAAAGACACTGTTGTAATGCACTCTTTAATAAAGTCATCTTATCCTCAGAAAAGTAAAGAAAATTAATACACAATTTTGTGAGTTGCATCCAAGCCTGAATATAAAACAACGGGGTTTTGTCTTAATACAACTTGTTTTAATTTAGAGAGAGATGTACAGTAGTGTTGAAAATTTTGAAATGCTGCTGTAGCATGTTACTAACTTTGTTTGAACAATAATCCCATCAGAGAGAAAAAGAAAATCCATTTCTTTCATAGACGTAGCCCATCTTGCATCTGCAAATGCTTAGCCAGCCAGCTGCCTTTGCAGTTTTACAGTTGAAATTAGAGAAGAAATCAATACATCATCCTTCAACTGTCAAGTGTATTGTAGACATTTATAATGAGCATATACAAAAATGAAAAATACTATTCTACTTAATTTCTATTAACGACATTTACTTTGACAATGAAATAAGACATGCAAACTTTTGACAAAGATAAAAATAAAAGATTGTGATATACAATGAAAACATATTAGACAAAGACCAGGTCACATACCTTTGACCTTCTGAATTGTCGTTCCTGTAACCCCCAATGTTCAAAAAGAATCTTGCAATCAGTCTTTATCAGGCTTACTGCCAAGACCAAAAATCAATCCACCCAAGGGATGAACACTGTTTTTTGCAAGTGATGCTGTGATACTTTGAGCCATGGCATGTCATAAAGGTCTCACAACTTAGAGAAAATAGGTCAGTTCAGAATCACAGACTGATTCAGACAGAATCACTCCCAGGATGAACCTCGAAGAAAATAGTATTAATTGAATAAATAAATTAATAAATCCAGTCATAGAGTTTTACCAATACTTTTTGCACAAGTTTGGCAATTCTTTTTTGGTGGTTTTTTTTGTTTGTTTGTTTTTTGTTTGTTTGGTTGTTTGTAATAATACATGGGGTAGGGGGAGGTCAGGTAATTAAAAGGTAACTTACCTGGGACTATTCTATGAAATGCACCATACATTTTATGCACACATGATAGGGCATATTGTATAGAAATATATTGCTGAAGAAAGTGCATTTTGGGTGAGGATTTTTGGAGAGGTGGGAGTTGATCTGGCTGAATCTATGGTGTGCTTCCATCTGTGCATGTTTTGGTTTAACCCAGCAAGCTGCTAAATGCTGCACAGCTGTTCGCTCACTGCCCGCTCACTGGGATGGGGCAGAGAATTAGAAAAACAGTAAAACCCATGGGTTAAGATAAAGACAGTTTAATAGGACAGAAAAGGAAGGGAAAACAATAACAATAATAAAAGAATACACAAAAAAAGTTATGCACAATGAAATTACTCACCGCCCACTGACAAATATCCAGCCAGTCCCCAAGCAGCATCTGTCACCCCCACCCAACTCCCCAACGCTATTTTAGTTCAGCATGATATCATATGGTTTGGAATATCCCTTTGGCCAGTTGGGGTCAGCTGTCCTGGCAGTGTCCCCTCCCAGCTTCTTGTGCACCCCCAGCCTCCTTGCTGGCAGGGCAGCATGAGAAGCCGAAAAGTCTTTGACTTGGTGTCAATATTTACTTTACTAAAGATCTACAACAGTTTCCTCTGCAAATGGTGTAACTAGAAACACACCAAAAAAGCTGTGTTGCTTGGACTCTGACAGACTACGCCTTTGTTCTGATAGAGGATTGCCTCTTCACCATTTTGTAATCAAGGCAAATACAAGTCAAGTCAGAACCCCCACCAGTCAATTTCTTTGCTGAAATACCCAAACCCTTAGAAATCTCAGCTATGGATGAAGAGTTATGTTGTCCTCTGAAATTGCCTAAATCTGTCAAGATAAAAAAGAAAAATATGCATAATGATCAAGAGGGCTTCATCTCTCTTCAAGTGTCAGTGCCATGTGATCACATGTCAGGCAATCTCCTTGGGCATGTGGGTTAAACACAAACTTGAGTGGCAAAATGTTTCTTTTATACATTACAGGCAGCTTACTGTGGCTGTGCTTTGAAGAAATCTACCACCGCTGGTGACAAGCATAATGCTTGAAATTCATGAGTTAGTTTGAAGACATACAACAAATAATAGAAGAAAAAAAAAATATTGGGAATGAATAAATAACCTTCAAGACTCAAAACAATGGGTGTGTTTAAAAAAAAAATAGCCTAAATAACTCACCATAAAGGTATAAATGCCCTCCCCTGAGGTGACTGTGAAGAACTCACAGAGACTGTCATGTCCTGTCTGCAGGCAGACGATAGAGACCAAGGCATAAAACTACTAGGAAACCTAGTGATACACTGCTGAACTATTTTCCATCTCTGGAACTTGTATAGCCATGCATTCATACATGTAGTGAGAGACAGATATAGATGAACACATTAAGTTTGGGTTATTGTCCCCTGCACGATAAGTGAAAGCAGTATGTTTGGATTAAAACCTGTGTGCCATTTTGCCATAATTTTTATTTTGTTTTTGTCATGGAGGGTATATCCTTTTCTATTTTAAAATATTTTTACAAGGTGAGTTTCTTAAGACTGTCAAAAGATTGTTTTCCACAGACATTAGAGAATGGAAATATTTTCTCAAGTGAAATCATTGTGTAACCTGAAAGCAAAAAAGAAATCATTTGACTTAGGCTGCAGATATAATTTATCTTATCAGGCTTGTTTAATAATAATAATAAAAATGTTCTTATTATCAATTAGTACTTTGTTTTATATAAACCAATCTGTTCCAACTTCCAGAGATATTGGTGAGGAGTTCTGATGGGCTGTCATTTTGCTGAGGGTCCAAAAATACATTTTGACAAACCTTGGCTAGGGTCCCATGGTTTTTTTGTAGCATGCATAATATGGAAGATAAGCTTTGGATGCCTTCAAAAGAATAGGAGAAACCAGAAGTGTACAGAGACAAAAATAAATGGAAAAAAATGAAGGCACAGAGGTGACAAAGCATCCAACTTCAGAAACCTCAGAGAATAAAATAGGGTAATAAATGGGAAGAAATACAAGGCAACCTCAAAAGATTACATTTTGAGTGCTCACTTGCAGAATTTAATGGCTACTGAGGTTTGAGAGTCAAGGGTATTGGTGCAAGATTTCACAAATATCAAGGCCACTCAATCAATTGTATACATGCCTGTTACAGACAAGATTTCCTGTAGTTAATTAAAAGACAAGGGGGAATAAAATGGCAAGGAAGTTACAAAGCTAAGACACGCATTATGCAGTTTGTCTATGGTCAAACAAAACAACCAAGTTATCACTAGATCTTCAAATCTGGAATTCAGTTAAAATTTTGTTTATTAGCATTTGCAGCATCTGAGGCTTTATTTCTATTTCAAAATGAAAAATTATACTGATTTTCATTATGTATTTAAAAATATCTTTAAAATCTTGATATAAAAATTTGTCGATTTATCTTCCCTCTTTAGGCATATGTTTTAACATTACATGAAATTATTAGACTCTCACTTGAAAAAAATGTGCTGCAACATGTTTATATACTTTATTGTGCAATCAGCAGATGTGATAAATAAAAAGCTAATACTGGTAATGATTAATAAAGTGCAAAAATTTCTAAATTAAATTGATAGTTTCACAGTCTGAAGTAGTTCCTTTGTGCCTGTGCAGCAAATCATAAATTTCCAGCTGACGGAAGAAGTGTTAGGAAATCAGATCTTGTGAGTTTTCTTCTGTGAGTTACATCAGTTCACTGTGAGGTTTTTTTTGTGTTTTTTTTTTTCAAGAAAACTAACGTATCACATGTTGTAAAGCAAGTTTTTGTTGCAATTAAAGCCACACTTCCATCTTTGAAGGTGTGCATCCACCTTTCCTCTGCAGACAATTTTGGTTTTTTTGTCACTATTTATTTCATCTTTATCCGTGTTAGTTTAATTTTAAAGAGGTGTCCTTTACCTGTTCTTACGGATTTGCTGTATTACTTAAATAATCTAGTTTGCCAGTATTCAGAAATTTCTTCAGCAGGGAAGACTTTCCTTAATTTAATCAGTACTGCTATGTCAACTTTAATTTTAATTCTGCTTTTCAAAGTTGATAAGAAAACTCTTGAATAACCCCAGGTACTTAGCTCATATTAATAAAACTTCTCCTCATTCCCTGTAGGGACAGATTTAATACTTATTACTTTACTGACACTACCATGTGCAGTAAGTATAATGTCCACTTTTTCTGAGCCATGACAGAGTTCAACAGCAGTTCAGAGAATTCCCGCTCTCACATTACTAATCATCATGTTTTATTTGCATTACAAATATTTTCTCCATTCAAACTGCATAAATTAATGCAGGCTAAACATAAATGATTAAACTTGATGTAATATCTCTATTTAAATCATAGATTGCAAATTGACAATCTTCTTTCTCTCCAGACAGTTGCAGTTTAAGAGATTACTCTAAAGTTTCCCAAAAGTTAAGTAATATGTAACGAATTTACAAGCGTAATACCTGACAGCACCACATGGTATTACATTATCCATTACTTCCAATCAAAAATCTCTTTTCTGAGTTTTTTTTCAATTTTCCAGACTAAATCACCCGGTTCAGATTTTCCCTTCCTAGTATGTCTCGGGATGAGATTTTTTAAGGTTTTCAGCATTCTCTGTGTGTGCATGTGTATGTTTTCAGAGACAACAGACAAATAAAACAACTCAAAACCAAAGTCAGGTATCTTAAAAAGATCATGGTGAAGATTAGTTTTGGAAATGGTTAGATTCCTCATTTGTAATAGAAAGGACTTTCTCTCCTGTCATGGTTTAACCCCAGCCGGTAACTAAGTATCACACAACTGTTCACTTACTCCACCTCCCCGCCAGAGGCTTCGGGGGGGAATCAGAAACTAAATGTAAAACTCGAGGGTTGAGATAAGAAAAAATTAATAATTGAAATAAAATAAAACAGACCCAAACAACAACAGTTATAATGGAAAGGAGGGAGAAGGGGAGAGGAATGAAATCCAAAGGGAAGGGAGAAAAGAGAACAAGTGATGCACAATAGAGTTGCTCACCACCTGCTGACCAGTGCCCAGCCAGTCCCTGAGCAGTGACTGGCCAGCCCCAGCCAACCTCCCCTGCCAGTTTATACACTCTGCATGACGTCCCATGGTATGGAACATCCCTTTGGCTAGTTCAGGTCACCTGTCCTGGCTGTGGGGGGG
>JAVJGI010000062.1:30802841-30834947 GCA_035590275.1 Ibycter americanus | reverse complement strand
TCCAGCCTTCTTGCTGGCAAGGCCTGAGAAACTGAGAAGTCGTTGACTTAGTATAAAAAATACCCAGCAACAACCAAAGCCATCAGTGTCCTGCCAACACTGTTCCCACACCAATTCCAAACCACAGCACTGCACCAGCTACCAAGAAGAAAATTAACTCTAACCCAGCTGAAACCAGGATATCACCTTAGTGTTAATTTGTTAGAGAGATTTTTAAATAAGACCAAAATTACTAAAGCAGAAGTATTTGAGCACTGGTTTTGATTGCAGAATAGAAGCAGTGTACCCCAGGGGTCAGAACTGGGTTCAATACTGTTTAAGATCTTCATTGACAATCTGGATAATAGGGCAGAGTGTACCTTCAGCAAGTTTGCAGGTGACAGAAAACTGGGAGGAGTGGCTGGTATGCCAGGAGGTCATGCTGCCATTCAGAGGGACCTCAACAGGCTGGAAAAATGGGCTGACAGGAGCCTGATGAAGTTCAGAAAGGGAAAGTGCAAAGTCCTCCTTCTGGGGAAGAAGAGCCTCATGCACCAGTTCATGCTGGTGGCCACCCAGATGGAAGGTCCACTCAGCTCTCCAGAAGAAGGCTTGGGGTTTTGCTGGACACCAATTTCAACAGGAGCCAGCACTGCATCCTAGCAAAAAGGACTGATGGTATCCTGGGCTGCATTAGGAAGAGTGCTGCCAGCAGGAGGAGGGAGGTGATCCTTCCTCTCTTACTCAGCCCTGGTGAGGGCACACCTGTAGTACTGTGTCCAGTTCTGGGCTCCCCAGTACAAGACATACCGGAAAGTGTTCAATGAAGGGCCACAGAATGATTAAGGGACTGGAGCACCTCACATATGAGGAGAGGCTGAGAGAACTGCGACTGTTTAGCCTGGAGAAGAGAAGGTGCCTAGGGGATCTCATCAATGTCTATAAATACTTGAAGGGAGGGAGTGAAGAAGACAGAGCCAGGGTCTTTTCAGTGGCCTGCAGTGACAGGACCAGAGGCAATGGACACAAACTGAAACACAGGAGATTCCATCTGAACATCATGAAACACTCTTCTACTGTGAAGGTGACTGAGCACTGGCTCAGGTCGCCCAGAGGCGTGGTGGTCTCCCATCTTGGAGATACTGAAATATCATCTGGACATAGTCCTGGGTAACTAGTTCTAGGTAGCTCTGCTTGAGATGGGGGGTTGGACTAGATGACCTCCAGAGGTCCCTTCAGCCTCAATCATTCTATGATATGGTGAAGCATCAGAAAGTATCTTCTCCTGTGGAAGAAACAGGGGATTTTGCGGAAGCAGGGGTGGAAGCGTCACCATTTAGCACTAATGAAATGGAAGTTCTGAGGTCTTATGTGCGAAGCTTGCTGGCTGCAGCTCAATAGATGGAACAACCTCCTTTTTTTGTTGCTTCCTTAACAAAATAATATGAAAAAGCAGGAAGCAGTACATATTTAACACAGAAGGAAACACTGTTGTTTTGTTCTTTTGCTGATTCTTGGAATCAGCATTTCCAATTTTGTGTCTTGAACTGTGCTAGGTAGCAATATTTACCCAGTAAAACTCTCCTGGAGAAGAAAACTATATTCATATCCAAACCTGGTACACCATCAGACAGAATTTATGTCAGAACAGCAATGTGTTCCCACTTCTGGACTCTTTGACAGCATAGCATCCCTATTTCCTCTTAATGAAAAAACAAGAGGAAAGGAAGAGAAAGAACAGAAATAGATTTGTGGAAGAAATAGGTCAGGTGACTTAGCCCATACACATACCAAATACAAGTACTACTCCTAATAGCACTTGTTTCTTACAGCAGCACAGGCTGCATATGTAGGATCTTTGAAGAAGCATATGACCTTATTGTTGGTCAAAAG
Source organism: Ibycter americanus (assembly GCA_035590275.1). Taxonomy (NCBI): domain Eukaryota; kingdom Metazoa; phylum Chordata; class Aves; order Falconiformes; family Falconidae; genus Ibycter; species Ibycter americanus. The sequence continues at coordinate 30,833,075 of JAVJGI010000062.1, read as the reverse complement.
GCATTAGCTATAATGATGGAGCATATTGCATGATTACACAGCCTTCTTCACCTTATCAGAGTGAAGAGAAATATTCCTATGCAAGAACCAGTTGCTTAATCATGACCAAGCACTTAACAATATTGACATGTCTGCAGTGAAATAATTTAGACCATGGAAAGCTGACACTTTTGTAGGAGCTCAGCCAGTCTATTTAAAAAAAAAAAATAATTATTTATGGGACTATCATCTTATAATTACCTTTGTTTCAAATCTTAGGTTTCAAACTAAGTCAGTATCAGAACTCAAGTTTTACAGATCATGTGGGAGGACAGAACACTTACAAACCATGATACATGTGGTTAATAAATATTCAGAGACTTCTGTTTTTAATCTGCTAAGAAGGAAAAGTAACGAGAGTGATATGTTTTTGTATATAAATAGACTTCCTTAGGAAAGAACTGATGTAAAATTAAAAAAAAAAAAAATATCCAGAAGAAACAGAGAACCAGAGTCAATTTCACAGTTCAAAACCTCTTTCCAGGTTTCTTCTTGTGCAAAATTTGCTCCTTGTTGAAGGTAAACTCTGCTTTTTTCTAATTTTCTTTGCTTTAAGTCATATCTAATACTAGTTTACATATTGTGCATGCTTGTTTAGCTTTTTATGAGTAGCTTCAAACATTAATCAAGAAGAATTTAGAATGTTTTTTCTGTTGACAAATTTGGGTGAATTCCTTTAACTGAAGGAGTTTCCTAATTTTCTTGAGGCGTATGTATTCTGAACAGGCTTTGTTGTAAAGGAATTAGGTAACAGAAGTGTAGTAGCAAACACAAGAAAACACAAGAAAATTATGACCTGCTTAGGAATGTTCAATGAGTTGAAAAAGAGAGAAAATAAAAACAGATGATAAACTAACAGTTGTGAGTGATTCGAATCTCAGCACTATTAATAACAACAAATACAATATGTGGTTACCATCCTCAAATAGGGCTCTGCAGAATAAGCTATTAAACTAGAAATGTGTCCTGTTAACAATGATGCATTCCAAGGCTTTTCTTATGCTTTTCTCCCTTCATTTTACCTGGTTATTTAATCCCTTGGTCTATAGAGATTCCGAAATTGTTCTTCTGCAGGGTATTAATTCAAAACTAGATTAGCAGAGACTAAAGCAGTATAGTTTCACAGCTGCTGCAACAGTATAGAGCAAAAGTATGAATGAAATAGATTGCTGTGGGTTTAAGAGAATACATGACATTTGGACAGTAAGACCTAAATTAATTTCATTGAGTAGCATCAACTGCTAGCCAAGAGTCTGGGTGCTCTCTGTATTCAGTAAGGAAAAAGGTGTCACAAAAGCTGGATTCCTCCCACCTGTCAGAAATGACCAAATACCAAATACAGCATGAATAATATTCTTTCAATTAAAAACAAAGCTGTTTTCTGTTTACTTGCAAAGCATGCATATGAAGTCTTACTTCCTGAACAACAGAGAAGTAACATATTCTAATCCAGCCATTTTTCCTAACTGAGCCAAAATTTTAATAAAATTTTAAAATGCCCTTCACAAAATGCTTGAAAAATTAAGCTTGTTACTCAGTCTCTGACTAAACTTTGCAAGAGTAATCCTTTAGGATTTGTTCTTTTTGATCCTCTTTATACCATGTTTTAAAATAAAAATAGTAAAATGTTTCTTGAAGATCTGCACTTGAAGACCGTATTCCATGACACTGAGTAATACAGAATCACAGAATAATTCAGTTTGGAAGGGATCTCTGGAGACCATCCAGTTCAATCCCCACTCAAACCATAGACCTACTAGATCAGTAGTAGATACTGTTCTCCAGCTGGGTTTTGGAAATCTCCAGTGATGGACATTCCTCAGCCTCTCTGGGAAATCTGCTCCAGTGTTTGACTTCCTTTGCTATGAATGTTGGTTTTCACTACATCTAATCAGAATTTCTTCTACTGCATATTGTGCTTGTTGCCTCTTACCTTTTCAATGCACCTCAGGGAAGAGTCCAGCTCTGTTGTCTCTACAACCTCTCACTGGGTAACTGAAGGCAAGCAATAAGATCCTCCTCTCCCAGTCTTCTATTTAAGACTAGTTAAATTCAACTCTCTCAGCCACACATTATGTGCTCCAGGCCCCCATTCACCTTGGTAACTCCACTGATCTCACCCCAGTTTCTCAACCTCTGTCTTTACTGGGGAACCTGAACCTAGACACAGCTCTCCAGATGTGGTCTCATAAATGCTGATCAGGGGGGAAATATCATTTCTCTTCTAACCCTGCTCACTAAACTCTTGCTAAGTCTGAGGCTGGCCTTCTTCACCCCAAAGGGACATTTCCAAATGCTGTTCACCTTGTCCAGCTGGACAAAGCTGCAAAGCTGCTTTGTATTTGGTTTGTGCTTGGCCCGTGCAGAAGCTTGGGACTGTTCCATCCCTGGAATTGAATTTCACATTTGTCTTTGCTGAAATTTAGATTACTCTCAAACTCTTCCTACAGACTGTCAGGGTCCAGTTAAATAGTGACCATTTCTTCCACCATGTCCAACAGGTCTCAAGTTTTACCGTTCACAAATTTTCTGTGGGTACATTTCATCACCTTGTTCATCTCATTAACAAAGGCACTAAATCTTACTACCAGCTTATCAGCTCCTGAGGAATTCTGTTCGTTGCTGGTCACTAGAGACTTTGCACTGCACTGCAACAACCAGTGGTCCATCTATCATATAGTCCACCTATCCAAACCATACTGCACCATTAAGTCAAAGTAAACAGCATCCTCTGTTTTCTCTTCATTCACAAAGCCAGTCATCTTGTCACAGAAGGCTATTCGTTTGGTCAGATGTGGTTTGCCTATGGTAAATCCATGCGAGATATTCCCAGTCGCCTTCTTGTTTTTCATCATTGGTACTCACTCTGTTCTCTCTTCCTCATTATGTAGGTCAACTATCACGTATATGTTCAGCCAATAAGCAGACATTTCTAAACTGTTCCCCAAAATTTCACTATTGTATTCGTTTTGCAGCCTCATGGGATAAAGACAATTCATCAGTTTCGGTTAATCCCTTATACTTGTTTTCAAAATATCTTTATGCATATCATTAAAAAAAATAATAAATCCACAAGACCCTACCTAACTGAGTGGATAATTTGAATAACAATCAAAAAATGTGAGAAAAAGACTCACTTTATATGAGTCCAAAATAATCCTTTGGATCCATAATCAATTTTTATCCAAATTGCATTTGCATTTCCCATAATAAAAATGAGGCAAATTTGATTAATAAGAAAGACACTTTAGAAACCCAGAGATATTACTGAGAATAAGTTTAAGTACTCTCCATGCAGATTTACTGATAAACTGTGCACAAGGCAGAGAACAACCCATTAAATAGTTAGGTTTAAATTAAATTTGGCTCAGCTACTTCATTCACATTTTTCTGTGCACAGTGAATGAGGCAGTACTCTTGTGAAAATAAATACACAATAATGCAATTAAATACATCATAGTAAATATACATTAGGATAAGAATATGGTCAGGCATGTATAACCGATGTTCCTTGACATTGTCACCTTGTTACTTGTCACACACGGTAAACTGAAGCATTCAAATACCATAGCTATCTTCCTATTCATGATTCTTTCTCTCATTTCTGCATTTTCTATAGTTCTTGTTCCTGCAACTGGATTCATAAATAGACGTCTGTACCTTGCAGGGCCGTATTCACCAAGACTATAAAACAGATTCAGAAAGTAAAAGGACAATACGGAACATTCAGTAATTCTGTCTGACCTCTTCTATACATTACAGGCTGTAGAATTTGCCTTTATTGTCTAGAGCATATCTTTTGGCAATACATCCAGTTCTCAGGGCATCAAAGTATGTGCGAATCTAACACTTTCTTGGTATTTTATTGCAATTATTTATTATTCTTGTTTTTGAAAAATTTTCCCTTACCTTATATTTAAACATACTCCATTTAAGCTTCCAGTACTTATTTCCTCTTTCTTCATAGATTTTATAGCCCTTGATATCCAGTGTTCCTTCTGTGTGAGGATATCTATATACTGTTATGAAGTTACCTCTCAGTTTTTTGATAAGCTTCGTCAGTAGAGGTCATCATGAGGCTCACCATAGCAGGTTTATCCCTCAAAGTTCTTTTTGCATCTTTTACAGTTTTTAACATCCTGACATTTCTTTTAGAAAGTGGAAAGCAGGATGTTCAAGTCTTTATATTGTGGCACAAAAAATTTCAGAATTTTTGGTACACAATAACATTCAATATGCGCTTTTTTGTTGATTATCATATTGTTATTCCATTTCTTTTAAACAACTTTTGTAATTTGCTTTACTGAAGACCATTTGATTTATAACATAATTAATAAACAGATATTTCCGTATCTACGCTTGTTACTGAATATGAGTTTGCTAGTTGAGTCACACTGCATCTCGCTAATTATTTCTAGATTTGTGTTAATTTATAGCAAAGATGTAAGTTGAGGAGATATCCATACTGACGTTAATTTTACTCCTTAAGAAGGTTTTAACGTAATCTACTCCTAACCCGGGAATAAATATATCCTGGATACTCCTCAGAATGCTTATTTAACTTCTATTAAAGGAAACAAAATAGTAATATTTGCTGATGTGTTATTTCCACCAGATGCAGTGGGAATAGTTCCTTCAAAGCAAATGAAGAGTTACTAGAAGCAGCAGAAAAGAATTCAACAGATGGATAAAGTAGTTTCTCTTATTCTTCTATTTTAGGGTCTGTGGGTTAGGATTTGTTAACTCACTGGAGTGTAGAACACATCTCTGTAGGTAACTGTTATTAGAGTGCTTTGTCACTGAGGCGTAAGAGCTGACATTGCAAGGCATTATCCTTGTGATGTTTTCATATATATAGTCCATTGGTAACATTTCCATTTGTACTACTGACAGACTTAATTGTTCTTCTACAAAGACAGCATCATACAGTATGTTATTTGTGTTTTTCCTAAATAGTAGTGAAATGGAGGAGCAAAAGCCTTCAGGGAACATATAGGGAAAAGTTAAACTGGGAAGAATAAAAAGAAACTTTGAAAATTGAAAACTAAAATTGCAACTTTACCATCAGGAAAAAGTGTATTTTTTATGCACCATTTGTTAGGTAGATATACATTGTATATTGCTACCTACCAGAAAACATCAGTGAAAAGACGCAACAACAGCAGTGAGAGGTCATTAGATCCCTAACAGAGGTGGAGCTGGAGGGATTAAATCCACGAAAAATAAACCACAGGCTTGAGAGTTCCCCAGTGAAAGGTGTGGGGCTCTGACTCAGAACCCAGCCCCATGGGGGTCCGGCTGCCCATGCCCCAGGCTGGAGATGCAGAGTGCTGCTGCACAGCTGAGGCCAGGACGAAGTGGGAGGAGCTGTGTGAACCAGGGTGGTGAGATGCCCACCAGGGCCATCCTCCAGCTGGGGGCTTCTGTGTTACAGCTCTGGCCCTCACCCCTGCATCTGGGCATGTCCTTCATTCACCCATGGCCAGAGCCTCCCAGCTGGATCCGATGGTAACTCCAGTTCTGGGGCTGACATTCGCCAAGTGTCTGCAGATTGGCAGCAAGAATGGCTGGGGAAGGGAGCTCACGGGGGGAAACAGGGAGGCAAGGAGTGGGTTTCATCTGACAATATCAGTCTCTAGTATTAAGGCTGACATTTGAGTTACTCACCCAACAATTCCTTAAAATGCAGTGGGTAAAAAATAGGCACACTTGCGAGATTCATCCTATCCAAGAAGAGACTCCAAAACACAATTCAGATGAATGGTAGTCTGAAAAGGTTTAACCAAATCCTGAGCTGCATCAAAAGAAACGTGAGCAGCAGGTTGAAGAGGAGATTCTCCCTCTCTACTCCGCTCTTATGGGATCCCACCTGGAGCATTGCATTCAGCTCTGGGGCCCTCAACATAAGAAGGACATGGACCTGCTGGACCAAGTCCAGAGGAGGGTTATGAAGATGATCAGAGGGCTGGAGCACTCCTCCTATGAAGACAGGCTGAGAGAGTTGGGGTTGTTCAGCCTGGGGAAGAAAAGGCTGCGGGGAGACCTTATTGCAGCCCTTTAGTACTTAGAAGGGGCTTATAAGAAAGATGGGGACAGACTTTTTACAAGGGCATGTAGTGATTGGACAAGGGGTAGTAGTTTTAAACTGAAAGTGGGTGTATTTAGATTAGATATTAAGAAGAAATTCTTTACTGTGAGGGCGGTGAGGCACTGGAACAGGTTGCCCAGAGAAGCTGTGGATGCCCCATCCCTGGAAGAGTTCAAGGCCAGGCTGGATGGGGCTCTGAGAACCTGGTCTAGTGGAAGATGTCCCTGCCCATGGCAGGGGAGCTAGAAATAGATGATCTTTAAGGTCCTTTCCAACCCAAACCATTCTATGATTCTGTGATTTGTCTCTGGGGACAACTAGAACACAGATGAGCAGAAAGCTCAGGAAAATGAAAACAGTCCAGATTGTCCAAATGTCAGCTAGCACCGATATAGGACCTTGTGAGAAGCCTAGAACAGAAAAGATAAATTTTAGACTGAGGTATTGACAGAGCAAGACAGGAAGCTGTGCATAGGAAACTAATTTTCATTTGATTATTTCTATGATCAAGAAAAAGAACTTCTTCTGTTCTTCTAAGTAGTAGAATTACATGAGACTCTTCATTGTACTACATCATCAGTAACTGGCATAACCTAATGGACAAAAAATTTTGGGCAAGCAAGTCAAAATGGATGATACAATATACTAAGGTCAGTGAAAATATTTTCTAGAACTTAGGTAATACATAACAGAAACACTTTCTTTTAAAAACAGTTATGTGAAATACTTCACAGGAAGCTTTATTTAGTATGGGTTATTGCAGCAATGTTTATTGTTGTTTGAATGTGGTGCTGCAATTTAGCAGAAAATGAAGGATGTGATAATCAAATCTTAAATTACTATCTATATGAACCTCTGAGAAGAAATTTCCTTAAAAAATACAAATGATAAAAATCGGTTATGGCCATTTCTTCTGAGTTTATAAGGTGTTTGGTTTCAGTTGACCTAAAAATATACCCAAATTGACTTAAGCTTGATATGTTCGCCCTCAGTTCAGAAGCCTAAAGAGCAAGGCAAATGAAAGTCATTATCTTGATTTTATTCATGTCTTAGACAAAAATTCCATTGAGGTCAGTAAGGGAATTTTATAAAAGACATAAAAATGAGATGAAAATATATTTTATTGCTTGGCAGCTTGTGTAATAAAAAGGAAGCAATAAAAGGGAAGAAAAGATGATTAAAATAAAATGACTATAAAGTAGCTTTTGGTATAAGTAGTACATATAGGTGCCTATAATTCAAGTAATAATGAAGAGAATCCCATCTCTTGTAAAGTGCAGTGACCAAGTATTGTTTAGTAGGCAAGCCAATCACCTTATTGAGCACGACAGACCCTCTTCTTTTCATTTACTTATTGTTGATTACATCCATGAAGTGATTTAGAGTATTACAAATTGAGTCATTATTCTGGAGTTAAACTTGAAGAGTTTGGGGTGGGTTTTTTGGTTTGTGGCTTTTTTTTTTTATTTGGCTTTTTTTTTCTTTTCAGTAGGGTTCCTTTTATAGTCTGAAGTATCTGAAGTAATCTATGCAGCCTGAAGCCTTAGTCCTTTCTGATGAAAATGATCATAGAAATGTTATACAGTAGAAAACCTTGATGAGGCTGTAAGGTATGCAAGTACTGTACTGTACTGCAGTTTCCATGTTAAATCGTCCTGTATTATAAGACTGAACGTTTGCAGAGCCTTGTTGGATCACAGGAACTTTGTACTTCTGGAATGTGATTCTGAAGTTTAAAAAGAGAGTGGCTGCACAGTGGTTTAAATTTATTTTTTTTTTTGAAGCCTGATCTCCACTCATATTTCTCACTTAGAACTTTGAATTCATTTAAAAAGTTTCATGAAAAAGCAAAAAAGAAAAAAAATTGTTCTTCTAGACACTACAGGATATAAATTTGAAGTTTTTCTTCTTTTAAACTCTTTGTACTCAATAAAAATTCCCAGGGAAGTAAGGATTTTCAAATTTATATAATCATAGAATCATTTCAGTTAGAAAAGACTTTTAAGAGTCCAACCATTAACCTAGCACTGGCAAGTCCACCACTAAACCATGTCCCTAAGCACCACATCTACAGGTCTTTTAAATACTTCCAGGGACAGTGATTCATCCACTTCCCTGGGCAGCCTGTTCCAATGTTTGATAACACTTTTAATGAAGAAATTTTCCCTAATATCCAATTTAAACCTCCCCTGGTGCAATTTGAGGATGCTTCCTCTTGTCCTATCATTTGTTACTTGGGAAAAGAGACTGACACCCTCCTCACTACAATCTCCTTTTAGATAGTTGTAGAGAGCGATAAGGTCTCCCCTGAGTCTCCTCCTCTCCAGGCTAAACAACCCCAGTTCCCTCAGCTGCTCCTCGTAAGACTTGTGCTCCAGACCCTTCACCAGCCCTGCTGCCCTTCTCTGGACACGCTCCAGCACCTCCAGTCAGGGGCCCAAAGCTGAACACAGGATTCAAGGTGCAGCCTCACCAGTGCCCAGTACAGGGGGACGATCACTTCCCTAGTCCTGCTGGCCACACTGTTTCTGACACAAGCCAGGATGCTGTTGGCCTTCTTGGCCACCTGGGCACACTGCTGGCTCATGTCCAGCCGGCCATCAACCAGCACCCCCAGGTCCTTTTCTGCCAGGCAGCTTTCCAGCCTCTCTTCCCCAAACCTGTAGTGTTGAATGGGGTTGTTGTCACCCATGTGCAGGACCCAGCACTTGGCCTTGTTGAACCTCATAACACCCATTTGGCCTCATCCCATCAATCCAGCCCGTCCAGATCCCTCCGCAGAGCTTTCCTACCCTAAAGCAGATCAACAGTCCTGCCCAGCTTGGTATCATCTGCAAACTTACTGAGGGTACACTCAATCCCCTCAACCAGATCACTGATAAAGATATCAAACAGGACTGGCCCAAACACTAAGAGTTGGAGAACACCGCTTGTGACTGGACGCCAGCAGGATGTAACTCCATTCATTACCACTCTTTGGGCTCAGCATCCAGCCAGCTTTTTACCCAGGGTAGAGCACACCCATCCAAGCCATAAGCAGCCAGGAGGATGCTGTGGGAGACAGGGTGAAAGGCTTTACTAAGGTCTAGGTAGACAACATCCTCCTCTGCTAAGCTGGTCACCTTGTCATACGGGGAGATCAGGTTTGTCCAGCAGGACCTGCCTTTCATAAACCCATGCTGGCTGGGCCTGATCACCTGGTTGTCCTGTATGGGTATCAGTGCAGTGCTTTATACAATGAAATTATGATCTTGTAACAATCACTATGCTGAAATGTTGAAACCATTGGTGTTTTATTATTTTTGTTATATGCAAATGATGAAATTTTGCTGACAAAGATTGTTGTCTTCTAATTTTGGTCATATAAAGTTTAAAAACTCTGACTGAGCTTCCTGTGTAGCAATTGTAGATAAAGAGGTACTTCCAGAAGGGAGTTAATCTCATGTGCCTTATATATGCCTTATATCTTTCTTTTATATTTACATTAATTACCTTTAGGAAAGTACTATCTAAGTCTTAGAGATCAAACTTTAATATGCCTTAACAGTAGCAAATGAATCCTACTTGCTGATTCTTTGGATTCTCACAATATTTACCTTTATCCTCTGCCATCTCTTCTTTTTCTTGTACATCTTTCCAAGATGGTAATATAAATCAAATAATCAAGTTTTGTTTCAGAAGAGTAGCTATATTTTCTGATGATATAATCTGCACAGTCATTGCACGTGCTAAAGAATTTCAGACATCTTAATCATTGGAACAAACTGCCTACTGGAATGGTGAATTGAAGTCTTCATAATCAGAAAGCTTCACAGCGCACCACGTTTGGTCAAATTTTGGGGCAGAGTACAGGTATAAATGGATGGAGGGCTATTGCATGGGATGTCAGACTACGCGACTAATTTTTCCTTTCAGCTTTAAAATTATGAATCTTTCTTCACTTCTTTTCACTTCCTCCTTGATACTGAGACTACTAGACTGTGAAATATTCTTCCATCATTTTAAATCCTACTTCATTTTAAATCCTACTTCATTTTAGATCTCCTTTATGAGAGACAGCAAAGAAATGTAAAAGATGCAAGATTTTAAAGATTTTTTTTTAACAGCTTGCTGTTGAAACAAACCAGTAGAAGTCCCTCATACTGTTTCTGCAAAAGCCTCAAGTGAGATTTATTTCATCTAATTTTTGTGCTTTCTTTAAGTGACTTAACCTAAACTACTCGTTCCTGACAATGTTACCAGTTTTAAAAATGATAACTGGTCTAAGCTAGCTCTTCGGAATACTTCTGTCAGTAAACTTGAGGTCTCTTCTGAAGGTGATGTCTCTTGATAACTAGCTAAAATATGTGTCATATCATTCTACCTTTGTCTTCTATTTTTTATTCTAAATGGAGCAAGACCAGGCAAGCAGCTATTCTAAATAATCACTATTATTTTTAAACCCTTGCACATAACTCTCTGATCATGTCAAAATGATTGGTTTTCACTTGTTTTACAACAACCATATGCTAGTTATCATGCATTATGATTTCAATTAAAAATGTGTAAAATTGTAAAATGTCTTATGCAGCAAAACAAATTTGTTTTGATAATATTTTGATTGGGTGACTTGAGGGTTGTGTTTTCTAGTGAACTGAATGAAGAACTCATCTAAGGATTCATCTCTGTGGTGCAGAATTTCAGTGACTTTCCTTTAAGGGAGGCTACGAGGCACCCACCATGCTGCTCTGCCTCTTTCCCTCCTCAGCAGGGCAGGGGGGGAAAATAAGATGAAAAAAAGCTCATGGGTTGAGACAAACACAGGGAAATCTCTCACCAGTTACCACCACATGCTCGTGTGTGGGCTTCTTTCCATGGGTTGAGTCAAATAGGGACTATCCCACGCAACACAGAAGGGGGACAGCCCAAGATGTATCTCAGAACAGGATAAGGGAAGAAGTAGGAAATGAGGAACAAAGTATTGTGACTGATTCTTAGAAAAATCAAAGGGGTAATCTTTAAACGGACTGTTTACAAGAAGCTAGATAATATTGAGCTGATTATGAAAACCAGACAGCATGGATGTATGTAGATGTAGACTATCATGTCAAATCAGCTTAATTTCTTGCCCTCAGAGAACACCTGACCTAGTGGAAAAGGGAAACAGTAAAGGTAATTAATGCATCTTGACTCTAAAAGGCTTTTCGACACAATTTCAGCAGGCATTGTTATAAGTAAACAAAAATGTAATGGAATTAATGAAATCACCCACTAGTTGAAAACCTCTTCTTTAAAATCTGGCACTTTCTTCCACTCTGAAATGATGTTTTGAATCCAGAAAAGTCCAGGATTAAATAAGGAGTGTAACAAACAGACATATGTGAGGGGAAAAAAAGAGTGAAAATACAGGGCAGGAAACAACTGGCTAGGCCGGAGTATGGCAGGGTCCCCTCCCTGAGACCCCACAAAAAAACCCACACCAAGAAAACAAACTGTCTACTACATTGCAACATGTAAATAAAATCACTTTTCAAAAAATAAAATCTCATTCTGGGATGTGAATGTTATCCATTAGGTAGAGGAATTATTCTTCTCTGTTTGGTTTAGTGAGTCTTTAACTGAAGTATATAAGGAGTTCTCACTTTTAAAAAATAGTGTAGAGTAATTGGTGAAAGAATAACAGAACAACAATAATGATAAGAAGTTGAGAAAACAGTCTACAGTAGGAGGTAAGGAAATGGTTTTGTTCAGGCTAGAAAGGAAAAGACTATTGATATATTAGTGTTTCAGTTTTAAAATTATTTTTATGAAGATTTGAAGTCTAGAATTTCATTTTCAACAAATATTTATATTGATTATTAGAAAAATCCTACTTACTACAGGAGCAACTAAACCCTGAAATGATACACAATAGGCTGGTTGGAATATCTTCCCATACTTATTTCTGAATGAAAGATTAAATATACACCTGTCAGGATGGTTATGAGGTTTGGACAACACTGACTTCCATGAACTCTGGATATTTCCTCCTTCTGGTATTCCCTTCTTTGGGTATTTCTATGATTTTATAATTCTGTAATTGTATAGCTCCTCAGTGACATCTTTTTGTAGAAAGGTATGGTTTGGTCTCCAGTCACTGCAGCAAGTGCAGCCATGGGGCCTTACTTCCCTAAAGGTGAATCAAATTATGTGAGAAGAACATGTTAGAAACCTGAAAACTGTTATGATACACAGAGGAGAAATAGCTTTTGAGAAAATAGTTACAGAAGTAAGTTAAAACCAAATCAGATCCATAATAACACTTCATTAGCAGACCAGAGAGAACTACCAAGAGATTATTCATAATGAAAAGCTAAATTACATGCACCACTGGATTCAAAACAATCTACCTCAAAAAAAAAAAAAAAAAGAGAAAAAACTGGTATTTTCCATTATAAAATACAAAAATGCTACAGATAACAGGTAAAAAATAAATAGCTGGGAAAAATAGAACTTTTTAAAGAAGCAGTAGCTTTTATAAAAAAAACTTCATCTCATTTTCATTAAGTTCTAGTAAGTTCACGGGTCTAACTTTTGACAAATGCTCTCTATCACACTAATGTTTTATCAATTAAGCTGTGTATTCTGGGAGCCTGGAAATTGTTTCTAATGATGTGAGGCATCAGTGTCTCTTCACTCACAATAAAAGTAGCTTTTATTGGCCTTTGCTAATACCAGTGAGATCTCTTTTAGTTAAAGGAAGGAAAAACATTCAATGAAAGTTATTGCAATAAAAGCCTGAAAAGCAGACTTTTGTGGTTCCTAACCTTTTAATTGCACGTACACAATCTGATGCCATTTTTCTAAGTTTTGTTTCATATACTATGATTTTAAAACTAAATTTTAAATTTTCTTAATTTATGTACTTTTATTCACAAATTTTTAATGTCAATACATACATGTAGGAATACCAATTAGATTTAACTAAACAATAATTAGATATTTTCTTATTTCCCCCAACAAGGCAGACATGCAAAATCTTAAAATGTTATACTTTAACACAGTGTGAAAAACAAACAGTAATGATTTTTGTTAAATCAGTAGTGGCAAGCTAGAGAAATTGGCAGAAACCTCCACTCAATCCAGCCCAATTGGTTCAAGCCCAGGCAAACCCAACAGTCTTGGAGGAGTTTCTATATTATAACTGACTTCCACTGACCTCTCTGAACTAAACTTTTCTAGTTCTGGTCTAGTCTAATATGCAAGTTTTCTTTTCATATTATAAAGGCAAAAACGAGGGTTAGTTGTTGTTTAGAAGTGGCAAAAAATTATTTTCCAATAAATTAGATGAAAGATAGTGATAGTGTTGGTACCATATAAGATGATATTCCCACTTAGTGTTCTGGTTTGCAATCTCATTACTTAGTCCTTTAATACAGGTGACTGCAATGCAGTTGAGGTTTACTTTAAATAAGCTTGGTGAGGGGGGTGGGGTAGAGTGGGGTGAGGTGTGCGTGGGGTGGGTGGCAGGGAGGGCTAAAGTGTCTGGGAATAATTGCAAGAAAATGATTGCTTAAACTTACAAAGTGAGATGAGTGAATTATAATCGAGATGAGGTTCCTCAAAACAAACTTCCAAAGGAATTACTGGGAGAATTTAGGTCTCTTTTACATTTTATTTAGAATTTCTGCTATATAACACATATAATACAACACAAGAATTTTAAAACGTAGGCAAAGATTTCTTTCAGAAACACAGACTTCCTTTTCACTCCTTCCCAAAATCATTAGTCCAAGATTTTGACTGTGTCCATGGTTCCTGCTATTGTTCCTAATTGATAGATTATTTGATGTTTGAAAAGATGGAAAAAATGAAGCTAAATGACTACAATGATGTCTATACCTGCAAGCCAGAGCCATTAGGAAAAAATAAACTCCAAACCCCACCCTTAAGGTTTATTCCTTGTCAGTCATATCTTTGCATTAGCTAGAATGTGCACTCTCCCCTTAATAAGTTACTTTTATAAGTGCAGGTACTGTAACTTGCAGGGCTCGGTTTGGATGTCACTGTGAGTTTTAGTTCCACTTTCCCTAAATATAAGCCTTGAGACACAGACTGATGGAGTCAAGTAATTTTTTCATGTAGGTAAGATGAGACAACCAAGCTGGGTCTCCTAATGGGAATTGCAAAATACCTCTACTAAAACAGTTAAGGAAAGATGATCACTACTTTAATTTTGTTAGGCCCAAATAATAATTGCTTTGCACTATAATAATATCATGTTTAAACATACTATTTATTAGGAAGAGACCCTGTTCCAGATTTAATGATAGATAATAAACTGCAGTTAGATTGTTTAAAACTGCAATAAACCTTTTATGGAATGTAAATAGTACTATATACCTGCTCAAAATAGCTAGCTAATCCCAAACTGGACCTTTAATTTAATTTCCTAAGCGAATAGGGCTTACATAATAGCTTTGTCTTTTTGTCCATCAGTTTCTCTTTATATCTGTCCATTTCCTTTAACAACTTTTGATCTCACTGGGCATTTTCAATCAGATTTGACAGGTGGGTTAAGGTCTCAAGGATACTAAATTTCTATGAAAAATTAAGTTTCATGAAGTATGGTTGATGGCTGGGAGACAGGATGCAAATTAACACCTTCACCAAGAAAATAAGACAGATGCAACAGTTATCTGGGTTTTTTTGACCTGCCAATCAGTCTATCATCATATTAATTCCTCCTAAGCAGCTGCAAGTCTTCCTACCTTTGGCTTCAGGTAAGCAGAGGTGAAAGAACTGAAGGGGACAAAGGGAAGGTAAGAAACTGGCGAGGAAAATGGTGATGCTTGTATATTATTTCTCAAAGAATTTTTTAAAGAAAGAAGATGGAAAGACATCAGGAACACAAAAACTGTAGAAGATACATTAAGGAACCAGGGTTCTTTGCAGAGGGCAAATAGCAGATCCCTGGAAAAAAGTTTTGTTTTGGTTTTTTTCACTCTACATACATAACTCATAATGGTTATTTTTCTTTTGTAGTGTAGAATACATACACTGTCATTTGACTTTGACTGTACCAAAATGTTTATATGTAGTTATATTTGTGAAACCTCCACAGGATATGCAAAGGGGTACATATTTTTCACATAAGGGGGTACATATTTTTCACAAAGAATGTGCACTGCCCAATTTTGATTACTACACAAGTACTTTTTTAAAAAAAAAAAAAAGGAAGATACGCCTCCTGAAGTGTAGGCAGCAGAGAATACTAATAAGATCTTACCAAGCCTTTCTTATTTGAGTATGTAAGTGCAAACAATTAGAAAAACGCTGGGGGAAAAAAAGATGGATAGAAGCATGAAGACATTATTTTAAGACTTTTTTAAAATTATTATTTTTGTTTCAAATCATTACATTGTTGGGGTATTTTGTTCTCTTTGAAAGTATAGTCTTTATTCAGTATTATGTACTTTTTTTGACAATATAAGACCATTATTATAATGTAAGACTATTCCCACTGTGTATAGATAATTCCAGTTTAACACCTGAAAACTCATAAACTTTTAGATAATTTAATCTATAACAGAATGAGCATTGCTTCCTTCAATAACTGGTTGATTCACTGATGGTGGAACAACTAGTTTCAGATGGGGCTTGACACTGCTAGCTTCTCTGATCACTGGTGATCAAAGCCTGAACAATTCTCACAGCACTTTTTGAACCCAACTGGAATCCTCTCACATTTAACAGAAATTCTACCTGAATACATCACTAACCAAGAAAATTGCACATTGATTCAATGCAGAATATTTGTTTGGGTGGTTTTCAATTCCAGTGAAGTGCTGTTTGAGTATGACACACACATTTGAAGATGATATACACTGCACACAGAACATATACAGGTGATACACAATGCACTACAGAACCAGCCTCACTTCAATGCCAAAGCTGTTTAGGTTTGTACTAGTTTGTACTAGTATAACCTAGCTATACTTTCTCTTTCCTTCTGTCCTTATAGTAAAATCAAGTGTTCTAACAATTAGACAAGTAGTAAAAAAGAAAGAGGGTAAACTGTCATTTTTCTTTAAGAGTGTGTGTGTGTGTATATATATATATATTTATATTTTACCTCTCCACTCTACTGTCTTTTCTTACTGATTTTGTTCTTCATTTTGGTTTATAACCTACTGACAAATTTAGGACTTTGCAACAGTTCAGAGGCAATCAACAGAACAGAAACATTAGAAAAGTTCAATTAAAATGGTATAAATATTCTTAATCCTTAATGTTCAAAAGTAAAGAGTCAGATCCACACACTAATGGGACAATTAAAAAAAAAAAGAAAAAAAAGGAGGTTTTTGATTACACATTTATAGGATTACATTATGTCAAATTTAAGATGTTCACTGAATTCATGAAAGCTATTACTTCTTTCTAAGGAAACATGGATATTTATGCACCCAGATAGCTCAAGATCTAGGGTTTTAAAAGGAAGACACACCAGCTTCTGTGAGGTTCCAGATACGTTTTAGGCAGGAAAGTCACATTGCACATTCCAAAGGAATTTTTCTTAGTACAAAATATTCTGTGTTTGAACAGAGGCATTCATATTTTATGCTAGTACAACTCATGGGTATTTTTGACAGATTTAGTAAGAACATAAAACAGTAAATTTCTGATTTGTCTGTCAGTGCTATCATATTCAGATGCAATGTATATGACTCATCTAATTTTAATTAACTAAAGATTAAGCATATAGTCTAAGTTTATCTTTCAAATTCTCTGTTTGTGGTAGTGCATCTCATCCCCTCCCCAGGGCCACTCTACGATCTCAGAAATCTCTGGTTGGCCTTGGCCTCTGTGTAATGAATTGGCCAGTTAAGTGCCCCTTGACTGTACCAGCAACTCTTGCACAGCTGAGGTGGGGAACGGTACTGACCATATCAGGAACGTTCCTTACCTGGATAGTAACCAAGTGTTATGGTGCCACCATCACTGGAATTTTGAAAATTCCAGTAATTACCAACTTGGATGGTGTTCAGGATGGAAATTTATTGTTGACTAAAGCCAATCATCGCCAACCCTATAAACAACAGTCCTAAGTAAGGCCCTTTGAGCTCTCCTTGACCACAGCAGGCTGCAGCCAGCATCTCCCTCTGAGTGGGATGCCTCTCAGAGTGTGCAAACTCCCATCTTTGTGAAGTTAGTAGGACCATCACAGAAAGCTGATGATGGAGCCTGGGCTGATAACCCCAGTCCTTGAGACTCAACCCTTCACCCATTGAGAAATGCAAAGGCATTCAACATGCATATTGCACTGAACTCAAGGGGAACTTTGAACAAGTATACCTTCGTACATTTATATATGTATATATCTCTACACATCTATTTTATGTCTGTGTGCATGTGTGTGTGAATTGATTTAGATACCTCATAACAAGCATAGAATGAATGTTACCATCTCTGATCTGTAATTAAGGTACTGTTGTGATTGTAGTAAATCTATAATTATATATGTATATAATTTAAATGTATAATTAAACTATAATTATACACCCCTGCTACCCTTACAGCTCAGATGCCTAATCCTTGACTGAAGGGAGATGAATATCACACAATCTTCTTTTTTTTCTTTCCCCCTGACCCGAACAGCAAAGAACAATAAATAAGTGCAATTAGTAGTTAAAGATAAAATAAATCAGCAATCCTGAGAGCAAAACCTGAAATTCAGGTCTCCCTCTTTCATGTGAGTTAACTGCTTGCTTACAGGATGGAGTTGTTTCTTTCTGCGTGAGTGAACCTCAAAGTCCTGTATTGAAGAACAACTTCTATTGGAAACTTCCATCTTGAAACATTTTCTACTGGTAGATGGAGAGCTAATGAGGGAATACTGAACTGAGGTTTTCCACATCTTTGGTGAATATTATTCTCACTAGTTTTTAATGGAATTATATGAAGTATGGACTGACTCTAGGTTTCTACAGAATGCAGTGCTGCTTGTGTTTTAGGTGTTGTCTACTTGCATGTAAAATATTGGATCTTTAAGTCAACAAAGACAGAAAAAAATTTAACTTCAAGATCTTAATTGGATTTACCTGTAAATTCCAAGATATTTGATTTAGGTGATGACAGTTCTGGGTCATTGTACGAGCAGAACTGTTGTGCTAGCAAACTTACTTTGTGAAAACATGGACATCTGTGGGATGATGCGGTACTTCTGAAGTCTTTAACTTTGACATCTATATCTGTCCAAATTGCACTTTAGTCTCCTAAATCCTTTTGTGGATGCCAGTTATTTACAACTGCTGTTTTGAAAACACTGGTCACTGTTTTTTTCTGGCCACTCTAAACTGTGATGGTGATGGTTAAGCACCTTTATCAACTGTCACATAAGGACACCTGTGCAATAGTTTTGCTTATATAACAAAAAGGTTTTCAAACTTGTAACTGAAATAATCTTGAGGTAGGCACTTAAAATTTGATAGCATTTTCCCCAGTTCAGGGGGTGATACCTTTTGAACAGGCTGATATGCATCAGGAAAAAAAACCCAACAGCAAAGAATAAAATAATAAATGGAAAGTGTTGACAAAGTTCCACAAAATAGGAAATGTGGTAAGGAAGTTGTCCTGGGCTGTGTATGGACCAAACATGCTTCAAACTAATGTCAGGGCTCTATAAAAATATACCATGCAACCATTCCTTCTCTTAGGAGTTCTTTTATTGCTAGGAGCTACCGTCAAGGTTTTCTGGAGGAGCAAGGGGGATTCAGTGGGTACGTTGTGCCAGAAAGGGGTCAAGACAGAGAGAGATATGTGCTGTATGACAAGGAAGCCAGAGGGTAAAAAGGACTTGATTTCTGGATTTTCCTGCTCAAAAGCACCTTCTGTAAATTAATAGAGCTTGTTGCCAATTAATACAGAATGGTTCTAGGTGAGTCTCCAGTTGACTGCCTTAGAAAAGCAATCTTTTCACCTACATCTTTAAAATGTATGTAGCCTGGTTTATAACAACCTCTATCTTGGCACTGGCCCAGGGGATGAGTGATGTGGAATGGCATGGTTTGCTTCCAGAGTGGCAAAATCATCTTTTCTCCCCAGTATGGAATGACCTTCTCCAAAGTGTCCAGTGGGAATGACCTCTAGCACATTCTGTGTCCTGAAATAGCCTGGGGAGCACCAACTGATCTGGCCAAAGCCATGCCAAGGGGCACACTAATATCTGCAGGGTATTTACATCAGACAGTGGTCAAACCCATGTCTTGGCCCTGTGCAGATGAAACCAGTAAGATACCTTCCCCATCACTTCAGGTCCAAGGTTAGAGGTTGTTTGGGGTCTCTTTCTGGCATCTCCTGGCAAGCTTCTTAATCAAGGTTACCATGTAAGTTTTCCAATTTCTATGAATCTGGAAAAAAAACCAAATAGTGTGTAAATTTAAATGGTTGATTAACATTATTATGTAGATATTTTTCATTGTACTCTTCAATCCCAAAATAGTTATTGCTGGGCAAGTCACACATTTTGCAAGCACAGTAAAACCTCTACAGCAGGAGAGGTTTTGAGTTAGACTTTTAAACTTCCTTTAACATCCTAGTGATGTTTAAAATGTTCATGTCACTTTGAATAGGTTAATTAGCAGTTACTGATTAGCAAGGATAATTGCTGTGTTAGATGTAACTAATTTACTGATATCTGCATTAGAATGTTTAAAAAGGTATTTTTCATAGATTTTAATTTTTTTAATATATAATTATCTTAAAATATCGTATTCATTTTCTGGTTATTATCATAATACCAAATTTTCCCCACAAGATAAAGACAGGGTAACTGGTCAAAAATACATTTCCGTGAACTCAACAGCCCTTTGAAATATATATACATATACATATATATATGAACAGACAGTAAGCTGCAGGCAATACTTTTGGCTTGGTGATATAAGGCCAAGAAGCTATCTTTTATCATATCCAGTGATTTAACTGTAAGTACTATAACACTGTTCACCAAAGAAAACTCCACAGTACTCAGAGTTTGTTCTGGTTTCTGCTATTAACAGTATTTTACTTCTGCTTTCTTTCACCACAGGTAAAACAACTTTAAAGGTAACCTCTAGTGAGATGTACAGACACTTCTTGGAAATCCTAAAATATTTTTTTCGTGGCATTTCTGATGGAACTACTTTGAAAATTAATTATAGAATGCATATTTATGGATGTAAATCTCATAGGAGACAAACAGTATTGCAACCTTGTAGTAGTATTTCTTTTTTCTTTATTATATGAAGGCTCTGAGAACCAGTAATATCTACAAATATTAGTATCTAGGGACCTAGAATGGAATATTATTTATGCTCTGTCAAAAATATTACTCCTGTTAGCTTTCTTTTATTCAATTCATACTTAAAACTGTGACTTTAAAGCTGCAAATAAAACTCAAGGTTGTGCCCAAGTCAGATTTTATGGGTGACTTCAGCTAACTGTTGGAAGTTCAAACAGTGCAAAGAGCTAAACTCACAAGGAGTGTTGAGAGCCCTTCCTTTCATTTTTCTCCAGAATGGACATTCCTACAAGGAAAAAGCTAGTAGACACCACCTAGCTTACCTTTGTGAAGATCTCCTACTAAATGTCAATAGGTAGAAGAATGACTATTCAGTCATAGATAAGACAATCATCATTAAAACAAAGCCACAAAGATCTAGACTAAAGGACAGAAAAGGTCAAGAATCTCTGTGCTTTGAAATAATGATTATAGTACAGCTCAGAGTCAGGTCAAATGTGCTGACACACGAGCTCAGGCTGCCTGGTTTAAAGGGTGCTTGCCTTGAGCAGTATGTGCATGATCATTTGCATCACTTGGGCAGTTATCCTTGACAGTACAATCCAGCAAGTGTAATTGTATTTTTTCCCATAATTTTTCAGTATTTTTGTATATAATATATGACCGCCTTGAGACCAAAAGAAATAATGACTGCATTTTCTATGATTTTTCAGGCCCAAGACTTGAGATCATGTGTGAGCTGTCAAACTACCAGAATGACATTTTTATACTACAGTAAAAATGATGCAAGTTAGATGTGTTAGGAAAAATCACAAGGGTGTGTGAGTGGAAGCACTGCAAAAGACCTGCTGGAATAGTGTGATAAGATATATAGGTGAATGGCATCAGTCTGGGTATGAGAACTTCCATATCACCCTTAGAAACAGTGTCAGGAATGAACTATCACCAAAATAGCACCCATTCCAGGGAAATAGATAGTTCATTCAAAAATAATGCCAGGGGGTTAATATGCTGTGACAGGGAAGATCGAGAGAGCAAAAACTGGGAGGAAATGGAAGAGACAAATTATTTGATGTTGAAGTTTATATAGTGACACTTCATGACAGCAAACCGTGGAACACAAGGAAAAAACCTGAAGTATAGAAGGACCAATCCAATAAATGTATAATTTTTTTGTAAGTAGCTTCATTTTAAGAGTGGACATCATGGTCTAATTGAAACCCATTAAAAACCAGATTACTTCAAAAACAGCAGAGTACCACATCCAAAATGCTGAAGCTAACTCATATTTGAACCTGAAAATGAAGAACGGAACAGTCCATGGTGGTGAACAGCCTATCTTGAAAGCAAAGGAAAACTTGAAGGAAATCGGGTATGGAAATATTCAGGCTTCTAAATCCCTTACTAGCAAATAGAAAATTGTTCCAGGAGGATAAAGCCATTAGTCAGTCCTTAAAGGATTGAGGAAGGAAAAGAATGATAAAGCAAATTGAACTATTAAAGCTCTTTAATTATATCATTTGGTTATTAATTGTAAATTATTCATTTTTGTGATAGTGTTTAATAATGTATCTCAACATTTTGAGTTGTTGCATTTTTTAACACATATTTTTAGATGGGGCAATTTTAATGAACCTCTCCTGGGAATCTGTTCCACTGAGACTATTAAGGGTGTTTCTAATGTACTTATTTTTCCTTTTGAAACACTTGTACTATGCTTCAGCACACATCCATGCTCCATGCTAAAGATATAGATATTACCAGACTATCTAATGAAAGATTACTGCACTGTTACAGAGACAAAAATCCCACCAGGAAAACTAATGTTAGCTCTGCTGTCTGGGCCGAATTTGGATTAGCATAATTGTATTCCACCGACCTAAATTTGTCCTGCAGGGGATAAAACAGGCAGTTTAGTCTTCATAGTCACTCAGGTGACAACCTCATTGAGAACGGCAGCAAAGGTGCTAACAGAGCTAGTTATGAGGGAATCTGAAATGATCACATATAACTGTTTAGCTAAGAGTGACTGTACAGACCAATGTAATTCATTTACCAAAATAATGACTATAATGCAATTAAGAAATTGTCTTTAAAAGTCTAACAAAAGGAGTAATTGTACTGAACTTGTATCTCTGTTCTTTCACAATTTTGCTGTTATTTACATGACTTCATTTTATTCCTAAGACATAGAAATTTTGATCACCTTTCCCAACAGGAGGAATCAACGTACAGTGTGCACAAGAGCACATTTCCTCAGGGAAGCCTATGGCACTGCTGAGGTTGGGACGTGGGTTATGATCTTCTCCTGAAGGGTGTGGGCCTTGCAGCTAAATATCTGCTTATAAACTAGGTTTTATTCTCTTCTCCTGAGGTCACCTACATGGTTTATTTAAATCTATAGTCCAGAACATCCCCTAATCCTCCAATACAGGCAAACTGCATACACACTGCCTACAGTGCATGGCACCTGGCCAGTGCTAACTTCAAAGTTGT
Organism: Ibycter americanus; assembly: GCA_035590275.1. Classification (NCBI taxonomy): domain Eukaryota; kingdom Metazoa; phylum Chordata; class Aves; order Falconiformes; family Falconidae; genus Ibycter; species Ibycter americanus. The sequence continues at coordinate 30,810,213 of JAVJGI010000062.1, read as the reverse complement.
GTGTGACGATTTTGTGAATGAATTTTGGATGTCTCAAACCAAAACTGAACCAGGCACCATTTTAACAATTTCACAGGGAATATAATTCATAGCCTGAGTCATTGACCTAGAGCAGTGCAATTTACTACAGCTGGCATAGCCTAAGAGATTAAGGGAGAGGAAAACCCTGAAATAACTGCTCAAGCATTCAGTCATCCCTTTCACAAGAAATGAGAGAAATCTGAAATATTTCTACTCAGATATTATCTATTTCCAATTATAGGTTACATAATCTATAGTAGCTCTGCTCCAAACTTACCGGATCTGATTTGTACTTGGGAATCCTGCAAAATCAAGAAAGAATCATTGAGGTAGAAGCTTATCTAAAGAGTCACTAGAATAATTCAGAAAGCATTGACATACTTCATATTAAACATAAAAAATATTTCTCCTTTATTAACTACCTTTATTCAAGACTTTGATCTAATCAATACATCAAGATTATCACACTTTTTCAAAATTAAAGTTATGCCCTTGACACTGATCAATATAATATTTATGAAAAAGAAATCACAGTCACTCACAGATAAAATATCCAAACATTGTAAAAAGAATAACCAGTACCTGTAAATCCCAGCTGTTGGGACTGCTGATTTGAAGTGCTCCATCTCCTTTTTCTCTTTCTTATGTGCAATCAACTAGGAATAACTTTAAAATGTTACATAGAGATATAGTGCAAGACACGGTTAACTGCCTACCCTGAATAGAAACGTCTCTCATTTAAAATTATTTCTAAATTATATGTTAAAAATTAAAAATATAATCTTGTACTTCTTTTAAAATTTTTACAATAGTATTACATAATATTACATAGAACACTTCAAAATAATATATGCTCTAAATAACTGTTCTTTTGATATATGTTAAACTATTTGAAAACAATTTCAGCACAGAAGTAGTATAACAAAGTTGCTCTGTAGTGTGACATTCCCTTAAGGTGCAGAAATTCTCAGGAAAAAAATAATATTTGAAACACATTATTGACAGAAAATGTTTTGCTTAACTGCAAAAAGTATAGTTATTATTGTTTGTCAGTCTTGCTTGCTCTCACTTGTACTGGTGTAAACTTGGAGAAATTCCAGTAAAGTCAACGGACTTGAACCTGTATAAAACTCTCATATAAAACTGGGATGAGTAACAGCAATGTCTCCTGTGAAATATATAAACTTTATAATCCATGCAAAACTTATGCTTCAGTGATTATGGTTAATACGTATTCTTGTGACAATGTGACAATTTACAAAGATCATGAACTGGATATTTTATGTTCATATTTATTTCAAGCTTCATTTGTGGGAAAGGATCATTAAGATCAGAGATGATTCAAAAAGAAATAAAATACAAGAAAAAGAGGACTACACGGCTATTACTCATAAAATTCCCAGTTAACTTTAACCAACGTATTTTGTGAAAGTGGATTGGATTAAATGAAAATATCATCAGGATGGTTCTTTACATCCAAAGTAGAATTTCTCTTTAAGTGAAAAAACCCAAATAACAGGACATGTAGGGTTCATATTTAAGCCCCTTACTCTGCATGTGTTTTTAGCATCAGATTGGTCATTTGGGGGAGTGGAGAATTTTTTTGTTTTCTGACTTTTGTTCCACAAAGGCCTCTCTAAAACATTTGGCAATGTCTCACTATAATCTTATTAGCAGGGATGAGAGGAGAAGACAACCATCAAAGTTCTCAGAAACTGGTGTTCCTATTTTCCATCTTGCCTCATTGAGAATGATTACCTATCTGTTCCAATTCAGAAATATGTATGCATTGCCTTTTAATCAACGCGTGCAATGCCCAAGTGGCAAGGTTTTGCTGATAGCAAAGAACTGACTCCAGATTAACTAGCTGCTCATTACAATGATATAGTCGATGTTCTCTGGCGCTTCTTCATTCATATGCGTGTTTGTTTTGCTTCATCTCACTAATTCTTTTATCTCATGCTTAGATTTACTTTTTAAAAGGAACAAATTTGTTCACAATCTCATATGTTTATATTGCCAAGAAATACTTATTCAAGCATTGCCAGTTAGTGCTCCTCACAAAGCAAAGTGGATTACTGTCTAAGGAATTAATATCTTAAATGCTTGGAGAATGTGAAAAGATCATATTAATGCTTCATGTAATTTCATCTATACGATGTCATTTTTAAAATTTTTCAATAACAGATTTTCAGTAGCAGGTATCACAATCCCAGTTATTGAATATATACATGTAAAATCTTTGCCGCTTCAGAACCATTGGGAGCATTTCTGTGTCTGAAGAGCAACTGGAGTTTTAGCCAAAGAATCTTGAATGAGCTCATTTCTGCCATGAAACATGAGAATTGTGACATCTTTTAATTCTGTGACAGGTAGTAGAAGTTTTCATTACCCCTGCAAACATTTCCTAGCCTTTTTTTGAACATGGTTAAAGTCTTGGCCTGAATAGTAATTGTGGTATTGCTTTCTGCAGGATTAATGTGCATTTATATTGTCTTCTAGCATTGTTGTGTTTGTTGTGTATCAATTTTATTGGACATGTCTTTGTTCTTGCAGTATAAAAGGAATATAAGAGCACTAGTTCATAGATTGTAGAGCATTTGTTAGTTCATAAACCTCTCCCATATGCCTTTTTACGCCACTCATTCTATTATGAGCAACACCACATTTTTAAAAGATACATCTTTGGTAGATTTCCGTTAGCCATTTTTGAGTACATCAATTTAAAACTTTCTGCTCTCAATTTCTATAGTAAAGAACCACAGTTAACTTGGTTTAAACCATGCTTTTTCTACAAGCAATGCAATAACTCCAATAACAACTCCAACCACATTATAATCAGGTCTAGATATCTGCTTTAGAGCAACTATATGAAAAAAAACCCATATTTTCCTGTTTACACTTCAAAAGTCCATTCTATCAACTTTAATATATTTCTGAAAAACTTCAAGATAATTCATTACTTTATGGCAAGACAATGGTATATTGATTTCCTGAAATGTGTTCGATCACTTGATAAAGTTACTGGTCTGGGGTTGTCTGTAGTCCCTATTAATCCTTTTAATTGAAATAATGAACTTGTTTCTTCTGGTTATCCTGTGAAAATTATGACCTGCAATACCAGTCTCATTCAGGTGTACTTACAGCTGTATTGATTCCAAACTATAACATTGTCACAATTGTAGAGATATCCTACCACCTTAGATCTAAAATCTTGCTTCTCTTAAATCAGTTGAATTAATTGGATTACTGAATGGCTTACATTTCTGTATTTAGCATAGCAAACAGCTAACTGAGAAGGTTTGACTTACCTTAGTAGGCAAATAATAAAGCAGTTTGTCTTTGCTCTGTTAATCAAGGTATATTGATATATGCCGTGCCAATGATACCGAAAATCAGGCATATTTATCATCATTTTTCTGATATTAGTTGCAGGAAGGACTCATTTCCTAATGACTTTTATAGTTTCTTATTGTAGTTCCATTTCATTCCTGTATTTTACCAAAATTTGTGTTACAATATCCCAGTATGTGTTTCAGAAACTTCACTTGAAGTTTTACTTACCAGCCTCTGGAATTATTTGACTGTATTTCACCCTAAAATTGAGAGTTTGCAAAAAAATTTCATTAAAAGGCACAAGCTGCAAAATATATCTGCCTTGATAGATTCCTAGAGAGGGACATATATCCAAAATTAGTGATTTGTGTATAAAAACTCTGAGGTAGCAACTTTTAATGGTCTTCTGACCTCCATCCTGTCTATTCATGCTGATACTAGACAAATTGGTTTATTAATTAAATCTCCATTCATTAAAAGACAAGAAAGTATTTGAATCAAATCAGGCTGGCCCAGCCATGCAGGTTGGCATAAGAGAATAAAACATGCTTAGTTAGACAACATATACACACTTACGACAGTTTCTCAAAAAAAGTTATTGGTTAAGTACAAAAAATACAAGAAGGAATATTATCTTGATAGTTAAGAAAAGGAGAGCAAATGACTTACATATACAGGGCTTTTCTTGCTAATCTGGAAACAGAATAGTTCTGATGTTCCCCTTTACAGGACTGGGAATTTTGTCAGAGCTTTAATTTACTGACTTCAGTTGAATAAAAATAGCATGAGAATCTGTTATGCTGAGGTAAAAATGTAAATTCCATGTAACACTTTCAGTTCCATAAAAATAATTTGATTATAATAATTTATTTTCAAATATTGTTCATTTGGTGTATGCAAAGTACATTCAGATATAATTGTAAAAAATCATATACATTTTAGCATTTCAACCATATATTTACAGAGCTGATATTTTTATCTTAATACTAAATTTTCAATATACACTAAAGACGGAAAAAGCAAACCAACCAAAACTGGTTTAGTAGGACACACAATATAATTTCTGATTTAAGATTTACAGTTCAGTATTCTTTATAAGGTACTAGTGTTTAAATTGTTATTGTTATCAGAGAAAAGGAAGAGATTGAGCTACATGGTTCCTACATTATGCTGAAAATCTGCCTTTACTGTATACCACATATTTTCCAATTGAATTGATAAAGGAAAAATTACTGTCTATATTTCCCAACAGGTAGGCATAATCTACATGCATTTACAACTGTTGACAGACACACAATCTTGTTTGGGAACTGAATTGGACCTAGTAAGTATTGTATCAAGTAAATCCTAGCTTTCCTATGCTTTGACCTTCTCTTACTTATTCCAGTCTGAAAGCCATTTTACTCAGGTTTGAACTTAACTTTCAGTACCATATCCAACAGTATGCAAGCACTTCTAATGTTGTAATTATAAATCCTGAAACTCATTTAATGAGAAGTTTTTTCTACTGCAAACTTGTTTAAAGTATATACAGACTTTCTGAGTGGGCCAGAAGAGTACTCCCTTTTTTTTTTTATTCCAAATTAAGGAATGCAGCTTTGAGGCAGAGAAAGATTGAAAGTAAAATGTAGACTCAAAATGTATCAAAGCAGATCAAATGAGAAGTAGTATCAGTTTCTTTTTGAACACTTGAAATTAGTTTTGCTCCATGATGTCTGTTAGCACCATGTGATACCAGTATAGAGATGCTAGACAAGACTGCCACCTTGTCATCTCAGGTTTTTCAGGATTTCCACCCCCCTTGCCCTTTTCATCGTGTTCACCTGTTAATGAACTTTCACCTGCTTCAAATGGCTTAGACTGTCAACGTGGAAGACAACTTACCTTCAACCTCACATTTAGTGAGAAGTTGGGGAGGGAAAATATCTAGATATCTAGAATATTCAAATAGATTTCAGTGGGATCTGGGAATGGTTTTTGAGTGAGCTTAGGCTACAGAACACTGAGCTTCACTTACATGTGGGAGGGAGACATTTCCTGCATAATGAGAGAGTATAAGAACGTATGTGCTAAGATACAGCAACAGATGAGACCAACATCCTTTACCCATGATTAATAGGAAGTATTTAGTTAAAATAGCATATGGCAAGTGATAATTTCCCTACATGTTCCAAATATACTTTTCCTCCTTTTGTACAATCTGCATCTAAAAGGGACCTCCTGAACCAGAGCTTGCACTGAAATTTGAACAGAACTTTATGGGCTTCTCCTTTCCTAATTATTTTTTAAATACAAGCTGTTTAAACTTGTGGAATCCACGGGATTCTGTGGCAGTGATTTATAAAATTTAATTATGTGCTGGGTAATAAAACATTTGGGATTTTTCTTCTAAAACTTTGATTTTTCTTCTGATGCCTGTGGTAATGTTTTAGGTGAAATGGTGGGCAAGCATTAGTCACTCAATTTCTGCAGATAACTCAATTTTGATGCCCCTTTGCCATATGTTCTCCTCATTCACCTCTTGTTCTTTCACAGCTGTTTTTGCCATTCAGGTAGTCTCCCCTGGTGTTTTTTTATGGTATGCTTTGTGAAAACAGCTAGTTTGGCTAGTTACAACAGTCCATTTCCTTGGCAGCTGGGGACTTCTCAATTTTTTTTATTTATTTTTTTTCTGGTGGATGTTACAATAAAGTATAATAGAACTAAAGAGCACCCTGAAAATGAAAGTAACTAGAAGGAAATTAAACAAAAGATCAGTAAAGGAGAGTCATTATCACACAGAATGTTTCACAGACATGATGAGTGGTGACCCTGGCTAAGCGTGTGTCCATAAGATCAGTTTCATATTGATTAGGTCAGTGCCTGTCTGGTCGCTGCAAGGTTTCCCGAGGTACCTTAATGAGACTGTGAGTAAAAGAGACATCACAAACTGCTTGTGTTTGTCCTTATCCCTACTACAAACAGGGACAAAACTTAGTGTACTGGCAGTGCTGTCCCCTCCTCCATTCTTCTTCTCGTCTAGGTTTCTCTGTGAATACAATGAGGTCAGCAGCAAACAAATATTGTGGTGGTATGGGCTGCTGGGCCATGACAGGGTAGTACAGATGAATTCATTAATGGTCAAATTCAAAACGAATGAAAGTAGAGAGATCAGAGGGATAAGCTGGCTCGTGAGTATTACTTGTTTATGGAGTCCCACTATTTCTCCAGCATACAGAGAGCTCCTTATCAGCCCCTGCTCTGCACAGCCACATACCAAGCAGTACTTCTTGCATTATATAATTATAAATGTACAGCTACAACTTATCACTTGATCCACAAAAGATTTTTTTTCCTGTGGGAAATGACGTTCCATCATGGAAGTCAGACTCCCTATGTGCTCCTGGGGGATAAGCAACATGCAGTGAATTAGTAAAACCTTAGAATCCCAGCCAAGGTCCCCCACAAGAGCTCATGTCCCTAAGCACCACATCTACATGTCTTTTAAAATGTCTCCAGGATGTTGACTCAGCCGGTTCCCTGGGCAGCCTGTTACAATGCTGGACAACCCTTTTGGGGAAGACATTTTTCCCTAATATCCAATCTAAACCTCCCCTGGTGCAATTTGAGGGCATTTCCTCTGGTCCTATCACTTGCTACTTGGGAGAAAAGACTGACACTCACCTGGCTACAACCTTCTTTCAGGCAGTTGTAGAGATCCATAAGGTGTCCTCTCAGCTTCCTTTTCTCCAAGCTAAACAACCCCAGTTCCCTCAGCTGCTCCTCGCAAGATTTTTGCTCTAGACCCTTCACCAGCTTCATTGCCCTTCTTTGTATGTGCTCCAGCACCTCAGTGTCTTTCTCGTAGTGAGGGGCACAAACCTGAACACAGGATTTGAGGTGCAGCTCCACCAGTATAAAGGTACAATCACTTCCCTAGTCCTGCTGGCCATACTGTTTCTGACACAAACCAGGATGCTCTTTGTAGAGGGTTAATCAACAGTGATAATATACAGTTGTGGGCTTGCTTCTGGGG